>LR750412.1:181900-347668 GCA_902729485.2 Mus minutoides | reverse complement strand
TTTTTTGTGCACATTTTGCTTTGTTTTGTTGTTGTTTGGTTTTGTTTTTGTCTTATTGGGTTTTTTGTTTTGAGTTTTGGTTTTTTTGTTTTGTTTTGTTGTTGTTTGAGAGAGAGAGAGAAGAGAAGACATGAAGTTGGGTGAGAAGAAAAGTGGGAGGAGCTAGAAGAACTCGAGTTGGGGGAGGGGAAAGAATTTGATAAAATATATTGTATAAAAATGTTTAATTGAAAATAAATAAATAAATACAGGCTGGAGCAATGGCTTAGTGGTTGAGCGCTCTGACTGTTATTCCAGAGGATCTAGGTTCAAGTCCCCATACCCACATAAGAGCTCACAACTGTCCATAAATTCCATCTCCAGGGGACTCTATGTCCTCATTCATGCATCCACTGCAGGTAAAACACCAATACACATAAAACAAAACAAATAATAAATCATTAAATAAATCTTACACTGTGGCCAGTGTACATGTTGATATACACAGGGCTAAGACAAATTTTACAGAACTTTTCACAGTACTTAATCTTGCTTTGTGCAGGTTACTCCATGTCCCAGTCCTGGTCTATGCTACCCCATTTGATAGTTTAAAATAAAAGCTTGCTCCACCATCTCAGTGAGTTCATGATCTCTTAATGTCTTGTGACCTGCAATTGGAACCACTTCCTATACGTTGCCAACATCAATTGCTGAAAATTCTAACTCTTTTTTTCTCGCTTGGTCTTTTTTTTGGGGGGGGGGGTAGAGTCTTGCTATACAACCCTGGCTGGTCTAGAACTTGTTATGTAGCCCAAACTGGCCTCAGTTCTACGGCAATCTTCCCATCTCTGTCTTTTGATTGCTGGGATTACAAGCATTTGCCACCATGCCTAACTAAAACCTTGATTTTTAGGCATTTTAAATGCCTCCAACTGTCTTGCTTCTCACATTCTCCGTCGTCACAACTCCATGGCTGTGTCCCAGCTCCTATCACTAGCTCCTAGCTAGTGCTACATAGTGAGACCCTGTCACAAGTAAACAAACAAAGACAAACACTTCTACTTTTAATTGTGCATATGTGTGTCAGTTTGGGGTATGTATACGAGAGTTCAGGTGCCTAAGGGTCCAGAGAGGGCGACAGGTCCCCTAGAGCTGGTGTTAGTGGGCCTCCTAACATGGGTGCTCAGAACTGAGCTCAGATCTTCTGCAAGAAGAAGTCTCCCTAACCACTGAGCAACCTCTCCAGTCCTGCAGCTTTCCTCTTACACTGTCCACAACCTCTTGTCTGCCAGAATATTTAGTTTGCTCACCTGCTCTAGACCCTTTCTTTTTTCCGGTCAACCCCGCTCGCTCCGGCCGTCCCGGCTCGCTCTGGCCAGCCCCACTCACTCCGGCCGTCCCTGTTCAGCTCCGCTCGCTCCGGCCAGTCCCGCTTGCTCTGGACAGCTCTGCTCACTCCGGTTGGTCTCTCCAGTCCAAGGATTCGTTTTTCTTAATTATTATTCTTCATCAGTACGCTCTAGCTGACTTCAGACGCACCAGAGGAGGGCGTCAGATCTCATTATGGGTGGTTGTAAGCCACCATGTGGTTGCTGGGATTTGAACTCATCACCTTCGGAAGAGCAGTCAGGTGCTCTTACCCGCTGAGCCATCTCACCAGCCCCTCTAGACCCTTTCAAAAGCAGAAATAAATCAAGAAAAGGCCCTTTTGAAATTTGATTTCAACTGCTCTCTTGAGTCTGAGATGTGGTCGAATGAGTGCTGAGGTTACAGGCATGAACTACTACACCCAGCTACCAACACATCTTAAACTTCTTTTCATGTTTTGTTTGGTTTTGCTTTGCTTTGTTTTTGTTTTGTGGCTGGCCTTTCATTCTCAGAGATCTGGCTGCTGCATCTGCCTCCAGAGTGCTGGGATAAAGGCCCATGCCATCACACCAGGCAACACTTCCTGTTTTCATTCACTTCCCGTTACTATTCTATTGCTGTGAAAAGGCACTGTGACCAAAGCAACTTGTAAAAGCAAGCATTTAACTGCCTTCTTACTTACAGTTCCAGAGGACTAGTCATTATGACGGGGGAGTGTGGCAGCAGACAAGCAGGTAAGCAGGCATGGTGCTGGAGCAGTAGTTGAGAGCTCACAAGATCTGCAGGTTACAGGCAGAGACAAAGAAGGCCTGGTGTGGGCTTTTGAAACCTCAAAGCCCACCCCTAGTAACACACCTCATCCAACATGGCCACACCTTATTTATTTATTTCCAAACAGGGTTTCTCTGTGTATTCCTGGTTGACCTGGAACTCACTCTGTAGACCAGGCTGGCCTTGAACTCACTTAGATCCACCTGCCTCTGCCTCCAAAGTGCTGGGACTAAAGGTGTGAGTCACCACACCTGGTTAAGGCTGCACCTCTTAATCCCTCCCAAACACTTCTACTAACTGAGAACCAAGCATTTAAGCGTCGGAGACTGTGAGGCCCAGCCTATGTGAAACAATCACACTGCCAAAACAATGGACTAGTGACCCTACTGTGGCTCTTCCGTCCTATCTCTCCTCGTGGTACAGTATGTTGTTAGTCAACTGCCCTTCAGATCTCCCAGTTCTCTGGCTCAGGGAGGTAAGTGGAGCTAGGATTCAAACCCAGATCAGGCTGATTCCAAGTCACGTTCTATAACCAATACTCCACTCTTCTTTCCAATATAGGTCAAAAGGCTATCTGAGTATTCTCTACTGTGCATGCATCTACCATATGTGGCTAAGTTTTTTTTTTAAGGGTCTTGTACATTCTAGGTAAGTTTTCTATCATGTAGCCCAGGTTACCCTTACATTTTTTTTTGATTCTCCTGCATTCACCTCTGGCATGCTGGGATTACAGGTATGTATGCTGGGATTACAGATTCAGAGGTTCAGCCCATTATCATCAAGGCAGGAACATGCAGAATCCAGGCAGGCATCGTGCAGGAGGAGCTGAGAGTTCTGCATCTTCATCTGAAGGCTGCTAGCAGAATACTCACTACCAGACAGCTAGGATGAGGGTCTTAAAGCCCACACCCACAGTGACACACCTACTCCAACAAGGCCATACCTCCTAGTAGTGCCACTCCCTGGCCTAAGCATATACAAAGTCTCTCTCTATAGATCCCTCCCTCTCTCCCTCCCTCCATTCTTCCCTCCCTCTCTCCATATGTGTGTGTAGCAGGATTTTCCCTGTCCAATGAATTTAGTTATCAATTCAACAAGAAGCCTGTGATTGGACAGGGGAAAGGGAGGCAGAGCTAAGAGTTGGAGACACAGGAGAAGGAGAGGAGAAGAAAGGAAGATGGAAGGAGAAGACGATACAGATCCCACGTGGCTTTAAATAGCCACAGGTAGCTATAATATCATATAGGGATACAATAAATGGGATATCTAGGTGGACAGCTTGTATCATTACCAATTGGCTCTGAAATTTTTGTGTGGGAATCTTGTGAATTGAGTATTTATTGGTATATAAATCTGACTGATTAATTATAAGCTTCTAGAGTTTTGATTTTACTGGGTTACTGGGAATTGTGACAGCTAACCTCCAGGTGGGTGGTCATTGCGTGGGCCTGGCATGGCAACAACCCACCAAGGGAACTCGGGAGCTCAGGGCCAGAGAGAGATGAGAACACCTCACCGGAACCATGTGACCCACCGGTGCCCAACGTGGCATAGGAACTTGCAGTTCTTTGTAATATTTCCTGCAACATATGTGTGTGTTCTGTATGCATATACACACATCTATATGCATACAAATACATGTACATGTGTTTATTTGTTTTGTTTTGTGGTGGTGTTGTTCTAAGACAAGGTCTCTTATAGTCCCTGTTAGCCTTGAACTCCTTATATAGCTACAGCTGGCAGAGTAAGCTACAGAATGCCTTATCTTCTTACTCTACTTCCTGAGGGCAGGGTTCTAGGTATGGGCCACCACTGGATAGTGTTTTGAATGTCAATGACCTGTGGGCCATGGGTGACTATGTTTTTATAGAATATGGACTGTCAAATTTTTATTTTTAGAGTGATAAATGATGAGACAGGAACGCTTACTGTGGTGGCACACACCTGTCATTCTAGCACTCAGGAGATAGAGGAAGGAGGGTGAAGGGTTTTCAGACTAGCCTGGGCCACATAGCAAGCTCCAAGCCCAGCCTACTCTATAGAGAAGGACCCTTGCCATAAACAACCAAACAACCAAATAGATAATACAATAAGGAGAGATCGTCAGGGGCTTGTCCCCGCCTCCTTCCTCAGATGCCTTCATGGTCTGGAGGCTCTCTAAAGCAGGAATGGCTATAGCCCAAGGCTTCTAGAAGAGAAATACTATCTTTGATGGCAAGGCTTTCTTTGCTTAGCCTTGGGAGGCCATGCAGGGAAATGTTTGCCCTGAAGAGACACACAGTCTCTTGGCAGTGAGCCTCCAGGACCAATACAAAATGACTAAAGCAGATTGGATGCAGTTATGCCTTGGGACTGACCAGCAGAGACAGGCAAGAAGAGTGGATTGTCCCAGCCTGTTTCTTCCTATCTCATTGATCAGTTTGTCTGGTGGACAGCAGGCAGCTTTCCCTGGTTCCTCTTGTGACTGTTCAGGAAGTCACGGCCCACGTTTGTGAGGTAGTGTGCTCCCAGAGTATGGAAGTTTCAGGAGAAGGAGACTCTATG
This sequence comes from Mus minutoides, assembly GCA_902729485.2. Lineage (NCBI taxonomy): Eukaryota > Metazoa > Chordata > Mammalia > Rodentia > Muridae > Mus > Mus minutoides. The sequence continues at coordinate 343,006 of LR750412.1, read as the reverse complement.
TTTGTCCCAAGGTGGCCTCAGTCACCAACCATGCATATCTCTGCTCGCTTTGGTGGCCATGCCTTCGGTAGAGGTGGATCAAGTGGTCAGTGGCTTGGAAACCAAACACTGCTGAGATTCCGGAGAAGCACTGGACTAAAATGTGTGTCTCAATCAATGTGATTGGTCCGATGAAGTCATGTGCCTGCTCCTCTTAGGTAGGTCATAGGAGAGCAACTCCGGAAGCAAGTCTCCCCTCATATCAATACACATCCTCAGAAAGGCAGAGACCAAGACATCATAATGCAAAAAACTCATCAAACCTAACCAACTAGCCAACCAACCAACCAACCAACCAAACAACCAAACAAATATCTGTGAGAGAAAATGAGCATGAACTGGGGAATGGGGGGGGGGCACACTGGAGAATAGGGGAGGGGCAGTAATACAGGGTTGACCCTTAATGAAGGATAGAGAGAAGGAAGACATTCACGGAAACCATCTAGAGGGCAGTGCGGTTGTAGAAAACAATGGTGAGGGTACTGAGGTATCCTTGGGTCAAAACAATCTGTCAGAAATGAACTGCTTACTCTGGGAACAGGTCTTCTCTAAAACTGTTGCTCCCTGTATTGAGAGCAGCCTGGGAAGAGGAAGGCTTCAGAGTAAGGGAGGATGGATTTTAGAGCTCTGTAGCTGCCAGTTGATCAATTACAATTCCCCTCACCAGAGATCTGAGGGTTATATTCATGCAGCTGTATGCCCCCTGAGGCTGGACCACAGAGAGATGAAGGATGGCTTGAAAGCCTAAAAAGGGTGGAGGTATGGGGAGAAGAGTGTGATTAACCATGTGAAGGGGTTCTTAGAAGTTCATGGCCAGCCTGGGCTATATTTACCCTGTCTCAAACAAAACAAAACAAAACAAAACAAAACAAAACAAAACAAAGCAAAGCAAAATGGGAAACAGTCAATGTTGAAAGGGCAAAGGGCTGTGGGTTGTGCATTGAGGCTGTGGGTTGTGTCTGTCCCACAGCTTGTCATCGAAACATCACATGTCCCAAGATGCTTCCTCAAAAAAAAAAAAAAAAAAAAAAAATATATATATATATATATATATATATATATATATATATATATATATTATATAGGCTTGCCATATAATTCATAAGGTCACTTGTAGATCCAAACTTCAAAAGAGCTGAAAGAACACCTTAAAACACACTACATTAAGTTGTGTGTGGTTGTATTGAAAGAGGGTTTCATTTTGTACCTCAAACTAGCCTTGATCTCATAGAAATCCTCCTGTCTCAGCTTCCCAAGTGAGAGCTACCACATTCTGCTTGTATTCAAAGCAGCGTTAGTCATAGCACCTGAAAGGTGGGAATAACTCAACTGTCCATCAAAATGAATTATAGTCACACAAATAAAATATTTAATATAAAAGAGAAACATAAGGAGTGGTGACACACACTTTAATCCCAACACTCCAGAGGCAGAGGCAGAGGCAGAGGCAGAGGCAGAGGCAGAGGCAGAGGCAGAGGCAGAGGCAGAGGCAGAGGCAGAGGCAGAGGCAGAGGCAGAGGCAGAGGCAGAGGCAGGTGGACCTCTGTGAGTTTGGGGCCAGCCTGGTCTACTTGTCACGTTCCAGCCTAGCCAGAGTTGTATGGTAAGAACCTGTTTTTGTTTGTTTGTTTGTTTGTTTGTTTGTTTAAAGCAGAGATGGTGACATAATCCTGTAATCTCATTCAGAGGCACTGAGTGTCTGAAGTGAGCCTAGGACACAGTGAATTCAAGGATAGCCTGGGCTAGGGAGGTAACTCAGTGAATAAAATTCTTGCAATGTTTGATGATTGGTTTTAATGTCAGTTTGCCCCAAATTAGAATCACCTGAATAGGGAATGTGACGGTTATTCCTGGTTGTCAACTTGATTACATCTGGAATGAACTACAATCCTGAAATGGAGGGCACAACTGTGATCCAGATCTGGAGGCTGGAAGACACAGGCTTCTAACCGGGATCTTGACAAGTGCGACTTGTGGAATAGTGCCCTTGAAAAGCTTAGCCCCAGGCAAGATAGTACACACCTTCAATCCTAGAAGACTGCACTTGAAGTTCAACGCCTGCCTGGGACAAAGCAAGTCCAAGATCCAGGTGTGGTGGTACATACCTTTAATCTGGGCCATACCTTCTGCTGGGGACTTATATAAGGACATTTCGAGAAGGAAGACTCATCTTCTTTGACTGTTTGCACTTACTTGCCAGCTTATCTGTTAGAACCTACTTCTATAGAAGACCAGCTCAAAAAGCTAGCTTCGTGGACCGAGCAACTTCTAGACTTTTGGACTTCCCATCCACAGCTGCTCCTTGCTGGGTTAGTTGGACTACAAACTGTAAGTCATTACAATAAATTCCCTTAATATGTAGAAACATTCCATACGTTCTGTGACTCTAGAGAACTCTGACTAATACAGGGGGGTTCTCATTTTATTGCCTCAGTTGACTTGGGAAGACCCACTACGAGTGTGGGAGGCCCCTTCAGGCAGCAGCCCAGATTTGAAAGGCATGGGGCAGAAGAAGGAACGCTAGCTGTTTGCTTTCAGGGCCCTTCTTCTTGCCCGTTCAGCTTGCCTCTTAGCAGCTGCATTGATTTATCCTGTCCTTGCTCATGCTTCCTTCACTGATAACAGAACCAACATTTCCAGGCCTCTATCGTTGACTAACAGCCAGTGGCTCACCAGGAGCCTTCCAGGTTTCTGGCACCAGATTGGGACTGCTTAGGCACCCACTGAACAACAACTACTGGGGTGTCAGCCTGTGCAGTAAGACAGCTACTGTGGGACTACTTCAAGTAAACGAGGCACCCAGCATTAAAGACCGAACAGCTGCTAGGCTCTCCGCCTCTCAGGAGTGAGACAACTGTTACTACTTAAGCAGAAGGGAATGTAAGAAATTAGATTCATCTTATTGGTTTTGTTCTTCTAAAGAATCCTGGCTAATACACTGTGCAGGCATAAGGACCAGAGTTCAGATCCCCAGCACCCCAATAAATACTGAGTGGGTACTGCAGTCTACCTTCAATTCTTTTATTTATTTATTTATTTATTTATTTATTTATTTATATTACATATTTACTTTATTTACATTTCAAATGTTGTCCCCTACCTCCAATTCTAACACCTGGAAGGCAGAGAGGGAATCCCTGAAACAAGCCAACTAGCCTTACTAACCACATCAGTGAGTTCTGGGGCTACTTGAGGGACACCACCATGAATAATAGGGAGAGTGAACAAAGAACTTGCTTAACGTCAGCCTTGGGCCTCCTCGTGTATGTATACATGGATGCATACACAATGAGTATATGTACACACATGTATACACAACCATATATACACATGCACCCACACACATGAGACCTCTCTCTCTCTCTCTCTCTCTAAAACTCCAACAGCATATCCCTCTGTCTTTTTTTATCCCTTTATCCCTCTGTCTTTCTCTCAGATCCAAAGCAGTGTACCATGCAAGGAAGTGGTTTCAGAAATCTATCTGGTCTCTCCAGAGTGCTTAGAACCTTAAGGAATTTACTATGGTCCCAGAGCTGATCTTTAAACTTTTCAGACCCAGATTTTTACAGTGAGCAGAGAGTGGAACTAAGTACTGGGGAGCTTTTGATGGTCACACACTCACAGAAACCGCTATTTATGGAAATCAGAGTTGGATTAACTTATAAAGAGAAATACAGGGTGTTTTGGCTTGAGGGACACACACGTGCAGTCCTAGCTACTGAGGAGGATAAGAAGGTGGGGGGCGGCTTGAGTCCAGGCATCTGAACCAGCCTCTTGACATTGCTGGGCCAGCATGCAGTCACATCAGCAAAGAGTGTGTAAGACTTTCTTGGTTGTCAACTTGACTGCGTCTGGAATTAACTAAAACTCAAGTGAGTCTGTATACCTGTGAAGGATTTCTTTTTGATCGAAACCATTTTAGATGGGAAGATCCACCCTACACCCAGATCTTTTGAAGTGGGAAGATCTACCTTAAATCTAGGCCACACCTTCTGGTGGCAGTTTATATAAAGGAAGCTTTTGCTCTCAGCCCAGTTGTGTCTGCTTTTGCCCTTCACTGGTATCAGAGCCTCGGATTCAGGCATACGCTGAAGACCAGCTGAGGCATCCAGCCTTGTGGACTACTGGAGACAGCCATAACTGGACCACAGCTTCTAAGCCAATATATATTTATACATACACATACACCTCTAGAAAATCCTGACTAATACAACAAATACAACATGCTAACCGTTTCCACATCCCCTTTCTTTCTCTATTAATCAGGGATAAGTCTCTATTCTTTGGAGCATTTGAGTTAACATGGTATAAGCACAAAGAGAAATGTTTGTGGCTTACATAGTTGGAAAGTTTAGAGGTAGGTACATAGAGCCTGATGGTGGGGACTGGAGGACGGCCTAGTCATCTGTCTCCCCGAACCACTTTGTTCCATATGACTCTTTCTCTGGTTTTGTTTCTGCTTTCAATTCATTATGTGGGGGAAAGACATGGCAGCAGGACAGGGAGGCCAGGGGCCAGAAGAAAGAAGCTGGCTAGTCACATTGTTGCTTGCTGATCTTTAATGTTTTTTGTAAAAGATTTATTTGTTATATGTAAGTACACTGTAGCTGTCTTCAGACACACAAGAAGAGGGCATCAGATTTCATTACAGATGGTTGTGAGCCACCATGGGGTTGCTGGGATTTGAACTCAGGACCTTCAGAAGAGCAGTCAGTGCTCTTAACTGCTGAGCCATCTCTCCAGCCCTGATCTTTAAATTTTTAAAAACTTTATTTATGCATATGCACACTGCCTGTTTGAATGTAAGCAACATGTATACAGGTCCCTACAGAACTCAGAAGAAGAAGGTGTCAGATTTTTTGGAGCTGGGGTTGGAGTTGCATATGAGCCAACTGACATGGGTGCTGGGAACTGAACTCAGGTCTTCTGGAAGAACAACCAGTGCTCTTAACAACTGAGCCATCTCTCCAGCTCCTGCATGCTGAGTTTAAGAGGCTTATTTTCTTTTAATTTTTTAAAATTTTTTTATTTTTTAGCAGAGGCTGAGATAGTCTAATCTATTATATAGGTAACATCAGGTGCAAAAATTCCTAGTGTTCAACATTCAGTGTCCAATGTTTTCCTTTGGGTCCTAACTTGTTTGGGGATGCTGTTCTTGGCCAAGCCCTTTGGTTCAAAGAATCTCTCCAAACAGGGTATAAATCACATGACAAAACTGGTTCAGCTTGCTTCTGAAATTGTATTCACACTCTCGCCTTCTTTGAGATTCTTCCCATCTGACTTGACCAGAGTTTGCTTGGTATTGTGATCATATTTGTAGATAAGCTCTTGGCTTACCCCCAGGGAGAGCTGGGGCAGCAGCCAAAGGGATCCCAGTAGTTTGTAAGAATGAAGATCTAATTCTTGCTCAAATGATGCTGTATATCACATGCATTAGCTGTGGACTCTGTGCCTCTTCATTCCCGGAGAAGCAGCTGCTTGTGTGGCAGAGGGAAAATAATAAGATAGGCACATAAGGACATGAGGACATTTCTGCCCATAAGTGTGCATCATGCCAACATGGGAGGAGGAAGTAGGACGGTCAGAAGTTCAAGGTTATCTGTGACAAGACAGCAAGTTCAAGGCTAGTTTGGGCTACATGAAGCCCTGTCTTTAAAAATAAAAACTAAAACATGTAGTCTGTGTGCCCTCCACCCTCAACTTCTAGTGCTGGCCCAAAGGCCCTGTGCACGCTCGGTAAGAACTGGGCCAACATTCTGTTGTTTAGTTGTATCCCTTGCCTTCTATTCCTATTTCTGGGATCAAAAGAAGGCTCAGATAAGCTTGGTGTCACATGCCTAGCACTAGAGATGTAGAGAAGCAAACTCTGGTCAAGTCAGATGGGAAGAATCTCAAAGAAGGCAAGAGTGTGAATACAATTTCAGAAGCAGAATGTAGAGAGTTTCGACTTCGTTTCGAACAAAACCAAAACAAGCTCATTGCGTCTCAAGCACAAAATCTAAACACATGGGAAATAGGGACAGGATAATCAGGAGTCTGAAGTCGTCCTCGACGACTCAGCAAGTTAGATTCCAGGCAGCCTGAGCTTCTTGAGGCCCTATTTAAAACCAAGACAAAAATCCAGGCAGGGGAGATGATGGTTCAGTGGGTAAAATACTTGCCTTGAAATCACGAAGACCGAATTTGAGTTCTCAGCACCCGTGTAAAAGATAGATGTCAGGATGTGCATCTGTAGTCCAGCAAACAAATCCAACTGATAAACCAAACTTCAAAACAAGGCCATTCTTACTGAGATTAGGGTTGGAGTTCAATTCCTTAGGCACTTGTCACACAGGAAAGGTTTTAGAGACAGAGGCACAAAGACCATAGACATTTCATAGCAAGCAAGGACTCATGTTCATCTTGTGTGCTTACTGTATTGTTATCAGTGATAATACTGACCATTAAAACATCAAAATACTTTAGTACTGACAAATAGCTACTGTCCCTGTCCTTTTGCTAATTGCCCTGTGATCCCCTGGGACATAGTAGTTAGAAACTAGCAAGCAAAGGGTTAAGAAGTAGTACAGGCTACTTTTAGGACCCTCAATGGACTCTTTGTCCCTCCTACTGTTTCTGGTCTGGGGATTGACCCAGGGTGCTGTGCACAGTGAATACATGCTCTGTCACAGAACTACGTGCCCAGTCCTTTAAATGGACTTTTTAAAGTTTGTTTTTAATTATGTATGCTTATGTGTAGCTATGTGCAGGTAAGCTGTGGAGCCCAGAAGAGGGCATTGGATCCCACAGAGCTGGAGTTAACTGTGGTTGTGAACTCCTCTGTTGGGTGCTGGGAACTGGACTCAGGCCCTTTGTAAGAGCAGTACACAAGCTTAATGGCTGAGCCATCTCAACAGGCCCTCTAAGTGGGCTTCTCCTCTGCTTGGTCAGTGCTCAGACATTCTTTCTTTTTCTTTCTTTTTTTCGAGACAGGGTTTCTTTGTGTATCCCTGGCTGTCCTGGAACTCACTCTGTAGACCAGGCTGGCCTTGAACTCAGAAATTCGCCTGCCTCTGCCTGCCAAATGCTGGGAGTAAAGGCGTGCGCCACCACCGCCCGGCTTCAGACATTATTTCTTAAGTAGATAGTTGTTGGGATAATTTTCTCTACTATGTAGATTTGTATTTACTTCAATTCTAAGAGTAACCTAGCTTCTAGGCTCTGAAGGGAAGCAGTGTACAGCCCCTGCATACTGTTCATACTTAATTACAGTATAATCTCTAGTAATTTGGGCTGTTTCATGCAATGTTTACTTTTTTTAAGTTTCTGGGTAGCAGAACACAGATCTTTTTTTAAAAAAGGATTTATTTATTTATGTATATGAGTACACTGTAGCTGTCTTCAGACACACCAGAAGAGGGCATTGGATCCCATTACAGATGGTTGTGAGCCAGCATGTGGTTGCTGGGAAATGAACTCAGGACCTCTGGAAGAGCAGCCTGTGCTCTTAACTACTGAGCCATCTCTCCAAGTCCCCAATTTTTACATTTTTCATAAACATAATTTTCAAGGAAATACTTGTAGACTTATCAAGTTTTTCTTTGTTTACCTAAGTTTCTTTCTCTATATCAACTTCCCACCCCATAAATGTTAGCAGAGGATTATCTTGATACCCCATGAGTCTCAGACACTGATTTCAAGTTATCTGGCTTGGAGGCAAGTGTCTTTACTGGCTGAACCATTTAGTTAATTTGATTTTGAACTTTTTTCCACCCTGAGACAAGAGTTTCTCTCTGCCCTGTCCTGAAATTCACTATGCAGAGATTCTGACTGTCCTGCAACTCACTAAATAGATCTTGCTGGCCTTGAACTCAGAAATCCACCTGCCTCTGTCACCGAGTGCTGGGAATAAAGATGCACAACCACTGCCACCCAGCTATTTTGAATTTCTAATCTTTCTAATCACCTCCTGAGTCTTGGGATTAACTGCATGTCCCACCACACCAGGTTTTATGCCATGGTGGAGACTGAGCCCAGGGCTTCCATACCAGACAAGCACACTACCAACTGAACTGCATCCTCAGGCCTGCTTCCTTTTCTTTCTGGTGCAGGAGCTCTTTCCCAGGGCCTTAGGCATTTTAATTATTCACTTTACCCCTCATCTACATCCATATCACAGACAAAATACAATTTCTTATTTGGGTATCCAGCAAAAACAAAATTTTTTTTCTTTCCTTTTCTCTTTTCTTTTCTTTTCTTTTTGTGTCTGTGTGTGCTGGGCATGGTAATTTATTTCTGTAATCCCAGAACCCTGAGGCTAAGCAAGGAAGATTTAGCTGAGTTTAAGGTCATTGTGGACTACATAATGAGCACCGGACAACCAGTTATAGCCAGACCTCGTGAAATACTACACTCCCCCATTTCCACCCCCACCCCCCAAAAATAGTTGGCTTCCATATTCAGCCTCAAGAGTGCTGGGATTAGAGGCATGTTTCACCACACCAAGCCATACATATTGTGTTAATGTATTTGCATGGAATGCATTCGCCCATAGAAGGCAACATCTAGATGTCTTCGATGGAAACTTCACCCTATTTTATGACACAGGGTTACCCTGCATAGTTCTAGCAGTCCTGGAACTTGATGCATAGACAAGGCTGGCGTTAAACTCTGAGACCCTCTTGCTTCTGTCTCCCCAGGTGCTGGAATTTCAGTTCTACCGTGCTGGCCCCAACCTCTCTCTTTCTTTCTTTCTTTCTTTCTTTCTTTCTTTCTTTCTTTCTTTCTTTTTCTTTCTTCTTCTTCTTCTTCTTCTTCTTCTTCTTCTTCTTCTTCTTCTTCTTCTTCTTTTAGTTTTTCGAGACAGGGTTTCTCTGTATAGCTCTAACTGTCCTGGAACCCCAACCTCTCTCTTTCTTTCTTTCTTTCTTTCTTTCTTTCTTTCTTTCTTTCTTTCTTTTCTTCTTCTTCTTCTTCTTCTTCTTCTTCTTCTTTTTTTTTTTTTTTTTTTTTTTTTTTTTTGGTTTTTCGAGACAGGGTTTCTCTGTATAGCTCTAACTGTCCTGGAACTCACTTTGTAGACCAGGCTGGCCTTGAACTCAGAAATCTGCCTGCCTCTGTCTCCCGAGTGCTGGGATTAAAGGCGTGCACCATCACCCCCGGCTAGCCAGGGCCTCTCACTGAACCAGGAGCTTGCTGATTTAGCTAGGCTGGCAGGTTTCTTTTCAAGCATTTCAGTTATGGGAGACTACTGTGCTAGTGGCTTATGGAGTGTTGGGGGTTTTAATCCAGGTCTTAACGCTTGTAGGAAGCACTTTACTGAGCCACCTCCCAACTCTAATCTTTTACGCCAATATTTTTTTTTTTCGAGACAGGGTTTCTCTGTATAGCCCCGGCTGTCCTGGAACTCACTCTGTAGACCAGGCTGGCCTCGAACTCAGAAATCCACCTGCCTCTGCCTCCCGAGTGCTGGGATTAAAGGCGTGCGCCACCACGCCCGGCCTTTTACGCCAATTTTAACGTTTGAAAATGTCACCATTTTTGGTTGTTTGTAAATTTTACTTATTCATTTGTTGGTGTGTGTGAGCGCGTCGCACATTAACGATCAGAGTTCAGCTTTCAGGACTCAGTTCTTCTGGTCTATCCTGGGTTCCAAGAATCGAATTCAGGGTCGTCGGGTTTGCTGAGCCCTCTCGCCGGCCCCTGGCGGCTTTTTAAATTTGCCATGCCCGCGAAATTCTTCTCTCCCTACCATTTATTTCCGTGAAAAGCAAAACACGGAAAACTATTTCCTAAAATTCAGCAGCAAGCGCATCCTAACCGAGAGCTTCAAGGATCGAACGTCCTCGGAGGTCACCGAGAAACGCCTCCCGCGCTTTGAGAAGGGGCGGGGCCCCAAAAGTCTCGGCTCTCAGGATCCCGCTCGGCCGGGCAGGCTGCCCTACTCAATTCTCGCGAGACTTCAGGCACCTCAGCCGCTGCGCACTACGCGTTGCTGGGAGTCAGAGGCGCGGGGTGAGGGGGGGAGGGGCAGGGGAGACGGTACAAACGGCGCGGCCGCCATCTTGTTTGCGCCCCCGCTCCGCACGCGCTCCGTTTTTTTTTCGTGACGCACGCTTCCCCCTCCCCTCCGCCGCGCCCGGGCCTCTGCATTGCCCGACGGCGCAGCAGCGCGGGGGCGGCTGCTTTCTTCGCTGGACGCCGGAGTAGAGGCCCGTGAGTGTGTGGAGGTGCCTGGGCGAGGAGGGGAGAGAGAGGGAGAGGGGGCGGCCGGCAGTGAGGGCGTTGCTTCCCGCCTCTGGCGGAGAGCTCCCTTCCCTCTGCGGCCGCCGCTGCACTTGGGTCGGCTCTGCCGCCGCCATGTTATGTGTTCGCCGGGCCCGCCGCTGTCGTCGCGGCTGCGCTCGCGGGGTCCGTGCGCCTGGGCCCGCGGGCTTTCTCCCATTGGCGGAAGGCGACGGCGGGGGGGCTCGCTCGTGATTGGTCGGCGGCGGGGAGGCCGCAGACCTGGCACCTTATTGGTCACGCCGGCTCCGGCCTGGGGGGGTGATGAAGGAATTGGCGGCTGTCGGGATGCTAGCTGCTCAGGCTCAGGCGGCAGGGAGACGATCCCTCTGATGCCAGCGTGGCGGGGAGACTCCGGGACGGAGCCGGAGGCCCTAAGGAGAAAGAGAGTGGTAGCCTGGCGTGTGGCCTGCAACGGGGAGGGGGCACTACTAATACCAGAGGCACAGTCAACTACAACATGGGGTGTGCAAGCCCCTAGTTTGTAAACACGGAACAGGAGTTCCGGAAGAAGTGTCTTCGAGACCTAGGGGTGCTAGACTTGGCAATTGATCCAGCTTGGGAATGACCCTGAGTAGAAGTCTGAGTGCATGGTATGGAAGTAGTGGGAGTGAGGACCAGAAGGACAGAATCGGATTAGGGAGTCTGCTGTAGAATTCGGGTTTTGAAACCTGGAGGATTAAGGTCGAACTCCAGACTCCATTCTGGGTTCTGAAATAGAGTGTGGGAAACAGGAAAACAGCGGGATCTCATTGGACAGGTGTATCAACTTTTAGAAGCTGAATGCCGTTTTAACATTACATTAAGTAGAATCAGAAAAGTCCGCTGTAGAATGTATTTGCATAATTGGGAAGTTGGGGGGCTACAGGATTTGGGATCATGCTAGCTTTGAGATGTTACATATGAATTTTTCCTGGTCTAAGAAGAATATAGGATCGGAGCTTTGTGCTTGCTAGACAAACATTCTAACAACTGAGCTCCCCCCACCCCCCTTAAAATTGATCTCTCTTAGCCGGGTGTGGTGGCGCACGCCTTTAATCCCAGCACTCGGGAGGCAGAGGCAGGCGGATTTCTGAGTTCGAGGCCAGTCTGGTCTACAAAGTGAGTTCCAGGACAGCCAGGGCTACACAGAGAAACCCTGTCTTGAAAAACCAAACAAACAAAACAAAACAAAACAAAATTGATCTCTCTTAACTTTCAGTTCAGAGGGCAGGTGAGACAAACTCAGGAGTAATAGACCTTGTTTTGCCTGCTTACCTGGGTGTATAAGTATATTTTACAGTCACATAGTTATTGGCAGTGCCATCCTCATTCTCTGAGGGAACAAGAGTTTGTAAGTTGCTGGAGTCAGGTGTACTTGTCCCTGTTGTGGGACCAGCCATGCAGATTGGGGTGAGAGGGTTGCTTGAGCCCAGGAATTTGAGGTCAGCCTGTAAGATGTGGTGAGACTCCAAAAGGAAGACAAAACCACGAGGAATTTAGTTAAGTTCACAGCTAGTAAGTGACAGCCCAGATCCAGACACAGATGGAATTCTCCATCCCTACACTGCTTTTAGAGTTCCCCACTACATATCCTTCCTCCTCCTCTTTCTCTGTCTTCCTCTTCCTTCTTTGCTCTCTCTTCCTTTACCTTTTTTCTTTTGAGGCAAGTTCTCATGTAGTCCAGGCTACTCTTGCTTGCTCTGTATGTAGCTGGTAATGACCTTTCACTCCTGATTCTTCTAGATCCACATCCTAACTGATGAGATTTCCCAGAGAGTCCCACCACTCTGGGATCTTGGAGCTCTTAATTCTTTTTTATTTTGAAAAAAATTTTTTTTGTTTGTTTGTTTTTGTTTTTCGAGACAGGGTTTCTCTGTATAGCCCTGGCTGTCCTGGAACTCACTTTGTAGACCAGGCTGGCCTCGAACTCAGAAATCCGCCTGCCTCTGCCTCCCGAGTGCTGGGATTAAAGGCGTGCGCCACCACGCCCGGCTGAAATTTTTTTATTACATTTTAATTTATTGTGTACATGTGAGTGTGGAGCCATAGCCTGCTGGAGGTCAGAGGACAGCTTGTAGGTATATGTTCATTCCCTCCTTCCATCATGTGAAATCCATTGGAGGAATTCCAGTCCTCAGGCTTTGTTGCCACAAACCAGGTGCTACCTTGCCAACCTGGAGCTTATTTTGATTTTATTTTCCTTTTTGAGATGGTGGTCTCACTATGTGGTCTTTCAGGCTGGCCTGGAATTTCCACCTCCTTCCTTAGGAATGGTGAGATGAAAGGTGTTACCATGACCAGCTGGAGCCCTTATTTATTATTTATTTAGGTTTTGTGTGTGTGTGTGTGTGTGTGTGCGAGAGAGAGAGAGAGAGAGAGAGAGAGAGAGAGAAAAGTCAGGGCAGGGGAGGGAGGTAGAGAAGGTTTCTCTGTGCAGCTCTGGCTGTCCAGGAACTCCCTCTGTAAACCAGACTTGACTCAAACTCAGAGATCGACCTGCCTCTGCCTCCTGAGTGCTGGGATTAAAGACCTGTGCCATCACTGCCCTGCTGGAACCCCTGTATTTAAACTCTGTATTACCTTGATGCCATAGACTGTTTTGGGAAAAGGAAAACCCTTGCACCTTCAGCTCCTTTTAGACATATTCTTTGTGCTGAGGTTCTAAAGAGAGCCTTGTTGAAGTCATTTAGCTTTGCAAAGCCAAGCCATGTCTATCTTGTCTATAGTCACTGGATAGATCCTCATTCTACTGGACAGCTTTGCCTCATCTTTGGAAGCATTGGCTTAGTGGTAGAGATGACCCTTTAAAGGCAGGTTCTTGGGCTGGGGATGTAGCTTTGTTGGTAAAGTATGAAGCTAGCATGTACTAAGGCCTGGGTATGATCCCTAGCATCTAATAAGCTGAACCCAGTGATGAATACTTGTAATCCCAGCATCTAGGACATAGAGAAGGGAGGTTCAGGAGATTGATGATAGCCTGGGATAGATGAGACTGTCTCTAGTTAATTAAAATGAAATAAAAAGAAAGTCAAGCTAGCATCTCACTTAGGATTCTCTTGCCCCAGGCTCCTGAATATTGAGTCTACAGGGTATGTGTTGACTTTTCTTTAACCCCTTTGGTACAATGCCCAGAGTCACATGTCAGGAAAGTGCACTACCACATGATTCCAGTGATGACTTTAAGTAATAAGTTCAAGTTTACCTCATTGATTGGAAGAATGGCAGAGGACATACATATGGTCACAAATGACCTTAAATTTTATTCCAGCCTCAGATATTACAATTTAAGGACATTTTTTAGCTAGCAAGTTGTTCTTTTCTAGTCTACTTATTTCAAAGGAAACTGAGTTATCTGATGTTTTACAGCCTCTCTTAGTTTCTCGTGCATGGACTGTGACAAGTTAGGAAGGTTAATAATGTACAGTTCATTTTAGTATTTTCCATGCAGAGACTCAAAGCTCCCAAGATCCTTTAAGTGGATCATTTACAGGAGGAAATGGATTATGCTTTAACCACAAAGTGCCTCTGGGAAGGGGCAGTAAAGCAGCTGATTTTAAAGTTGGAAAAAAATTGTGTCTCTGTAGTTTCTAGTCTCTACTGTGTGTGCTGGGGTAGAGCCTTGTCTGAGTTTTCTTTTCTTTGTAAGTAGTAATTACAAGAAATGAGTATAATAGAGTATGAGAAGATGACATTGTGGACCTTAATAACTGAGAGAACTCATTATTTTCTTTTTGGAACTGCATAAAATGTGCCATTCTAACTGACATCCAGTTAGAGCTTCCTCAACAAGGAGGTCTTTTATAGTTCTCTCCTTGTTGTGTACAGCAGGATTCCACATGGGGGAGCAACCACTTGATAGGAAAGAGAAATCTAAATCACTTGTGGTTTAGAGGCTGATTTTCCACAGGTCAGTGTGAGGTCAGTCTTAAACTTCTAAATGTTCAAAGTGGTTGGGCAATTTGTTTCAGAGAAGAGTTACCTCAGGATACTCTCCGCTAACTCCTAGTTGCATCAAAGTAAAGATGGGAGAGGGAAAGAAAAGATTTTCATATTTGCCAAAAGCAATTATTTTTATTTTTTGGTTTTTCAAGACAGGATTTCTCTGTATACAAAAGCAATTATTAAAGTTGGTTGTTTAACAAAAGCAATTATTAAAGTTAAACAACCAGTATTATTCTGTCCAGTAATGTTTTAAGGTTTTTTTTTTTTTTTTTGTTTTTCGAGACAGGGTTTCTCTGTGTAGCCCTGGCTGTCCTGGCACTCACTTTGTAGACCAGGCTGGCCTGGACTCAGAAATCCGCCTGCCTCTGCCTCCCGAGTGCTGGGATTAAAGGCGTGTGCCACCACACCCGGCTTCTTTGTTATTTTAATTGTCTTAAAAATTACTACTCTTCCTTGAAGGCTAAGAATCATAGAACGTGTTCATTCTGAAACAGCACAGTGCTCGGTTGGCAGTAATCGGGAAGGCAATATACTGCTTTGTTCTTGGTGATAATTTAACGTCATTTTCAGTAATACTAAACTTAAAAAGGAAAACATGTGCATTAAACTTTATTTTTTCAAGGCAGGATCTCTCTTAAGTAGCTACATCTGTCTTGGAACTCAGTATGTAGATGAGGCTGGCTTGAACTCACAGCAATGCCCTTGCCTCTGCTGGGACTAAAGGAATGTACTACCATGTCCAGCTAGTGCATTGAACTCTTCACTATTTTAGAACACCAGCTGAATAAGGTTGCCTGGAGTCTTTCCACAAAAATGTGTTGCTGACTAGTGACCAAGTGAAATGTAGTTTCTTATTTTATAATCGTTAGGCCTTTGTACATATGTGTTTGTGAGAACTAGTAAAGATTCTGTGTTAGGATCCTTGTGTAGTGGAGTTCTAGGGTAGTCTGTGAATGAAAAATAACTACTCTGTGCAGGACACCTGGGTCTTTCTTTGGGAAGGAGTTTCCTGAGAATGACATATGTCTCAAGAATGACATGGATTATTTATTTATTTATTTATTTATTTATTTATTTATTGGTTTTTCGAAACAGGGTTTCTCTGTGTAGCCCTGGCTGTCCTGGAACTCACTTTGTAGACTATTTATTTATTTATTTATTTGTTTGTTTGTTTTTCGAGACAAGGTTTCTCTGTGTAGCCCTGGCTGTCCTGGAACTCACTTTGTAGACCAGGCTGGCCTCGAACTCAGAAATCCACCTGCCTCTGCCTCCCGAGTGCTGGGAATGACATGGATTCTTAGAGGTTAATAATAAATCAAAGGCTTTCCAGTCTAATCAAAAATAAGTGAAAATTAATAACATCTTTTTTTGAGCTTGTATGGGGCACATTATTGTTATTCTATATATGTCATTAACCACTGAGTCCTAGGCACTATCAGAATGACTCACTGGGTGAAAGTGTTTGCCTTGCAAACCTAATGACCTAACTTTGATCCTTACAACCTGTGGTGGAAAGAGAGAACCTACTTCCAGACATTGCCTTTGACCTCCACAGCCCACACATGGAGTAGTAATAAAATAACATTATAAGCACCAAATCTTATTGATTTTTTTCAAAGACTCTTAATAGTTCCCTTTCGACTCCCTCTCCCTCTTTTCTTACTCTCCCCCTTTCTCACAGGCTTACACCCCCACCTCCCACCCCCCATTTTAAACAGGCTGTTTCAGCCTCACTGTCCTGGAACTCACTATATAGATCAATCTGGCATAGAACTCACAGAAATCCTCCTGTCTCTGCCTACTGAATGCTGGGATTAAAGGTATGTATCAACATGCCTGGCCCTTCACACTAACCAAGTGTGAACCAAGTGTAACCAAGGCTGGTCTCAGTCTTCTGAGTGATGAGGTCACACACACATATGTCACCATGCTTAGTTTCCTATTCATGGTTTTAACTCTGCTGCCATAACAAAGGCTCTTATTCTTAAGATCTTAACTGCCCCAAGAAATCTCTGACCAGTCTGACTTTTAAATGGGCCCATGGTGAGGTCATCTGCTTATATCCTCCTGTAGTGTGGTGTGCATGTTCTTGTAACTCTCTAAAGATGTCATGATCCCTGGTTGAATTTCTTATAATAGACCTTAACCCCATTGAGGACAGACATTTTGTCTGATTTGGGATTCAGGGTCTGTGCCTGTAAGTAGTTATTGAACAAATTAAACTATTCTAGTCTTCCAACCTTATAAGATGTTACAGTACTGGAGACTTGCTTGCTGCAGTAGACCTTTAACAAGCTTGAGGTCATCAGCTACACAGTCGTGATAAGGAGGAATTGGAGTCTGAATCTGTCTAGGAGCAAAGCTTTTTTGTGTGCTACTCCACATGGCTGCTCTTTTTCTTGTCGTTACATATTCTTGTCAAGTGTTGAAACAGCCTGTGACTAATAACCCCATTCATAGCTTTCTAGGCAGCTCATCCCCATGTTTGGACAGCTGAGAGCTGAAATAAGTTCCTCCAGAATAATTCTCATCCATTTGCCTCATTTTATTATGCCTTGGAGTCTCTACCTGCCCTGTCTAATTTCTTGAGGAGTCTCACTATGTATCCCTGGTTAGCTTGGTACTGACTGTGTAGTCTAGGCTGGTCTTGAAGACTATTTTTTAGCCAAGTAATTTAGGTTTATCATCTACCTAAGGTCCTCTTTTTTCCTTTCCTTTATTCATTTTCTAAGCACCAGTGCTACATTACTTTAATTTGATGATAGTCATTACTCTAACTGTTCTGGGCTGCCTTTGGGGAGTATCTTAAAAACTAATGGTTAGGGTAGCTTTCTGTTACTGTTGGAATTGAACGGAGGACCCTATGTGTGCTAGGCAAGTGCTCTGCCACTAAGCCACTAGCTGTGTCCTCAGTACCTTTTACATTTTAAAATGGTATTTCACTAAGTTGCTTGGTCTGGCCTTAGCTTTACCTCTTGCCTTAGTCTGTGACTAGGATTACAGACTTGCACTGCCACATTTGGTTACTGCTGTCTTCTGAAAATATGTTAATACTTTAAAAAACAAAATCTTGAGGTAGGTTTGATTTGGGAAGTAGCTGATAGCTGTTCAGAACTAAACCAGGGGGAAATGGCTCAGAAGCTATAATCTAGTGAATAGCTTCTGGTTTTCTTTAATTTGCTTATAACTTTTGAGACTGGGTCCCTCTGTAACCCTGGCTGTCCTGGCTGTCACTGTGTAGACCAGGCTGGCCTTGAACTTACAGAAATCTGCCTGCCTCTGGCTCTTAAAGGCTGGGAGTAAAGGTGTGCACCACCATACCCAGCCTGATTTGTTTATAATTTTTAAAAGGTTTGAAACAAATATTAAGATGCAAAGATTTGCCATTAAAATAATCTGACTTTTGTGTCTTTAAAAAAATCTGGAGCTCACAGTGCCATAGACCAATGTTCCTACATGACTGTTTTTGTTAGCGCTGGTGGTACTTGCCCCTTTAGATGGGACATTCACTCTGCAGCGTTCCTCAGTTCTTACTGTCTCACTTACTGACACGGTGGCGAGAGTCAAGATTAGTTTATATCTTTTCAGGGGGCAGGAAGGTTCTGATGTGTTTTTTTTGAGACAGGATCTTGTGTAGCTTTGGTCTAGTGCTTACTGTGTGCGGCCAGGGTGTCCTTCCTCGTGCGTCAGCCTCCAGGGTACTAGAATTACAAATGTGCACCTGATTTATGTATTCATGCTGAGCATTGGGAATAGATGTAAGAAAGAAAAGACATAGTTGCTGCCTTGAAGAATCTCCTGTGGTAATAAAGATATTTTGAAAAACAAATTACAATATGTATAAAGTACTGTAGTATACTTAGGTATTTATTGAGAACCTATCACATTCCAGATTTGCTCAGTGCTCTTGTTTATCTCAGTATTCCTGTGAAGTAATACTATCTTATCACTTTCAACAAGAAATGATCTCAGGAGTGGTTAAGTAATGTAGCTAAACTATCAAACAGCTAACAAGGAGGTAGCTTCTTGTCAGAAATTAGTGTTGTGGCCAAGAGCCTTCTGTGAGAGCATTGAAGCTTGAATTGTGTAACCTGAGTTACTGGTTTTTTCTCTTAGTGATGAGAGTGCTTTTTAGGGTGAGTTGATGCAATTGTGTGGCATAGAGGAATGCCAAGATGCAGGGCTGGGGAAGAATTGAAGTTAGAGTCCCAGATATCCCATGAGGCACTTAGTCTATGGTAACTTAGTCAGCTAGGGAGGAGAAAGCTATAGTAAGTGAATGGGTCACATTGCCAAATGCAAATTCAAGGATAATTTGTGTTCTCTTCCTACTGTGGTTTGAATTCTACTGTGGTGACTGCTGATGAAAAATAGGAGTTGAAATGTTTTTCCTGTACACTGCCAAGGACTAATAAAAACTATGCCCAAGACCATCACAGAGTAGCAAGGGACTTGATTGGTTTAATCGGGTACATCAAAAGCAGAGCTGAAGGGCAGACTTTTGGAACAATAAGCAGACCTCGGCTGTGACTGGTGGTGAAAGGCCTGGATTTCCGGCCTAAAAACCAGGGATTTTTAGTTCCAGCTGGAAGTGCTCTTACACAGCTCTTTACAGCTGAGGAATTGCCTGCTGCAGGGCTACAAGACACAGAAGAGAAATTACTGCAAAGTATGTTTAGGGCTTTAACACAAAGCTTATTTGGTTCTGCATGATGTCTTCTCTGTAAAAAGCAGAAGGTAGAATTGGATGTCATTTAGCACTTTATATTTTTTTAAAATTCTTATTCACGCACAGCATAATGTACTGTATATATTTAGTCCTTGCAGTTTGTATGACCTGTATTACAGATGGGCAAACTATGGATCAAGCTTAGTCCTTGTTATATAATTAAAAGCTAGTTAGTAGAGCCCCGAATATATAGACAACCCTGTTGTTATCCTTGGTGACCTTCAGCAACCTAGAATGTTTCCAGAAACAACAGTGAGCCAAGTAAAACTGTTAATCTCTCTGGAGATCAGTCCTGCTGCTTATTTAACAATCAAAGTAAGCAAAACAAACAACAAAAAACCCAGGACTCTTTCTATGTAGATCACATTGGAATTCTGAATTCTTCTGCACCATCCTCCCTGCTGGTTACATGGGATTACAGGTATGTGCTCCCATATCTGATTCAGAGTTTTGATGTCATAGAAGCCCCCCCCCCATTGCACTTTGAGTAAATTGGAGTAGAGCATTGTGATAGGATTCTTTTGAAATGCTGAAGTCTCTGCAACCAACTTTACCCCCCAAAACATCCTATTTCAATTTGTTGGTGTTTACAATAAAATGCATTGCCTTGATAGTAATCTATGCTTTTTAAATTACTACAAACACAAAGGTACCTTTAGAAATCATGAAGACTGTTGTATGGGCATAGCTCCATCCACTTTGATATTACTAAGGTTTTTTTTTTTTTTTTATTAACTCAACCTGTTTTATTATGTTAATAATTGCTCAACAAAAACCTGGAAATAGATGGTTACAACTTTCCAAGCTTTTGCACATTGCTTTCCTGGTTTATTGCCATAGGTTACTGTAGCAATATCTTACAGACACCGTTCAGGGCCAATCAGAAGCAGTGAAATTACCTTCAATTTTTTAAATGGAACTCCATAGCCAATAGAAATCCTTTAGATCGGAAATGTAGCGACCCTTTCTTTTTTTTTTAGGACAATTCTAAATTTGCCCTCCCCTGTTTTAGAAGCGCATGAGACCATATGTGTCTGCTGCGTTCATTTGCTAAATATTTCCAATCCTTAAGTTCTTGGGTTTGAAGTGAAGAATCTGACCCCTGTTCTGCTTCTCAAGGTAACTTTAAAACAGGAAGTGTACAAAGGAGGTAACTGATGACGTGAACAGCCAATCATGGCTTTGTATCCTTAGCTGATAAAGCAGCTCAGCCAATGGGACTGCTTTGGAGGCAAGGTTTGGTGTCAAATAGCAGGCTAGATTGAATGCCTTTGACTGTTAAAGTGGAAGGAGGCTGCAGGGCTTCATTGGAGCCTCAGAGTTTTTCACTGAGGCAGGGGTCAGCTGAAAGACAAAGAAAAATGGCGAATAGTTTGCTGGGGGGTGGGAGGACAGCTGTTCGGGTTTTCACTGGAATGAACATTCCAGACTCAGGTTTCTGCATCTTCTGCTGCCTTTTGTCCTCCGTTCTTTTTTGGGGGGGGAGGGATAGGAGTGACTTAAATTCTCCCTGTCCGAGGAGATATAAATAACTCCATGTAAAATTAATGCAGTTCTCGGTAAGTTTAATTCTTTGTTTTGTGTTGAGATGATGGAGCTTATTTAGCTTTAGAGAGTGTAGACAAGTTGCACTGTTTCAGAAAATGGCCACTTTACATTCCGTGCACACCTTCTTGGTGTGCCTAGATTACCTTGCTCTGTTTAGCTTTTGCATGCCCTTCAACTAAGATTTTCCTAGTTTAATATCAACAAGACAGATGCAAAAAGGGCCAATCAGTTTTCATGGGCACACAGAAGCAAAGCACTTTGTCTTTGCGTTGGGTAAACTTAACTGTTTTCTAAATCATTTTCCTTTGTTCAAGTGCACTGAAGCTTTTCTACAGAATAAGATGAGTTTTAAGAGTTTTTTTTTTTTATTTCCATGCATTTGGTTGACATATATGTTTTAAAGATAGAAGCACATTATTGTTCTTTCAATTGCTTGAAAATATGATTAGCAACTGATGCAGGTTCTAATGGGGGAAGGCCCACATGCCAGCCTGGAAATTCTCCTATAACTTTCTTGATCTACTTATCTGTCTCTGGATTTTAATAAGAATCAATTGAGTAAGTCTTCATTGTTCATTTTAGTTTAATATTCGTTGTTCATTTAGTTTAATATGCTGACTAGTTTAGAGTCCAGTTAATACTGAACGAGGAGCTTATCATGTTTTTGTCAGCTGTTGATTGGGTGCTTTAAAATGATTTAAGCAAATGCCTTTGTTTTCAGTATGAAGTAAGTCTATAAGGAAGGGGCTTACCTGCAGTTTGTGACTAGAAAAGTTAAGTGTATAGGTAGCCTTTTGCCCTTGGTATTTACCCCCTTCTTTAAGGATGTGAAGCTTGTGTAGATTGCTAATCAGTAACAAGTCAGTTCTTGTGAGTAGTGAAATCATCAGTCCTATGTACTAAGATCTGTAATATGCCTGGTTTTTAAAAAGCAATTCTTTGTTTTTCTCTTTATTTGGACATGTTGGATGAAGGTCATTCGAACATTCCTGCTGCAGATCAGTTAGAGCAGTAAGGCAGCAGCCGTCCCTGGACGGGGAAAGGAGCAGGCCTGGCTGAGGAGAACTTGGAAGGTGTTGGTCTGCCTTCACTTGCTTCCTCTTGAGGGAAGGGTTTACCTGAGAGGATCCACTGGGGCTTTAAGTGTAGCTATGCGCAGCTGGAGTCCGGTAACAGCCTAAGTTCCTGGATGCAGGCCTCTGCCGCTGCTCTGAAAAGTGACCTTGAGGAGTTGAAAGATTGAAGGACAAAGTTTGTTTATGCAGATTGGAACTGAAAAGCTCTCTTAAGATGAAAGACTACTTCTGGTTGTTCTAGTCCAGTGGTTACTAGGAATCTGTTCTAGTTCAGGTCAGGAGTTTTTAAAGGAGTAATAGGCCTGTATTCATTCTCTTCTTCACCTGCTTTCTTTCCTACCCCCAGCCCCAGGAAAATTTTTCCTAAATCTTTCTGATATGATAATTGAGTGAATGATCTAATATATTCAGAGTTCCTTGCATGCCATTCTGTCACTCTTGCAATCTCAAGGGTTCTTAGTGGAGAAAATGGTATTTCAGGAGTTCAAGTAGTTGTGTTTATGAAACTCCTCTTGGAGTAATGGAATGCTGATGGTAAGAAAATATTAATTTGGGGGAATTCTAAGTCCTAAGAGAAAGGCTTATGTGTTAAATATTATATTTTAAATGATACTTCTTTATTTTGTATAGGCTGTTGGTACATATTAGTTGTTTCAAGTTGTATATATGGTTAAAAAAAAAGATTTAGTGACCTTTTTAGCTCTGAGAGAGGTCTGTATCAGAGGGATAAAATTGAAGGTGGAGAAAAAGGGAGGCTGAGGTAAAACTCTATAATCTAGAACTTTGGGGAGCTAGTTACTTAGAGCATGAAGCCAATTTTTCCATCTTTTTAAGGTCATCCATTACCTGGGAAGACACAGGCACACGTGTGCACATGCTTCAGGCAGCTAAGGTGTTTCCTGTATGTTGAATGTTAAATGGCATCTGTGGATCCCCATTTGATACTTGGTTAAATCATACAACTCCCTCATTTAATACATTAGACTTGAAAATATTTTCTATACAAAAGAGGAAAACTTTATATGATAAAGAAGGAGCAAAAAATCCTTATGGAATTAACCATAACTCATACTGGAAGTGGCAGGAGAGAGAGGTGAGGGCCAGGGAGGCTTGGATAGAGCCTAACACCTGGACCTTTTTAGCTTGTCCAGTCTGGTGATAGTATTTTGAGGCAGTAGAATATAAATTATTTAAAGCTGAGAGTCCTGTGTTCAAATCAGTTTTGAGTATGGGCAAGTCACCTGTTCAAAGTCAACATAAAAATATTAAATTATAAAACTATAGGACCTAACAGGCTGTAGCTGTGCGGCTTAGTTGGTAGGAGTTGCTAGCATATAGGACACGTAGGATTTGATGCCTAGTCCTTCATAAACCTGGCATGGTGATCCATAGATTGAAAGGCTTAGAGGCTTTACCTGCTGAGGTCCCCCACCACCATATATAGTCCAGGCAGGTCTTGAATACTCTAGTCAAGGATGACCTTGAATTCTTGACCTTTCTCCACCTCCTGTGTGTTCAGATTCTTGGTCTATACCATTTGGCCTCAGAAGCTGCAGATAGAAACTAGGACCTAGGGCCTGCAAGGCAAATGATCTACCTGAGCCACATCCCTGCACCATTATTTAGAGGTGAGTCTTGAGTGAGGTTCTGTATATTGAAAATTCTCTGCACATTATGAATTACTGCATAAATATTGTCTGTTGCTGATGCAGGCTAATTGAGGGCCTTAAGTATTTTAGGGAGATAGGTGTGACATCAAAGAAAATGCAGGTGTTGTGATATATTTATAAAATAATGTTTGATTACCTCACCTGCATATTCTCATTTGTGTTTACAGGGTCCTCTATTTAAGTTAATTTATTTATTATTTTGGGTATGTGTGTAAGTGTGGGCATGCATAAGAAATGGCATATGTGTGGAAAACAGGATAACTTTTAGGAGTCAGATCTCTACTTCTACCATGGATTTAAGAGATTAAACTCAGGTCTCAACAAGTACCTGCTGAGCTATCTCACCAGCTCGATTCTGTCTATTTAATATATGTATTGAGATTATTGAACCATCATCAATTATGAAAGAATCTTATGAAAGAATTTTAACCTCTGTGTCAAAACTTGAGAGTCCTAGTCAGAGGATTCAGGAGTTCGTCATCCTCTGTTAAATGGGGAGTTGAGGGCTAGCCTGAGATACATGATGCCTGCCTCAAAAAACAAAACAAACATTAAATTAAGGACCTCAGAATAGGATGCAGTAGGCGTGTGTATGTGTGTATACACATGTGGAGATCAGAGGATGACCACTTAAATATGGAGTTCAGGGATTAAACTCAGGTCGTCAGACTTGCCTGGCAAATGCTTTTACCCACTGAGTCATCTCCTGGTCTTCTCCCCCTTCCCCCCTTTTTTAATGGAATGCTGCTTTTAAAAATGTCATCAAGGCTGGGCGTGGTAGCACACGCCTTTAATCCCAGCACTTGGGAGGCAGAGGCAGGCGGATTTCTGAGTTTGAGGCCAGCCTGGTCTACAGAGTGAGTTCCAGGACAGCCAGGGCTATACAGAGAAACCCTGTCTTGGAAAAAAGAAAAAAAGAAAAAAAATGTCATCAAACTTAGGAGCTTCTTCAAGTAAAGACTGAGAGTAGAAAGCTTGTTCTGATCAGATACTGAGGTGTGCATTTTATTTTCATGTGGGTAAGTTCTTGTTGCTGATTGCTTAGCAGAGATGTGGTTTTTTTTTTGTTTGTTTGATTTGTTTTTAAATTTATTGTTTGCTTTGAGGTCCTGGTCTTTCTGTCTTCAATTGTTTGGGAGCTTGAGAAGTAGTTACACCTTGTAGAACAGTAGAGAACAAGTAAATATTGGACTGAAGACTTTAAAAAGAAAATAGGACTTATTAAAATCTAAGCATGAACATAAATTTGACACAGTTAATGCTGTGTATTGCTTCTGTAGTGTAAGTGATAAACCCTCATGGAGACATCTTTCACACTTTTTTTTTTTTTAAAGATTTATTTTATTTATTATATGTAAGTACACTGTAGCTGTCTTCAGACACCCCAGAAGAGGGCGCCAGATCTCGTTACGGATGGTTGTGAGCCACCATGTGGATGCTGGGATTTGAACTTATTACCTTCGGAAGAGCAGTTGGGTGCTCTTACCCGCTGAGCCATCTCACCAGCCCCTCACACTTTTTTTTTTTTTTTTCTTTCAGAGCTGAGGACCAAACCCAGGGCCTTGCACTTGCTAGGCAAGCGCTCTACCACTGAGCTAAATCCTCAACCCCTTTCACACCTATTTTACATGTCTAGTGTTACCTCTTTTTTTTTTTTTTTTTGGTTTTTCGAGACAGGGTTTCTCTGTATAGCCCTGGCTGTCCTGGAACTGACTTTGTAGACCAGGCTGGCCTGGAACTCAGAAATCCGCCTGCCTCTGCCTTCCAAGTGCTGGGATTAAAGGCGTGAGCCACCACGCCCGGCTGTGTTACCTATTTTTAGGATTGTGCACCCCCTCCTAGTTGATATTTTGTGATTTCTTTCTTTTAAATTTCCTGTCCTATTAAGTTATTTCCTCTCAGGCATGGTCAATCTGAGGGATTGATGTTTGCCTATTTTATTTTATTTTATTTTATTCTCTGTGCATTGAAAAACTTAGTTTAGATAGAAGATTCAGCAAAGCTAACATTAACTTAGCTGAGTAATACCCTAGTTCCTGGACAGTGTATGCTTGAAAACATCAGCCTTGGTGACTAGGCTTTTTGTTCCTAAAATTAGACTAGGCTACCTTTTCAAGAAGCTGTGTACTTGGGTTGTAGAGATTGCTTAGTGTTTAAGAGCACTTGCTGCTCTGGAGGGCTGAGCTCAGTTTCCAGCAACTACATGGTGGCTCACCAACACCTATGATTCCAAAACAGGGTTTTGTTTTTTTTTTCCCTCTTCACACACTTCCCATGCATGTGGTACCTGTACATAAATGCAAGCATACACAGGAAATAAAAATAAATCTGAAAAAGGGTAAAAACAACAGAAAAAACCCCAAGTTGTATACTTTTTGCAAGGGCTTCAGAAATCTAAAAAACATTATTGCTGCTCCTTTTTGTTTGTTTTTGTTTTTCTTTTTTTTTTTTTTTTTTTTTGCCATACTAGGTATTAAATCCTGAGCCTTATAAAGGTTAGGTTAGCCCTCTACTACTGAGCTACATTCCATAGCTCCTAAAAATCATTGTTGAAGCAGATTGTGGTTATCTTTGTGAATCAGATTATTTTAACCCAAATTTATCCCCAGAGTTTGGTTAATGCTAAATTAGACTGGAAGAATAATTTAGGCAAGTGTTCTAGCGCATCTGCAGCTCTCCCGGAGTCATGGGATCTAGTCTAGTTTTTCTTGGAACAATTGAGGCCAGAGAGAGTTGGGGCTCTATTATGATTTCAAGTTTTTATTGACTGACCTGTGTTAAAATCAGAGCTTTTAGTCCCACTCAGTTCATTGCATGTTTGTTTTAATCATGTCTGGGTGATTTTATCTTTTGTTTTTCTTTTGGTACACCTGTACGGGACACAGAACAGAGAAGTAGACCATGCAGGAGGTTCGGTAGTCCACACATAGTTCTGTTGGTTCAGATATTTGCTGTGGCAGCAGACCTAGTGTCCCTTTGGGGATTGAAAATCTCTTGCCTCAGCCAGTTGCTTGTTCTGAAACTGAGAATCAGCTAGGAAGCTAATGGTGCTCACCTGGCTGAGGTGTCCCAGAGAACTGGGTGACTTTGACGCATTAACAAAGAAGTAAAATAAGGTACAAGCATAACACCTGCATTCCACCTCATGCTCTTTAATTCTTATTTGTTATTAATACACTTCAAGGGCAAGCTGTTCTCACATATGTTTGGGCCTAGTTCTTCAAATGAGTTCTTAAGGTGACATTTTAACGACATAAAGATTTTTAATATTTGACAAGACTAAAGTAGGAATCCTTGTCTGTGTATGCCTAAAGTAATACTTTATGACAACTTCTCCCACCTCGCAAAATGGCATTATTATGTGTGCTCATGGGTAGCTGTAAATTTTTGTTCTTTGTTTATTTTTGGTAGCCTATTTCTTGAAGTTTTTCTAACCACTATCATATATCTAAATGAAAAATCAGTTTATTGAAAGAGTGAGGGATTGAACCATATAACTTAAAACATTAAGTCCTGAAATACTCTGTGATTGAAATTGATTATAGATACAGCTGAGTAGTATGTACTTCATGTCTGCATTATGCAAAACGTTCCTTTTCTTTTTCATCTGTTCTTAGTATTAAGGCCAGCTCTGTAGAGCTTGGTCAGTTTCTACTTGTTTATTATGCTCATCTCCTGTCTCTCCATTCAGTAACTGACCCAGAGTTACCCAGAGTTAAGTATTGTAAGTTGAGAGGGTAGCTGATTTACTTCTGTTGTTGTTACTGAAAGTACTGTCATTTGGCTCCCATTTTCATGGTTAGTTACATAGAAAACTAAATGGAAGACTGTACGACTAGAAATATTTGGATAGAACTAGGTTTTCCTTTCTCTACCTATACTATATAATTCTTACCTCTGAGGAGATCCTGGTGGCTTTACACATTCTTTTTCAATAGTTCATTAGATTAACATATTTTTTGTGTGAAAACTTAAAATGCACAAGTAAAATTTTACTCCAGATTTAACAGTCTGGTAGGGAGACTTAAAATATACACCAAATATTAGGAACTGATGTGCAAAGTGCAAAGAAAGGACATAGGATTCAAAGGGTGTGTAATGGGCTACAATTGTAGCTCAGTTGGTAGAGTACCTGACTAGCATTCATAAAGCTTACCCCAAGTGGTAGCATGACTCTCCAGTCCTAGCATGGTAGGAGGAGATGGGATAAATACTGGAAGATCATACATGTAAGGTCATTTTCAGCTATATAGAGCAGTCAAAGCTAGCCTAAGCTTAAAAAGAAATCAAGAGAGGAGACCTCAGTTTAGGAGGGCAGACAATAAAACCGGCTCTATCAGACCTCAGGAGGTAGGAGCAAGACTGAGGCATTAAGAATAAGGTCATGAGCCGGGCGTGGTGGCGCACGCCTTTAATCCCAGCACTCGGGAGGCAGAGGCAGGCGGGATTTCTGAGTTCGAGGCCAGCCTGGTCTACAAAGTGAGTTCCAGGACAGCCAGGGCTATACAGAGAAACCCTGTCTCAAAAACAAACAAACAAACAACAACAAAAAAAAGAATAAGGTCATGATTCACAGTGCAACTTTTGCACTGAGGAGAACAGTAAATAGGTCACTCTGCTCAGAGTATAAAGAGATGAGTAAATGACAGGCAGGAGTAGTAACAAATGTCTAGGGAAGTTGTAATCAGCTGTTGAAAAGGCCTTGACATTGAGAATGATTTCTGTTTGACATTAGTGACTGTAGAAGATGAAGGGTAGTAGATTAGTGCAGCTTTATCAGAAATATGCTTTCACTAAATTTACTGCACATCCTATGTAAAATGAAGATGGAGCTAGAAATTTTGTGATTTTTATTTTAACTTGATCTTTTCTTGAACAAACTTTGTAGATGACAATGTCACTTGACATGATGTCAAATGGTTGATCATGTCTGCTAGAGGCTTGTGAGGAAGTTTAGAGTAGTTGGTAACATGTGTGGCTTAGAATTATACTTGGCTCACAGTGATGGCTAAATGGGTATTAGCTATTGTCATTGTAATTATTATTTTTATTATTGTATGGAGGTTATGGAAGCCTGAATAAAATGGTGGCAGCATGATGAGAGGTCAGGTGAGGACACCACTGTTGAACACTGTCATGACTTAGCAGTTCGTGGAACATGAGGGACAGTCTGAATGACTAACACATAGGAACTTAAAGGAAATGGAGCAGGTTTGAAGAAAAGATAACTTTCAATTTGGACATGGGGAATTTCTAATTAGAAATGTCCAGTGGGTAGATTGTACATTTAGGACTGGACGTTGGGGAAATGTCAGAATTGGTAGTATATTTGGATATTCTCATTGTCTTCTCCCTCCTTTTTCTGTGACAGTGCTAGGAATTAACTCTGTCTGTGGCCTTATGCCTAGTGGGCAAGTGTATCACCATTTCCCTAGCCAATAATAATTGGAGTTTAAACTCAGTAATTATAGCTGATCTGGGTGACAGTTAAGAGAGAATCAAGGGAGAGAGAGAATGGTTAGAAATTATCAAGCTTCATCTCAGAGCTAGAAGCATACAAAAGTGTTGGACCCGTGGGGTATGGTGGTACATGCCTTTAATCTTACTGCTCAGGAGCCAGAGGCAGGAGAATCTCTGAATTTGAGGCCAACCTGGTCTAAATAGAGAATTTGAGGCCAGCCAGGGCTTGTGAGATCTTGTCTCAAACAAACAAAATAACCATGCTAGAGACTGCCTATAACTAGGCATCCATAACAAGGTAGACATATTATTTAGCCCTCATCTTCCTCAGAATGTTTTGAGTCCCGTGTGTGCATGATACATGAGGGCATCATTTTAAGCTCATAGGTATATATGCAAGAACTAGTACTGACTTTTCTTTGTGTCTTGACCTGCAAGAGAAACAGAGCTCTAAAACCCAGAGATCTTCACTTTCCCTAAAGATATGGAGGTACTCCCTCTGATCTTACAGGGTAGTTCCTTGAAATGTGTATGTACAGAAATGTACATCTCCATCCAGTGCAAAGATTAGATTCCTGGCTTGCATTGGATTTAGTGTTACTGATAATAATTTTGACAAGTCTGAAGTGCGAAGCCAACGAAAAATACATGTGTAGTATTTGGCAGTGCTTGTTTAGCAGATAATTTACATCCCAAAAGAGTCTCAGTTGAGAACCACTGATCTATAGGATCTAGCAGAATTTTCACTATAAACTACCTGTATTTAGTTTCTAGGTTAAATATGTTGTAATTATCTTCAATAGAAAAGAAAGACAGGAACTTGTCACTAGAGAATTAATGGTAAATTTCCACCTGTCTTACTTGGTTATTTTTATCCTGAATTCTTGTGAATTTTTTTTCTTGGTAATTAACTGGCCAGATTCCTTTTTTTTTTTTTTTTTTTAGTTTTTCGAGACAGGGTTTCTCTGTGCAGCCCTGGCTGTCCTGGAACTCACTCTGTAGACCAGGCTGGCCTCGAACTCAGAAATCCGCCTGCCTCTGCCTCCCGAGTGCTGGGATTAAAGGCGTGCGCCGCCACGCCCGACTCTGGCCAGATTCCTATTCAGCTACTCTCAACAATGGCTAAGCCTATAACAGTGTGCAGTATTTATATGAATCAGTGATTTAGTATTTTTATTTGGTATTTACTAATGTAGGTAGGACAGAAAATGATCTCCATTTTGAGGGTAAGTAAGCAGGGCCACAGCCTGATGAAATGAGCCCAGTGCTTTCTACACTGTACTTCCTTATCATATAAGAAAACTGTTTTTATGGGAACCAGTATCAACTTCCCCTTTCTGGTGAGAACTCTCCTGCCAGAAGACAGAAGCTTGCTTTTTGGGGGGTAAAGGGGGATTAGGGATGGCTCATACTCATATGCTACTATTTGGGAAGTTGAGGCAGGGGGATTGCCAAAAATTCAGGATCATCTTTTTTTATAGAGTGAGGATCCCTCCACCACCACATACTCCCAGGTTGCAGGGTGGGGGCAAAAGCCAAGTGGTTGCACATGCCTTTAATCCCTAATCCTCAGGACTGAAGATCTCTGAATTCAAGGCTAGCCAGGGCTACACAGAGAAATCTTGGCTGATTCAAAACAAAACAACAAGAAAATCCAGCCAAAGAGACACAAGAAAATTTCTTAAGAGTTCTCAGTCTTAAGGAACAAATGCATAATAAGATTGAATTGCTTTGAAAGCTTTTATTGAAAAAGGTGGCTTTAGTCACTTCAGAACAAGTTACAGGTATAAACTTTGGGCAGTAATACATATTTGGGGAATTGCCTTCTGTAACTCCAAAGTTCACTACAGTCATACAAATAGATATTTTCCAAAATAGATAACTTGGCTAGATCAGGGTTAGCATTTCTGCAGTACTTTTTAGCCATACAGGGCCACAATATGTAGTATGTATTGGGTTCTTCACTTAAGCCACAGAGATCAGTATTTTTAAAATGAGAAATGACTAAACAGTCTGCTTTAGATATCCTAGCTGTGATTTATAATTTTTGCTTCACCCCTAGTGAAGTAGTTAGAACAAAGGGAATCTGTGCAGCTATTGAGACATCTATAATGAAGTCTGACTAAGGTTGTTGGGTATTATAGTTTACCAAGCCCCAGAAAGTGAGTTGGGTCTACAAAGTCCTTCAATTTTCACTACTGGCTGGTAATCCATTGGTCTAATCTCTTAGTCCTGGAAGGATTCTGCAGCTTACCAAACTTGGAAACTTTTAAACTTAATCAGTTTCCACCTTGAAAAGAATATAATAATCTGCTAGCTTTGCATTAGATATCTCAAAACAATTAGAAACAACAAAATAAAGATAGATATGTGTTGCAGCATGAGAAAATCCAAAAATTCTTAAGTTTTATTTACCAATTAAAGAAAAATTTCTCTGTATGTGTGTGCATGTACTCACAGTGGTCAGGAGAGGGCAACAAATCCCTTGGAGCTGGAGTTGAGGAAGTGAGCCTCCTGATGGGGATGCTGAGACCTAAGCCCTAGTTCTTCTGCCAGAGCAGCAAACCTTCAAAACACTGAGATATCTTTCTTTGTTGTTGTTTTGAGACAGGGTCTCACTCTGTAGCCTTGGCTTGCCTATACTTGTTCTCCACTTAAACCGAGATGACCTTGAACTCACAAATCCACATAACTCATAAGTGTTGGAATTAAAGTCATGCACCACCATGCCCAGCTTGAATAACCAATCTTAATAAAGAGAACTTGAATGAAGAAGGACAGGACTATCCAGGCAGGAGAATGGTTGCAAGTTTGAGGCCAGCCTAAGAAGCTGGATATGGTGACATTTGCCTATAATCCCACTGCTGAAAAGGTGGAGACAGGTGTATTGCAGCCTATTTAAATAAATCCTGGACTCCAGGTCTGTGAGAAATGCTATCTCAGAAGATAAGAGAGATGCTTTAGCAATTAAGGACACTGACTATTCTTCCAGAGGACCTGTGTTCAAATCCCAGCACCTACATGTGATCGCTCACAACTGTCTATAATCCAGTTAAAGGAGATTTAATATCCCTTTCTGTCTTCCAAGGGTACCAAACATGCAAGTAGTACATAGATACACATGTAAGCAAAACACCAAACACATTTTTTTAAAAGTAAAAATATGGTGAATGTGAAGCTACTTCAGAAGTATAAAGGGTAAGACTGTAGAAATGACTCAGTCAGTCGTGGTTTTTTGTTGTTGTTGTTGTTGTTGTTTGATTGTTTGTACAAGCATGAGGATATGAGTATGGATTCCCAGCACTCGTGTAAAAAGCTAGGTGTGGCTTTGTGTACCTGTAACCCCAGGAATCCGAAGGAGGCTCTATGAGGCTTGTTATAGACAACCATTCCAACAAAAACATCTTAAAAACTAGACATAAGGAACACACCTAGTGTCAACTTCTGCCCTTCATATGTGTTAGTACACCCATGCACATACTTACATACAAAAGTGTGACAGATAGACAGTTGTTGGAGATTAATGTAACATATTTCACATAGAAGTGGGGGGGGGGTTGGGGGACTGGGGATGGCTCAGCAGTTAAGAGCACTGACTGCTGTTCCAGAGGTCCTGAGTTCAAATCCCAGCAACCACATGGTGGCTCACAACCATCTGTAATGGGATCCAATGCCTTCTTCTGGTGTGTCTGAAGAGAGGGACAGTGTACTCACATACATTAAAGAAGTGGGGGGTTGTCTTGAAGGATCAGTTCCTCCCACTCTTAATCAGTATTCAGTGCTCCTTCAGAGTGCCCAGGTTCAATCCCCAGGACCCATATGCTACCTGACAGCAGTCTGTAACTCTAATTCCAGAGGAACTTATGCAGACACTGTACACAAGTGGTGCATAGACATGCACACAGGCAAAAAAAAAGAAAAAAGATATACATAAAATAAAAGTAATTTACCAGCACAGTCTTCTGTTTTCCAGGAAAGCCTTATGAGTAGCTATTGAACTGCATTTCTAAAGAACACTTCCTCTCCACCTCTACCCTTTTCTTCTTCCCTATTACTATTTTTTTTTAAATTCTTCTATTTGATTATTGCACAGAGGTTTCTTTTTCTCTCTCTTTCTCCTTCCTTCCTTCCTTCCTTCCTTCCTTCCTTCCTTCCTTCCTTCCTTTTTTGTTTTTTGAGACAGGGTTTCTCTGTGTAACCTGGCTGTCCTGGAACTCACTCTGTAGACCAGACTGGCCTCGAACTCAGAAATTTGCCTTCCTCTGCCTCCCAAGTGCTGGGATTAAAGGCATGTGCCACCACTGCCAGGCTTTACACAGAGGTTTCTATACTGAGCACAAGTACTTAAGAAGGAATCTCTCCATAGGCAGATTTCAAAAATCTGAGGCCAAGGAAAGGAGTCTTGAAGATCTTAGACTAGTTCTTGATTGAGGATCCTGTGTTTGGTCACTGGGTCCTTCAGCTGTATGCAATGCTTGTTTGTTTTGAGTGTGTGTCAGAGATAGTTATATGAAAACCAGAAAGAAAATAGTGTGGACATTTGAGGCTTAAAAGAGCATATGCTAAAATAATAATAAGCCACATTAATAAGTCTAGAAATGCCACATATAGAAGTAGACCTAATTGTGCACTAAGGATATTTTGAGAGGAAGAAAAAATATTGTTTGAGACTAATTAGTAAATGTATTAAATGTCTTTACAGTTGGAAAGGAAAGTTTTTTATTTATGGTAGACCCCAAATCCTTAGACAGTAGTTATAGTCCATGAAATGGCCCCCAGAATTTTTGCTTTGTGTGTCCAGGAGTTTAAATAAAGATAGATCTAGGTGGATCTTTCTTTATTTTTTTTTCTTTTATTAACATTAAAAAAACAAAAACAAAACTATGGTGGTTTGCTTCAGTGTCTACATACTTGTCCATGCAATGCCTGGGGAGGCCAGAGGAGGGCGTCTGGATTCTCTGGAACTGACATTACAAACAGTTTTGAGTTGCCCCACAGGTACTGGGAATGTAGGTCCTAAAAGAGCAGTCACTGTAATTAACCACTGAGCCATCTCCTCCCTCCACCCCCTCCCACCACCCTCAGATAAAATTCACTATGTGACTTTAGGTGACCTGAAATTCATTATGTAGACCAGGTTGACCTCAAACTCGGAAATCTGCCTGCCTGCCTTTGGCTCCTAAGTGCTAGAATTAAAGATGCTCCCATTCAGAGCTTACTTCAGAGTTCAAAACAGAAGTTTTCTTTTGGTGATAGGGCTAAGTGGAGTATAGTAGTGCTGAAGCTGCCCTAGACTCCACATTCTGATTACTTCCACAGGACGAAACAGCCTTACACTCCCAGTTTACACAAATCTAAAGT
This sequence comes from Mus minutoides, assembly GCA_902729485.2. Lineage (NCBI taxonomy): Eukaryota > Metazoa > Chordata > Mammalia > Rodentia > Muridae > Mus > Mus minutoides. The sequence continues at coordinate 308,936 of LR750412.1, read as the reverse complement.
GCAGTCTAAAGAGTTACATGTTTCTGGATTCACTTAGAGGGAAAACCTGCATCTGTACTGATCTGGCATTCCCAGTTTTAAAATTTGAAACATTCCTAGTCACTTCCAGCTTTAATTGTTTGCTTTTTTTGGAATTAGAACATTTTGTTCTAACTTGAGTAGTTTAAAAGGCCCAGAACTATTTGATATTTATAAAAGAGATGAGAGGTCTCTCTTATTTTAATTTATATCTCCATGCATATGCAACAGGGCTTTTTAAAGAAAAAAAGTAAAGCAAGAACAGGGAGAGAAGGCTGACTCCTGTGGGAGCTGTCGGGACGGAGCCATGGGACTGCTCCGAGACTGCAAGCAGACAAGAGTGGCTCTATGAAGTTTAGTGATTTGCCCAAGATCATAAACATACAGGAATTGTTATTGAGGACCCCCAGGTCCAATGTATTTTAACTTGTACTTTACTCACCCCCCCCCCCAGCTGAATACTCATAGTTGCTGATATGTCAAGAAGTTTGGGGATGGAAAGATAACGAAGAAGTGACAGCAGGCCAAGGAGAGCAGCTGTGGAGTGGTGTGTGTGGTCTCAGCACTCAGGAGGCGGAGGGGAGGGTTACTTGAGACCATGAGTTGGATACTTCCTGGGCCAGCATAGTGGGAACCTATGGAGAAAGAGAAGGAGACAGAGAAATGGAAGCTACAAGGATGCTGGGAGAAAACGGGTGTTTGGTCTAAGGATTTAAGTCAGTAATCCCATGCTGAGACTGTCTTTGAATATTTTGAAAATATACCTGAAAACAGCAGAGAGAGGGGGGAGAGAGAGAACAGAACGAGAAACTTAAGCTAAATACTAAAGTACAGAGCCTTGGAATTCTTAAAGTCTAACTCTCCTCTTCACTGTATTGGGAACTTAAGTAATGTAATATGCCTAGTTATGTAAAATTGGAATGATACTGATAAGCTTATCAATGAGCTAAATGAAGTAATGTTTGTGGCAAGTGATTTGTAAATTCCAAATTTCCAAAGTTGTCATCTTTGAAATACTATTCAGAATCACACTTCTGGATGCAGAAACCTTGCCAGAAATTTGGCAAAGTTTATTTGTAAATCTCAGGTGGCCTAGGAAGCAAAATGACACAACCTAGCTGCATAAGCCTTGATCTTTCTCCAGCTAATGTCAGGATTTCCTTCAGTGTTAGGGCCTGAAAAACTAGTTGCTCTACATTCTTTTGCAACAATGCATTTATTCTCTTTTGGCTGGAGAGTCAAAGACAGTACATTTATTATTTCTGTGGGGCAGAGGACGCAGGCCCAGACTATGAAGGCTGAGCAGGTTAGGAGTCATGGAAGCCACAGAAGAGCTGTGTGCTCCAGAAAAGCTTCATCCTGTTTTCTTCAACAGAAAGTAGTGAGTGAATAGAGCATATGACATTGCTCTAATTAGCACCCTTTTTCTTTAAGGGGCCACATACTTTAGGATTTGCAAGCCTTGTGGTTTCTATTGAAAGCCGTAGAGAACTCAAGCAAATGAGAATTGCATCTTCAAGGAAATTTCATTTACAAAACCAAACAAGGTATCATACTTACTTTGGGGGCGGTAGTTGTTAGGCTCATGCGTTAACATTCTTCACTCAATTTTTGGTTGTTTTACAGTATCATCCTGCAAACTACTTATGATAGTGCTTTATTACTGTCATACATTCTGGTATGATTGAAGCTGGAGTGAGGAAAGTTGGGAAGTAAAAAATATGTATGCCATATTCTATTCCACAGCAACAAAACTAAAATACCTTCTTCACACAATGTCACTTTCATTGTATGTACTAGTTGCTGTACCTTTTTTCTTTTCCTGTTAAAACCTAGCTATATGATCTGGCCCTTGTATCATCTTATAGTAGATTGTAAACAGAAACATGGTTTTGAAGGAGAAAATGTGCTTCTGTTGCCAGTTTAAAAATATGTCCTTATGAGCAGATCTTTTTTTTTTTTTAAAGATTTTTATTTTATTTATTATATGTAAGTACACTGTAGCTGTCTTCAGACACTCCAGAAGAGGGCGCCAGATCTCGTTACAGATGGTTGTGAGCCACCATGTGGATGCTGGGATTTGAACTTATCACCTTCGGAAGAGTAGTCGGGTGCTCTTACCCGCTGAGCCATCTCACCAGCCCCATGAGCAGATCTTTAAGGAGAATGTATATAGCCAACCAAATCCAACACTAGATATAGACAATCCCTCAGCTGATCTTGACAGTAGTCAGTTGGGTCAAGTAAGGCTCCATTTTTGTAGTGGTGTCTATGTGGTAGACCAGCATACTAACAAGTCTGTGTCTCTCTCAGCTTCTTTGATTTTCAAATTATAATATGTGTATAAGTGTTTGCCTGCATGTATGTATATGCATGATGGATCCCCTAGAATTGAAGTTACACATAGTTGTGAACCACCATGTATATGCTGGAGGTTGAACCCAGGTACTCTGCTGGAACAGGTGCTTGTAACCTCTGAGCCATTTCTTCAGCCCCCACAAACTGGTCTCTTAATTTGTAGAACAGTGTTATTTTTTTTTTCCTTCTGAAGTTGTCAGTTCGTGATTGATTTTATGATGGAAACTGAAGGCTTGAAATGATTTTTAGCCAAGGTGATTGATAATGGCATATCCTAAGGTCCATCTTTCTAAATGTGAGAAGCAAATTATTGGTAGAATTGTTTAGAAATTCTAATTTTCAATTTCTTTTTTTCCTTTGCAATTTAGATGGTTATCTAACGTAGCGTGCACGAAGTAGCGTCAGTCTCATCACTTCCTTTCTTCCTCATCTGCTTATTCAGATTAACATTATTTTCTCTTCATTGCTCAGTTACTGTTTTAAATGTAACACTTGAAGAGTTTTGGTTGCTTTACATAAAGAAATTGGTCATTGAATACTTAAGCAAAGCTGGAACTACAAGTGCTTTTAACAGTGACAGGAAGATGTGGTCAAAAAGTAAAAAGGTGTGCAGGGCTCAGTGGTAGAGCACTTGCCTAGGATGCACAGGCATGGGTTCCAGCCCCAGTACTTGGGGTGGGGGTGGGGATCGAACCCAGATGTAATCTTAGTACTTAGGAAACTGATGCCGATGAGTGTTGAGGCAAGCAGTGAACTCTGTGTAGTTGCTTAGAGGCCAGCCCCACGGTAGCATAACATTCAAAGCTCCACAGTGCTGTAAGAACAATGACCAGAAAGGAGTGGGGATAGGGGCTTTCTTACTTTTTTTTTTTCACTTGGCTAATTGATTGATTTGTGTGTATGTTTGTTTCAGAGGATAACTTGTGGACATTGGTACTCCTTCCAATATGAGTCCAGGGGATCGAACTCAGGTTGTTAGGCTTGGTGACACATTACTTTATCCACTGCGCTGTCTTGTCTACCCAAGCAAGATAGGTGCTTTGAATAACAGAAAAAATGTCTTGGTTTATGTTAAGTTGGAAGCACTGGAATGGTTGAAGATAATAGCCCAAAAGACCTATGCAGGTTGGATTAGAGCCATTAATAAGGAGTGATATGGGACTGTAGAGATGGTTCAGTGCTTAAGAGAACTTGTTACTCTTTCAGAGGACTTGATTCCTAGTTCTGTTCCTAGCACTTGCTTGGGAGATCACAGCAGCATGTAACTCCAGTTCCAGAGGATCAACACTCTCTCTTCTGACCTGAGAACACTACACACTTAGAGCATACAGGGTGTGTGTGTGTGTGTGTGTGTGTAGTCCAGGCTGCCATTCATTATAGCTGAGGTTGACCTTAAACACTTGCCTCCATCCTTCTAAACAGTATGGAGAATGAAGTGCATGGTAAGAAATAGAGAGTCAAAAACCTAAAGGTATAGTTTTAGAAGAAGCTATATCAAATATTGCAATAAAGCCTATGGTTTTCTTTTGTTTAATTTTATTTTACAATTTGTTTTGTTGTTATAGTGTTTTTTGTTTATTTGTTTATTTTGGTTTTTTAAGACTAGGTTTCTCTATGTAGCTCTGGTTCTCCTGGAATACACTATGTAGACTAGGTTGGCCTCAGACTCACAGAGACCCACCTCTGTCTCTCATGCTGGAATTAAAAGTATATGCTACCATGCCCTGCTAAAACTTATTTAAATTGCATTTATTATGTTTGTGTATGTATGGGAGTACTCATATGCCATGGCACATGTGTGCAAGTCAAGGAGTTGATTTTGCTGTTTGGGTTCCAGTGATCTTGGGGTTGTTAGCCTCACGGCAAGTTCCTCAATTCACTCAAGCCTTAAGTCTCTTTCTATCTTTCCTTACTTACTGGAATTCATTATAGCCTCCAGGTTGGAGTGAACCTCCTACTGACATCATCTTGAGTGCTGGATTACAGGTGTGCAGCAGAACACTTATTTTTCTTATTTTGATTTTCTTGACAAGGTCTTATTTTGTAGCCAGGTAGCCTGGCTTTATTTCTCATATTATGAGGATGGTTTTAGTATATCCCATACCATATCTAGTTACCACTAATGGTGATTTGATGAAAATGGCTCCAGTCAAAATCAAGACCATGACAATAACAAGAGAACCATCCCCCTTGTGCTCCCTGATGTGCTCTACTACTGAGCTATATCTTGGACTTCCAAGATAGTCATCAAGGTGGCACATTCTGCTTTAGAGATCTTTTTTTTTTTTTTAAACTAGAACACCCCCCAGGTGCCCTTTATTATTATTTTTAATTTTTTTTTAAATATTTATTTATTATATGTAAGTACACTGTAGCTGTCTTCAGACACTCCAGAAGAGGGTATCAGATCTCGTTACAGATGGTTGTGAGCCACCATGTGGTTGCTGGGATTTGAACTCCGGACCTTTGGAAGAGCATTCGGCGCTCTTAACCTCTGAGCCATCTCGCCAGCCCTTTAGAGATCTTTTACAGACTGCATGCATAGTTCCTTTTTCTTCAAGAATGACAAAGTAACAGGTGTTATTTGCTAATAAGTACCTGTTTGATCTTAATAATTCAATTGGATCATTGTTTCCAGCTTTGTTGTTTATTTTTTTGTTGCATTTTAAGATTGAGTATAAGAGTACTGTGAGGGGCTGGAGAGATGGCTCAATGGTTAAGAACACTGACTGCTCTTCCAGAGGTCATGAGTTCAATTACCAGCAACTACATGGTGACTCACAACCATCTGTAATGGGCATCTGATGCCCTCTTCTGGTGTGTCTGAAGACAGCGACAGTGTACCCACATACATGAAATAAATAAATAAATCTTTAAGAACAGAGTACTGTGAACCTAGACCTCATGAATATTAGGGAAATCCTCTACAGTGAATTAACCTACACCTTTTATAGCCTCAACAGAGCCTTGAACTCTCTCTGTAGCCTATGCAAGACTTTTAACTCGTGATTCTTCTGCTGCAGGCCTCCCTCTTGCTTAGACTGCAGGTCTGCACCACTAAGCCCAGTTGCAGTTTCTTTCTTTATTGGTAATGTTTAAGCCAGACAGAGGTGTTTGTCCCTCCTCCTTACCAGAGTCTGTTTTAAGTGCCTTTGGAAAGAGGCTCTAAGTTAAAATGGTTAATTGTTGTTAAGGACATGCATCCTGTGCTTCCTGCATCCTCTTGGATGTGTGTGGTCCTTTCTATTATTCCTTTTATATGAAGTTCACCTCAGGTAGTTTTTTTTTCCCCCCCCCTCGTTCCGGTCAACCCTGCTTGCTTGTTCCGGTCGGCCCTCCTCGCTCTGGCCGGTCCCACTTGCTCAGTCCCTGTTCTCTCTGGTCCAAGGATTCATTTATTATTATTCATAAGTACACTATAGCTGACTTCAGACGCACCAGAGGAGGGCGTCAGATCTCATTACGGTTCTAAGCCACCATGTGGTTGCTGGGATTTGAACTCATCACCTTCGGAAGAGCAATCAGGTGCTCTTACCTGCTGAGCCATCTCACCAGCCCCAGTTTTTTGTTTTTTTAAGAGATCCTTTGGAGCTAGAGTTAACAGGGTTGGTTGCAAGCCACATGGATTTTTCCCACTGGAGTTTAAAGAGCTTGGCTGGTCTGAAACTCAACAGAGATTTGTTTGTCTCCACCTCCCAATTGCTGGAGATTTGTGAGCCACACTATACCGAGGCATGGGATTCAGGAAGGAAAACACCTCATCTTACCAGCCTGAGAAAACCCTTTATTCTGAGATTCCTATGTAACTACTTCTCTTTGGTTATTCAGGCAATCCTTCCTAGTCTCTCTCAGGTCAAACTGTTCAGGCTTCCCTCTTCCTAGAGAGGCCATACTGCTCAATGACTCTTGCCCCTCACAGTAGCTAGCTACCTTACTATGTGCTATGAGGGAACCAGAGATGGCTCATACAAGCAGCAGACTCAAGGAGGTACTAGGTTGAGGATATTTAGAGAAGTCTGATTTGAGCATTACAGAAACAATATTTTCATGATGGACTTTGAGTCTTTCCTCTTTAGCTTTGGAAAGGAAACCATTTATAAAATCAGTTAATTTAAAATCAGACAAATTAATAGATATTGGGAGTTGAAAATACTTCCAGAAATGACTATTGAGTACTTCATCTCATTAAACAAGTCTTATTCAAGTACTTAAAAAGTAATTAATGAACATGAATAATAAATTGAATATCAATAATGAATTAAATCTAAGAAATTCTATATTGCATTTTTCATTAGAGTGATGTAAGTTAATGTGTTTGGTCTAAAGACAGTTTTATCTTTGTCTTTGTTATATAAATAGCTTTATCCAGTGGTAGGCAATGACTTAACATAGAATGAAAAGGATCCTAAAGCTCCCAGTTTCCACTAACTTCCCACATGGTCTCATGTGGCCCAGGTTGACCTAAACGTTCTCATTCTTTGCTTCTGCCTCCTAAATGCTGGTATTAGGAATAATTCTTCTAATTTAAATGTATATTTCATCACCCAGATGAACCCTGCATGGTTTTCCATGGGGTGTAGAGGTTATAAATGAGCTAATTTTGTAGCAAGATCAATTCAGTTGTCATTATGTGCTAATTAATTACTAAAGTAATTCAGGTTACTCCTCCCCACTCCCTTTTGAGTATTTAGTCAGCAAAATTAGTTTGTGTTTATAGTTAGGCTGTCTGTGTTACGTGAATATTAAATTATACTTCAGTGAATAAATACTGAAAACAAAATTTTTATGAGCTATATTGCTTGAGATATAGTGTAAATTTTAAAGCCAGTCCATATACCCTTATAAATATATTATGTGTTTAGAAGGAAACAGTTAATGCTTACCAAATTTTAAATCTCACAAGTGTCTGTGTTCCAGTGAAATCTAGTCACCAACAGCAGGTAAAGGAAAAGGTATTACTAGTACCAGTATGGATTCTCCCTTAACTGGGTAACAGTCTGCACAGCAGTGTGCTAAGATCACACCTATCCATGCTTCCCTGCAACAATAGTTAGATTGTTTCTGTTTTTTGTTTGTTTGTTTGTTTGTTTGTTTGTTTAAGATATGGTCTTATTCAGTAGCCAGGACTGACCTCTGGACTCCAGATAATCCTTCTCCAGACCCTAAGTGCTGAGATTATATGTATGAGTTACCATACTTTGCTTTAAATATGATAGCTTTGTGTGTGGTAGGTAGGAAGGAACTCAGAGTTATGTGAATGCTAGGCAGGTGCTTTACCACTGAACCACATACCCATTTCTTCATCACTACTACCTTTTTTTTTTTTTTTTTTTTTTTTTTTTTTTTTTTTTTTTTATAGCCTATGCTAGTTTTGAACTTGGACCTCTACCTCAGCCTTCTGAAGGCTGTGATTACAGGTGTATACTGCCACATCTGGCTAGAAAAATTCTTTAAAATTTTTGCCCGTTTAACAAAAGGTTGATTATCACTCTCTTGTCATGAATATTTCATAGGAAATTATTAATAGAGCTAAATTAAAATTTTTTCCATGGAGCTGGAGATGTAGCTCAGTAAAATGTTTACCTGGTAAACACCAAGCCTGAGTTTGGTCCCCAATATCACATGAACTAGATGAGGTCACATATGCTTATAATGTCAGCACTCTGGAAGTAAAAGCAAGGGGATTAGAAATTCAAAGTCATTCTTGGATATGTAGAGTTCTATGCTAGCCTGGACCGTGTGCAATTTCTCTCTCTCTCTCTCTCTCTCTCTCTCTCTCTCTCTCTCTCTCTCTCTCTCTCGGTTTTTTGAGACAGGGTTTCTCTGTATAGCCCTGGCTGTCCTGGCACTCGCTTTGTAGACCAGACTGGCCTCGAACTCAGAAATCCACCTGCCTCTGCCTCCCGAGTGCTGGGATTAAAGGTGTGCGCCACCACACCCTGAGCAATTGCTGTCTTAAAACATTTTTTTTCTTTTTTTCCTAATGACTTGCTTAAAACATTTTTTTTTTCTAATGATTTCTGTGTTCTGGGTACATTTGAAGTACAATGTAGGCCCTGTGGTAATAAGTGAAGTGCCATGGAACTGTGTTGTATGGGATCTCTGTAGGCATTTAGGACTTGAGATTTTTATCTAGTCATTTCCATTTGTGATTCAACACCTCTTTTTAACTCTTTCCAAAACTCTTAAGATCACATTGCTTCCCATATACTTAAAGAGTTCCTGTTGATGTATAGAGCTCTTTATAGCCCTCCAGCATCAGAAATTGGCTCCAACCATTTTTCCCATTACATCATCGTCCACTAATGACATTACACCAGAGTGAAATCTGCTTTGAAGTCTTAACTGTCATGCCTCCCTGTACATACTCATTTCTTTAAAAAGGAAGTGGGGATAGGTGGATCAGGTAAGTTATGTAGTCCTAAGCAAACATTTAGCATGACTTAAGCATCCTCACAGTTTAAGACTAGATTTACCAGCCATTCTACTCTGCTAGTGGAGAATGGCCTGCCCAGCTGTACACACATACATGAAGCCTGGGAAGTTACATATTTGAAGCCAAGTGTATTGTCACATACCTTTAATCCTAGTATGCTTTTAATTCTAGCAGATCTGAGGCCAACTTAGTCTACATAGTGAGTTTCAGGACAGCCAGTGGTACATAGTGAGACCTCCTGGAGGTAGAATGAAAGAAGGTGCATTACATGCTTGCTCACGGGATACCTGGCTCTGGTACTTTTCTTTTAACCTGCAGAATTAGTTCTAAATAGCTTACATAGCACTTTCCCAGTATCCTGTCACTGGGATATTAGACATTTTCAAGTAATTCCCTGCAATAGAAATTCCTTAGATAACCAAAAGTTCCTTGTCCTTAAGTTAAAAGCTTACTGGGTAAGTGTTTTTAACTAGCTTTAAAAATGCTTTACAAGCCGGGCGTGGTGGCGCACACCTTTAATCCCAGCACTTGGGAGGCTGGGATTAAAGTCGTGTGCCACCACACCCGGCAAGGGAATTTTTTTCATTTCCCTTACTACATTACAAATTAGTTTGAAAAATGTAGGTTCTGGCCAGACAGTGGTGGCACATGCCTTTAATCCCAGTACTGGCGGGCAGAGGCAGGAGGATTTCTGAGTTCCAGGACAGCCTGATCTACAAAGTGAGTTCCAGGACAGCCAGGGCTATACAGAGAAACCCTGTCTCGGGGGAAAAAAAAAAAAAAAGTAGGTTCTGACCTTCCTCTCGATGAATCCACCACTTCTTTCACCTATCTTTTTTCTTTAACCCTCAACATTTATTTTCTATGTATATGTGTGTGCTACAGCACAAATGTGCAAGTCAAAGGACAACTTGAAGCAGTTTCTTCCTTTTACCAATACCCTTGAACCATCTCATCCTCCCCCTTTTCTCTTTAAAAAAAAAAAAAAGAAAAACAAAACAAACAAAACAAAGTTTCATGTAGTATAGGCTGGCAAACTATTTACCCAAAGCTGACCTTGAACTCTTCATCTTGCTTCCACCTCAGACATAGTAGGATATGGCTTCAACTATCTTTAAAGCTTCTGATTGTTGTTGTGCTGTGTTTGGGATTGTGCCAAAGCAAAACTGGAATTATGAAACTATTAGTGAGTGCTCAGTTTTAGCTCAGAGACTTCATACTACCCACTTAATTACCAGTTGTACCTTTAGCACTTTCGGTGTTCTTATTTAAGATAGATTTATTGACAATAAGAAGGAGTAATAACATCAGAAACTCAGAGAAATAGTGTCTCAGTGTCTAACAAATAAATAAAAATTAATAAATATGACCATTACTGTTATTTTCCAGAACTCTTTAGCTTTCTGTTCACTGTTTATCATCAATCCCTTATGCTATAGGCTGTGGCATGGAGTAGGAGCAGCTACGGATAACTTAGAGAGCCTTGAAGAGAATGATGCTGCTGGAAATTAGGAATTAGACTGGACATTCCCATGGGAAGTTAACTTCTGATTCACATTACTACTCTTCCTCTGGCTTCTTCTCTGTGTAGCCCTCACTGTCTGGGAACTTACTCTGTAGACCAGGCTGGCCTCAAATTCACAAAGATCCACCTACCTCTGCCTCCCTGCTGGGATTAAAGGGATACCTGGCCACTGCCTGGCTTAATACTTGATTTTCTAAATTGGAACTTTTTGATAGTTTGTGATGTAATTTTCTATAGGAAAAAATTGCTTCAAATGTCTTCTGTGAGGATGTAATAAACCTATGCCAGAAAGCCTATCAGCACAGCACAGACCTTAACACTGAATGAAACAATTAAACCAGTGAAAACATCTGAGGAAAAATAAATAACTAACCTGGTCAGAAAGTATGACTTTATTATTTCTAATGTGATTTGTGTCTGTGTGTGTTTTCAGTTGTGAAAATGTCCACAGAAGGAGGGTTTGGCGGTACCAGCAGCAGTGATGCCCAGCAAAGCCTCCAGTCCTTCTGGCCCAGAGTCATGGAAGAAATCCGAAACTTAACAGTGGTAAGGAAGAACGAGCTTCTAAAACAGATCAGTAGAAACAAGACACGGGCACTTTTATTTTCAAGCATATTCACAAGGCTTAGTGTATTCCTGACCTGTATGTTGGGAAATAAAAATAGAATTTAACTTGTAGAAGGCAGTACCAAGGTACTTGTAAGTAAGTGGCTATCTGTTCAGATGTTCTGCTTGGAGGCAGGCTCATGTGAAACTGCGCGTTAGCCTATAGAGAGAAGCAGAGGTTGTGCCTTCCTATAGTAGTTTCAGCCTGTTTCTTTCGTTATAGCCTAGTTTATTGGCTGTACCAAATTTCTATAATTTTGGTGAAAACTATTGGGCAGCTTATTGAGCAGGAGACCTGATGTGAGCTAGCACTTACAGTACTAGGTACACTCAGTTAACACATACCTAGATTAGGGTTGCTCAGTAGCAGCATCATGGGATCTTTGTTCTAAGGGTCTGGCCTATGTTTTTTAGGTTGTTTAGCAACATCCTGCCCGTTGCTCACTAACTGCCAATAGCAATTTTTTTCATAATTAATAATAACTCTGATTAAAAAAAAACCCCAACCAAAAACAAACCTCATAGACTAACAGATGTCCCCTTGAGCTAAAATCCTCTTCTACTGATAACTGTGAACATAGAAAAATCAGATATAATCACATTTTTAAGGAGCTTACCATCTTCTAATTGCAACTAGAGTAATATTACTCTGTAGCTATTCACTCAGTACTTAAGGACACAGTCATAGTGGTGAGTCCTGAAGCAATGAAAGGGAATGTACTATGGGAGACCCGGAGACAGTGTAGTGCCTGTTTTTCTCTGGTTGAGCTAGAGAAGGCTTTAAACAATGGCATATAGGATGTCTCAGCAGCTAAAGTACTTGCTACCAACCTCATAACTTGAGCTTTGATAAAATGTAATAAGAAACAAACAAAAAGAACAGCGTGTTTATCTTTACTGGGTCTTAAAATATGAGTGACCATTAGCCACATGGATGGGATGAGGAAATAGTTCTACGTAGGTAGCAAAAAGAGCACATGCAAAGGCTTGGGGTCCCAGAGGAAAAGACCTGTGTTTAGAGGAAAAACAAAAAGATTTGTATGGTAAAGATTGGGGTAGGAATGCAGTATGTGGTACAGAAGAAGCAGCAAGAGAAAGGTGTGGTAAAACAGAAGTGTTTTCAGAATACATTGTCATGTTTTGAAGAATATTCAGTTTGGTGTCTTAGCAAGTATGGAAGGAGCTCCCTGTGTCTCATGCCGTTGCTGTGCTGCCTTGGCGGTTCAGCATTCTGGCAGAGCAGATGCCGGATTGTTTGTCCTGACGTGGAGCTAATGTCTTAGGTTTAGTGGTAAACAAGATTGATTTGTTTGTTTTTCTCAACAAATTCTTATTTTTCACTCACTTTGTTCTGTGCTGTGTTTTGTGACTCTATTAATGACACTCAACAGACTAGATCATTGACCTGGAAAATGTGTTCTCATAAAACAGACTGTAAATAAGTAAAAAATTAAACTAACTTGGTACTGTGAGTACCCATTGAGTATTTATCAGGTATTACATGAGGGTAATTAATGTTCTGAATGTACCATTGGGTGATGTTTGTTCACATAAGGGGGATTTTGAATTATTGAGCTTGGCTAGACCTTTTCTGAGTGGCCTGTGCTCATAATGGATTTCCAGAATTTTCTTTTTGGTATTCTGTCTATGCTGTTTCTGATAGAGAAACAGAGGGCATAACAATGAAATTTATAAAGTCAGAAGTCTAGGGTGTTTTGCACAGATTTTTGGAAGGTAATCTCTAATTTTAATAATCAGGATTCTCTCTCTCTCTCTCTCACACACACACACACACACACACACACACGATTTATTAGATTGGCTTACAGGATGCAACCTAGGTAGTCCAACAGTGAGTGTCTTAACACTGGAGAAGCCAAGAATCTGGCAGTTGCTCAGTCAGACCCAATAATGGTGCTGAAGGCCTAGATGGCTGCTGGGCTTCAGTCTTCCTTGGAATCATGAAGAAGTTGGTTCTCATATCAGCAGAGGAAATGTTGTAGCTAGATGAACTAGCCATTAACAGTGAGGGCAAACAGACAAAAGGCAAAGGTTCTTTCCTCCATGTACTTTTGTGTAGGCTGGTACCAGAAAGTGCCAAGTTTAGGGTGGGTCTTCCTGCTTCAAATACGCTGATTAGAAAAATCCTTCACAGGAGTTACCCCACCAGTTTGTATTTTAGTTGATAACAGATTCAGTAAAGTTAACAGCCAAGATTAGCCATCACATATATAATCTAGTGGGTATGTTTATTTGATTTTATGTACTTTATTTGATTTAGATCAGGTTGGTGCAATACGAGTACCCTTCTGGTTCTAGTTTTGTAGGTGAAGAGAAAGAAATGGAAGAAGGAAGTTGTTTTTACTTGTTCTTCCATTGTTCTTCCCATGTGTCTCAATTCCTTAGATCCCTACTGTGCTGTAACTGACATATAATAACTGCATAATGAATAATTGAATGAGCCAGACTTCTCCCTTCAGACTTAGTACAGAGCAATGTTAGTTCCAGTTTTTCACAAGAGGGTTGGGGTGCTTGTTTGCTTTCTAAGAGTGAGACCTGTGGTTAGTTCTCAGGCCTGCAGCACATGAAGGCCTATATTTCTCTGACTATACCTCTGCCTCTGCAGCATGCCAGCACTTACTTTGTATTTTTCCAGGACTCAGTGGTACTTAATATTAGACTTTTGAAGGGAGTTGAGACACAGCCCTGATCAGTCTAGATTTGCACTGTGTAGACCAGGCTGGCCTTGAACTTGCAGCAGTCCTCCAGTGTCCGCTCCTAAAGCCTGGAATTACAGAAGTGTCACCACACCAAATTGATAGCAGACTTTCCCAAATGTGTCTGATCCTTTTAAAATGTTGAGCAGATTTTTAAAACCCTATTATGCATAAATTATCCAAGTATAAGTAGAACAAGAATAATTGTAAAAGTGGTGTGTGTTTAAATTGAGATTCTGGTTGTTCCAAAGCAAGTAACTGTACTTTGACAGGTGGTATATTTCATGATATATTGAACATACCTGTCCTTAGTCATTTTAGTGTGAATCAAGTAGTAGCAATTTATCTTTCATCTCAATTTGACCTTCCTGTTCTCTACTCTTTTTTTTTTTTTTTTTTTTTTNGAACTCAGAAATCCGCCTGCCTCTGCCTCCCGAGTGCTGGGATTAAAGGCGTGCGCCACCACGCCCGGCTCCTGTTCTCTACTCTTAAAAAGCTCTTTAATTGTTCATAAATCCAATTTTTCAGATGGGGATGAAGTTAGTTAAAATTCTAGCAAATAATCATGCCCCTCAGTAATTACATAAAACATTATATATTCCTGTTCACCTAGACTCTAGGAACAGTTAATAGCAGATTTTTCATACTCTTTTAAGTGGGGGTCTCATTAAGAATCCAGATTTCCCTTTACCCTCTGTCCCTCTCACATCTGTGGGGTGAGGGTGGGGTCCTTTCAGCTTTCTAAACACTAGAATTACAAGCATTTAGCACCATGTAAAGTCATAGTAGACATCTTGTCATTGAGTTTTATAATTATCAGGACCTCTTTTAGAGTGAAGAGGAGAAAGCTAATTTAGTCTTTGGGGGAGTAGATTGGACAAATGGTGAGGATCCTGATTCTTGAGAAATTTAGTCTTCCTCTGACTGACTTTCTATGTCTGGTTCAACCTTCAGGTAGCTGTAATTTAGTAATCAAGTCATTTAAAGTTCCATATTTTCATACTGAACACTTCTAGGTTGGACAAAGACATTTCTAACATGATAGTCAAATCATATTAACCAAATATAACCAGGCGAGAACATGGAAGACTGATGGATATTTCTAACGTGACAGTCAAATCATGTAACCAAGCAAGAACAAGGAAGACTGACAGACTGTTAAAAGACAGGCCCTGGGGACTGAAGAGATGGCTCAGAGTTTAAGAGCACTGGCTGCTCTTCCTGAGGACCTTGGATTCAGCATCCACATAGCAGCAGCTCATAACCATCTATAACTTCAGTTTTAGGGGATATAGCACCCTCTTCTGGTCTCTGGGGAATGGGCAATTATGTAGTGCATAAATATACATGCAGGGAATTTTCATATACATAAAATATAAAAATAAATATTTAAAACAAATAGGTACAGGGCCAGGCATGGTAGCTTCATTTATTCCCATCACTGGAGAAGTAAAGGCAGGTTAGGTGTATCTCTGTGAGTCCAAAGTCAACCTGATCTACATAGTAGTTCTAGACCAACCAGAACTACATGATGAGATCCTTCTTCAACAACAACCCATATAGGCCAAATGCTATAAGCTCTTTCTGTACATCTGTGCTTTGCAGACTTATAGAGTGACCCTTAATCCTCACTCTTGATGATAGTTATGAAGGGAATTTTTTTAAAAACCAATAAAAAAACCCTTGATGTCAGGATTCTACTCCTGAGTTGTATTGTGTCGGTCTGCAGCAGAGTGCAGGCAACTTGATTTTCAAAAGCTTCTCCTAGACAATTCTAAAATGAAGCCAACCATTAGAATTATTACTTTCAGAAGGATGAGAATCTTGACTTTCTGGAGTGTCCCAGTGAGCTTAGTAAAAGAGATTTCTGTTACTTACAACTTGGGACTCTGCCGGGCGTGGTGGCGCATGCCTTTAATCCCAGCACTCGGGAGGCAGAGACGGGTGTATTTCTGAGTTCAAGGCCAGCCTGGTCTACTACAAAGTGAGTTCCAGGATAGCCAGGGCTATACAGAGAAACCCTGTCTTGAACCACCCCCCCCCAAAAAAAAAAAAAAAAACCCTCAAGATTCTGTACTGTAGCTTAGAACCTACTACTGACTTTTCTTTAGCTTCAACTTGAGTAATTTCAAGTCTCCTGAAACTTGGTCCTGTAACACAGTAGTAATTTAAGTGTGTCTCTCAGACTGTAGTCAGGAGCACCAGAGTGTTCAAAGATAGTCTTCTGCACTTTACTCATCCAGGTCCCAAAGAGCAGAGGAAGAGTTTAGTCCTTCCTCTTGAGTCAGCTGGGAGGAGTCAATGCTGTTCACTCTCACAGTGCTGCCTGCTGACATTAAGTCAGTGTGGGGATTCAGTAATCTGTAGTAGAGACACCTCCTTTTCTGCAAACTTACCTTGGGCTCTTATGTGTATCTAGAAAGCTGGAATGGAAGTCTAAAAAACTGTTGTCAGGAACAGTTAACCCCACCCCTGACAGAACTCCCTGTTATGATCTATTTTTCACACAGTGAATCTTTAAAAAAAATGTTTCTAATATTTTTTATGTAGATGAGTGTTTTGTGTTGCCTGCATGTATGTTTGTGTACAATGTGGGTGGTACATGTGTGGTCCTTGTAGATGTCAGAAGAAGGCTTCAGGTCCTGTGAAACTGGAGTTAGAGATGCTTGTGAGCTTCCATGTGGTGCTGGAAACCAAATCTGAGCCTTCTGCAAGAGCAGCTGTGCTCTTTCCAGCAGCCCCCACATACTTCCTTTTGTAGAGGGACACTTCAAGGCTTGGGGATCATGAGACCTCACAAAACAAAAATGTTGGGTAGGTTAGCTACAGGGAATTTGATGCCCTTTTTTGGCCCCTTCAGGTAATCTTACACATGTGACATATACATACACAGATACTCATGAGTATGTACAAAAAAATAAATCTTTCAAAAAATTCTTTTGACAATTTCACACATTTATGCAATGTATCTTGATCATATCCACCACCCCACCACCCCCACACACAGTGCTTCTAGACCTCCCTGAACATTCCCCTTCACCTTCATAGCCTTTTTCAAAAGAACTAAGTCACTGTTTCCAGTTTTACCTGCATGGGCATGGGTGTGGAGTCTTCCATGGAAACTTGAGTGATCTAGTAGTGACCTTACTCCCAAGAAAAATGGCCCTCCTTTCTGCAGCAGCCCTCAGTTGCCAATAACTCCCCAGTTGGAGTTGGATCCGCATGCGCCCCTCTTGTCCGTGATGAAATGTTGACTGGCTTGATTTTACAAGTCTTCTATAAGGCCGGGCGTGGCAGCGCACGCCTTTAATCCCAGCTCTTGGGAGGCAGAGGCAGGTGGATCTCTGAGTTCGAGGCCAGCATGGTCTACAGAGTTGAGTTCCAGGACAGCCAAGACTACACAGAGAAACCCTGTCTCGAAAAAACCAAAACAAACAAACAAACAAATAAACAAGTCTTCTGTAAGTAACCATAGGTTCTGTCAGTTCATGAGTTCAGCAGCCACAGCATTACTCCTAGTCCTTCAGCTCTTACATTCTTCTTAACCCTTTTACCACTGTTTCCCTGAATCTTTGAAGATCAATAAAATGTCTCATTGAGGAAGAGATACCTATCAGTCAATTATTTTCAGCTCTTGACTGATTACAAATTACCCACTGTAAAAAGATCTTCTGTGATCAAGGCTGAAGCAGAGTTAATCTTTGTGTATTGATGTAAATATTTAGAAGATAGTTTTATATTGACATTTAGAAAAAAACTGGGATTACAGACTGCCTTGGTAGGCTAGAAAGGCTTTTAGATTGGGGAGGGGGAGGAGAGAGAGAAAGAGAGAGCGAGAGAGCGAGCGAGCTCTGGGCTTTGGTTATGTAATCTTAGAAAAATCTGTGGAGATGACATTAAATGACAAATGGCAGTATATTTGCAAGAGAGCTAACTCTTATGATCATGTGCTCTATGTATCCCGGGAGAACTTTGAGAGTTACATCTCTTTCCTCTGGTATTTTTGAGTAATTAGCATTATCATCTTGTGTGATGTGCTACACTAGTAAGAAGGCAAAGGATAGATTGCAGTGATTAGACATTTTAAAAAATACCTCCAGTCCAACTCCCTTTTTCTCTTGCTATCCTTTGCCTACTTCTCACTGCAGGTAGTATTGGTGCTTATTTTCTCTCTGTGAGAACACAAGCCTTTGTATCACTTATGCATAATTTCTATCTTACCTTTCCTGTGGAACTTTTCCCAACTCTTCTTTTCTCCTAGACCCAATTTGACAGCTGGTTATTTCCTTCTTTGTGTCTCCATGGGATTTTATACTCTCTAGTGTAAGATAGAGACTGTATACATGCTTTTGATATGACTGTCTTTGGCAAATCACAAGTTCCTCAAGAATAGGGGTAGGCTTGCACATTCCTGTAGGTATATAGAATAGGGGTAGGCTTGCACATTCCTGTAGGTATATAGAATAGGGGTAGGCTTGCACATTCATGTAGGTATATAGAATAGGGGTAGGCTTGCACATTCATGTAGGTATATAGAATAGGGGTAGGCTTGCACATTCATGTAGGTATATAGAATAGGGGTAGGCTTGCACATTCCTGTAGGTATATAGAATAGGGGTAGGCTTGTACATTCATGTAGGTATATAGGTGTCACAGGTTAGGTTGGGCTGTAGGAATGAGTTAAATGAAAGAGGAGCAGAAGCAAGGTTAGATAGTGTCTTCTGTCTCCCAGTAAAATTGTAATAACCTGGATATCTCGGCTTCTACCACTCCCAACGTTAGTTATAGTAGAGGCTTCATGGAGAATGTTACCAAATTTGGAAAGAAAAAGATCAAAAGGTGATATTTGAATTTGTAGAGCTGAGTGTAGCCAGGAAGCTTGTTGGTCTATGGAGAGACGTTTGGGGGTTTTTTTGGTTCTTGTTTTTTGTTTTGTTTTGTTTTGTTTTTAAGTTTCTGTCTTGAAAGTATTCCTCCTCTATGCTGCCAGTTCTTGTACTTTTTGTTTGGCTTAGTGTTTGGTTTGCTTGTTTGCTTGCTTGAGACAGGGCTTCTCTGTGTATCCCTGGCTGTCCTGCAACTGCAACTCATTCTGTAGACCAGGCTGGCTTCAAACTCAAGTAGATCACCTGCCTCTGCCTCCTGAGTGCTAGGATTAAAGCCCTGTACCACCATATCTTTTAGATAGTTTATCCTAATTTTTTTCTTCTATAAAACCCCCTCACCCCACCAGCCACTGGATTCTGAAAAACCTGGTGATAATTTTCTAGAATGCCTTCTTTGACACATAGAGTTTTCTGTTTGTTTCAGAAAAGAAAATCTACTTGTGCATGTTAATTTTTATCAAGTCTCAAATAATAGTTCCTCCTTCTATAATGTGATAACATAGATACCCAGGTGATCATACTGGGTTTAGAGAGCCATGCCCATATGAGCACTCATGAGATACCTAACTTCAGCACATATATTGCTGATTTTAGCACTCTCACCATGTCTTCTCTTCAAGGTTATTTTTTTTATTTCTAGAATTATATCCACTCTTGAACATGTGTTTAAATAGCAGTAGTTTCAGAATAAAGCAAGAGGGAGTGAAGCTTAAATTGCACATAAATTGAGTGGTGACACTCAAAAAAGTCCTTTCTTAAATCCTAGCCAGTGTAGTGTATTTTCCCTATCCTATTTCTTTTGGTTTTTTGAGACAGGGTTTCTCTGTTTAGCCCTGGCTGTCCTGTAACTCACTTTGTAGACCAGGCTGGCCGTGAACTCAGAAATCCACCTGCCTCTGCCTCCCAAGTGCTGGGATTAAAGGCGTGCACCACCACGCCTGGCCCCTATCCTATTTCTGTTTAAGGGATAAATAGCAGTCGTGATTCTAGAAAGCAACTACTGAATTTACCCTCATCTTCAGGTTCCCTACAAAATAGAGAACTGCAGCAACATCAGGGAAAGCTCTGTGAATTTGATGCCAGTAATGAGATCCTGTCTCAGACAAACTCAAAAGAACTGTCAGGACAGGGAATGCCTCGGAGGAGAAATTTTATTTTAATCTGCTTATTGTAGATTAGTAACTTGGTTCCAGAAAAGGAAGGAAGAGGGGATACTTGAAATGAATTTCTTCTAAGCAGAAGCAAAGAGCCTGTTAGTGGTTGGCTTTCCTTCATGAGTGCAGTCTGAGAGTTTGGGGCTCTGCAAGGGCTAAGGAAGAGTTTTGTTTAGAGCTTGTTGTGTTTTGTTAATGTGTCTGTCCCTCTTTCCTTGCTGCATTTCCGGGATCTGTCCAGTCTGTCTGCCAGTGCCCAGTGCCTGTGCTCAGCCTCTTTGCTGGCCACTCCACACTAATGTGCCTTTATTGCTCATTTCAGAAAGATTTCCGAGTGCAGGAACTCCCACTGGCTCGCATTAAGAAGATTATGAAGCTGGATGAAGATGTGAAGGTGAATTCACATTATTTTTATATTAGGTTCATATTAGAGCTAAAACTATAAGTACTGATCATTCCTCTATAACTCAAGGTTTAACAGAAATAAAAATATTATGTTACTTAGGTTTTTATTTGGCTTTTATGTAAAATAGAAGTAACTTTAAATGAAACAGTTTTAGTTATTGAATGATGTTTCTTTGAAAATTGGGATATCATGGAATTTTTTTTCCTCCAAGATACTTAGTGTTTGCTTTGAGATCAGGTACTACCCCTGATTCTTTGCACTTCCCAGTGTAAACATGTGCATGCATCAGTTCAACAGAGCACTGCTTCCCTTTCAGCACTTGCTACAGTCTCAAACCACCTGAGCTGCAGGAAACTTCTAATGATACTGCATTGCCTTAGTTACTTCTCTGTTGTTGGGATAAGACATTGTGACTAAGGCAGTTTATAACAGGGTTTATTGGGGCTTATAGTTTCAGAGGGTAATCTATGTCACTATGTCAGGGAGCTTGTAACAGGCAGGCAGATATGGTACAAGCAGTTGCTAGGAGCTCACTGTTTTATTCTCCCCCACCCCACCCAACCCTGACATTTTCTCTGTATAGCCCTAACTTGTCTTAGAATTCTCTGTGTAGACTAGGTTGACCTTGAATTCAGCTATCCACCTCCCTTTGTCTTCTGAGTACTAGGATTAAAGGTGTGTTTATTTACCATAACCTCCTTGCTGGAACTCACTTTTTTTAATTAATTTATTCACTTTACATCCCAATCGCAGCCCCCTTTTCCAGTTCCCCCCTTGCAGTCCCTCCACTATACCCCCCTCCTCGGAGAAGGGTGAGGCCTTCCCTGGGTATTCACCCTGCCCTGGCACATTAAGTCATTGCAGGATTAGGTGCATTCTTTCCCACAGAGGCCAGACAAAGTGGCCAGTTAAGGGAATGAGATCCACAGGCAGGCAACCGATTCAGGGACAGCTCCCACTTCAGTTGTTGGTGGATGGAGCTCACATTTTAAAACACAAGCACCAGGCAGAGAGACTAGAATGATATAGGCTTTGAAACCTTAGAACCTGTCCCCAGTGACATACCACCTGGATTAGGCCACACTTCTAATCCTTCCCAAAGAGTTCCAGCTGGGGACCACATATTTAAATATATGAGCCTTATGTAGGCCATTTTCCCTCCACATGCACCTTTCTGATATTTTATTCATTTTAAAAACAAACCATGAGTGTATTGTACTTGTGAAAGGATTAATCCCTGGCCTTTTTTTTTTCCTAGAAGTTTACTTCTGATTATGATTCTTAGGGAAGAAAAGCTCTGACTCTTTACCTCTCAAAATGTGTAAAGTCTTTGAATTTGCAAGGAAAACTATCAGTTCATATAGCTCTTACCTCTTATTAGCTTCTGTGAGTTTGTTTACTTCTTGTTAAGACATGTGTCACCTCATTATATAGCCCAGGTTTGGCTAGAGCTCTTGGTTTTCCTGTCCCTGCCTCCTAAGTGTGGTATTACAGGCATGTGACACCTTGCCTACATACTACACAGCTATAGAAGTGTGCACAAAGGTGAATTGACCACCTGTGTTGGTAGAACCAAGATCCTCATTCTCATTTTATATATCTTTAACTCTATCTACAGCTGCTCTTTACAGCTTTGGCTGAAGTCAGACATATTAAGACAGCTTAGTGCATGTCAGGCATTGTGCTGGATACACTGGCTACCCCCACTTATTTCCCTCAGTAATACCGAAAGTTTGTTTTGTTTTTAAGTTTAAGAAAACTAAAGCCAGAAAAGTGAGAAATGTGAGTTTTTATCCCCATCCGTTGGTGCCCTGGCTCATTGTCTTATTTCAAATGGTTTCTTGGGATTCAGATCTAAACTCCGGTATCTGCTGGCTCTATAGCTATGACTACATCACTTTATCTTAAATTCTACTTTTTTTGAAAGGCTGTTAGGAAGGTTAAAAAGAGTAAGCACCGGTATCTCTGTAATCCCAGCATTGGGAGGTGGAGGCAGGAGAACCAAGTGTCTAAGGAGCATGGTCTGAGACACTGGTCAAAGCCAAGAGTGTCTAAGGAGCATGGTCTGAGACACTGGTCAAAGCCAAGAGTCAGCACCATGCCTGGACCTGGCAGTGATAGGTGCTGTGTCTTACTCTGGACTCTACAGAGGCTACCACTTTATTTTTTAGTTCTTGTCTAAGGTTGGCATCAACGCAGGAGGCTGACTGGCTTGAATGCTTTATCTGGTGGTTAACAGTGCAGGCCTACAATCTCTTACAGATGATCAGTGCAGAAGCCCCTGTGCTGTTTGCTAAGGCAGCCCAGATTTTTATCACTGAGCTGACTCTTCGAGCCTGGATCCACACAGAGGATAACAAGCGTCGTACTCTTCAGGTAATGCAGGCTCACATGGGTAAAACTAGGGCAAGCAACTTTTCCTCTCCCATGCTTTGGACTGATTGACCGCTGCCAAGCTGATATGTAATTGTGATCTTTCTCTGTTGAAACACAGGTATACTTTGTAGATACAATGATGGTATTTCCTTTCTAAGATTATTAGTTTACAATTCTCACAAGGTTTTCACAGCTTAGTGATGGAGCACACTCTTTACTTGGTGCACCTACATAGAGGCAAAGCTCAAGTCATCCAGTGTTTGCCTTTTTCTAGATGTAACTTCTGTTGGAAACTGAGAGCTGTCGGGAAAAGACAATCCCAAGGCCTCACTCAATAAATAGATATTTATTTTTTGTTCCTTGTCTGCCTTCCTTGAAATTGTTTTCTTTTGTTCTCTTTTTACTTCACTATTTTGTTGTGTTTGTTTGTTTGATTCAGGGCCTCACCATGTAACTCTGGCCAGCCTAGAATTCATTATGTAGACCAGGCTGACCTTGAACTCAGAGAGATCCACCTGTCTTTATTTTAACCTAGCAAGTCAGTTTTATATTGTCTATAGAACCCTTGATGATACTAGTTCTCAAAATTCTTTCTCATTAGCTAGGCACTAGCCCTTAGAGCAGCAGTTCTCAACCTGTGAGTCACCCTTTGTGGGTCTCATCACATTTTACATTGCAATTCATAACAGTAGCAAAATCATGGTTACAAAGTAGCAGTGGAATTAATTTTCTGGTTGCGGGTATTAAAGTGTTGCAGCATTATAGAGGTTGAGAACCACTGTCCTAGAAGAAAGGTTTTCCAGATACAAAGGGGGGGGGCTAGATACAAAGGACTGAAAGTATTTTTAATAAAGCCAATGAGTTCTGCATTTCCCTTTACCTACAAAAGTGGAAATGTATATGCCTACTCATTTCTATGTTTACTGAACACCTAAAATGTGACAGGAACTGTTATATGCCCTGTACATCAGCAGTGTACAAAACAGACACAGATCATATGCTTATGGAGTGTGTAGCTAGTGCAGATGGACTTTAAGTAGAAGTTAAGATTTGTATCTGGGCATGATAGTGTAAGCCTGTAATTCCAACCTCAGTAGCCAGGAGCAGGATGGTCACAGGGAGTCTGAGGCATGTTTTGGTTGACACAGTAAATTTCAGGGAATTCAGAGCCACATGAGTCAGGAGATGTCTCAGTAGATAAAGTGGTTGTCATGTAGGCAGGAGAATCTGAGTCTACCTCTGCAGAAGCCATGTAAAAAGCCACACATGGTAGTCTGCTTCTGTGATAGGAAAGAGACAGGTGGGTCTCTGGAGCTCAGTTTTCAACCACTTTAACCAAATCATTGAGTCCCATGTTCTGTGAAAGACTATGTCTCCAAAAAAAAAATAAATAAATAAATAAGATGGAGAAAGACTTAGGAAGACTCTGATATCAGTCCCTGGTCTATGCATGCACATGCACGTACGTGTAGCTACACACAAGTTAAAATTTATATGCTTTACTGTTTATTTAATTTTGGGACAGGGTCTCTGTGTAGTCCAGGCTGCCCTGAATTATCTTCCCTGCCCTACTTATTTAAAAATATTGTATGCATGTATACATGCATACTGTGGAGGCCAGAAGAAGGCATTGGATCTTCTGGAGCTGGAATTATAAGTGGGTGCTAGGAACCAAACCTGGATCCTCTGAAAGAACAGAACATTCTCCTAACCACCTCTCCAACTCTAGGCCTGAAATGTTTTATTTTCCTGAGTGCCAGGATTATAGGTATGTGTCACTGTGCCCAGCCACTGTAGAAAAATGTTCAAGTTTAAAAAATTGTGCATGGTGTCTGCACACTGTATCTCACTCTCTTGTATATGTATATATGTACATATGATCTTGTGTGTATTTATGTATGTATGTATGTATATGATACATGTGTGTGGGTGGTATATAATCTTGTAAAAGCTATTGTCTAGGTCATTTCAGATTAAAAAGTAAAATGGAGAAAAAAAAAGGTGATGGCAGGGCTTGGCAAAATGACTTAGCTAGGTGAAGTACATTAGACACTGAAACACACACACACACACACACACACACACACACACACACACACACAGGAGATAATCCATGGTGGAAGAAAAGAACAGAGCTGCTGATCTCTACACTGATACCATAGCATGCTCAATCTTACTGTGTCCCCTCTATAATTAATACAAAGGGTTTTAAAGGTAATGGCCATTAAGCCTGTATGCAGCATCACTAATCATCTGTGAGTAACAGCTTAAAACCACAGTGAATACTGGTCTAATCAACCAGAATTGATTAGGCAAGTATAGGTGTACAAGGTATCTAAAAATGACTGCTGGTTAGAATGTATGGTGGTATAATCACTCTTGAAAACCTACTTAACAATTTGCAAGAGTTAAACACATACTTACTCTAACTTGGCCATTCTACTCCTAGGTTTGCATTCAGAAGAAATACAACATTCTTTTTTTTTCCCCCTTGTTCTGGTCAACCCTGCTCGCTCTGGTCTTCCCCGCTCGCTCCGGCCGGTCCCACTTACTCAGTCTCTGCTCTCTCCAGTCCAAGGATTCATTTATTATTATTCATTAGTACACTATAGCTGACTTCAGACGCACCAGAGGAGGGCATCAGATCTCATTACGGGTGGTTGTAAGCCACCATGAGGTTGCTGGGATTTGAACTCATCACCTTCGGAAGAGCAGTCGGGTGCTCTTAGCCGCTGAGCCATCTCACCAGCCCCGAAATGCAACATTCTTACATACTCATTTGTATGATGTATTTATAACAACCATATTTGTAATAGCTCAAAATTGGGAACTCAGCAACCCATCAGAAATATATAAACAAATTCTGTTATATCATGAAATGGATCAGGATTTAGGATGCAAAGACTCCTGCTCCATATAATACAATAAAACTCAAAACTATTAAAGATCCTAGAGAAAACTGTCTAGTGTATACTAAAGCACCACTTCCAGTGTTAGTGATCAGTGCTTCCTCAGCTGTAGGGTTAGTGTTAAATTTCTGTATTTCACTGAAATGAGTAACTCAGTAAAATATTAAGGAAGGCACAATAAAGTGGGAGTGATGGTGCACACCTTTAATCCCAGTATTCCTGAGACAGAGGCACATGGAACTCTGAGTTCTAGGCCAGCCTGGTCTACAGAGTGAGTTCCAGGACAGCCAGGGCTACACAGAGAAACTGTCCCGAAAAACAAAACGAAACATCAAACTTAACTAACCAAAAAAAAAATTTTTTTAAGGGATGTCACAGTAAGATGGGTATGGTGGTATATACTTGGGAAGTGAAAGCAGGTTCAAGAGTACAAGGTCATCCTTGGCATTCTCTCTCTCTCTCTCTCTCTCTCTCTCTCTCTCTCTCTCTCTCTCTCTCCCTCTCCCTCTCCCTCCCTCCCTCCCTCCCCCTCCCCCCTTTCTCCCTCTCCCCCTTCAAATTCAGGGCTAACCTGGGCTATAAGAGGGTAGAAAAGATCAATTTAAATATATATCAGTTAACAAAAGTGTTCAGAAAATGTTTGCCTTTGTGTGTTTGGAGGTACTTTATTTTTTTCCTTCATTTCATTCTTAGGGAGCTGTTTAGTTAGCATGAATAGGTGTCATTATCAAGAAAGCTATACTATTGTGTTCATCTTAGATGAGTTCTGGCAGACTTTAAGATAATGCCCTTCTTCAGGTAGGAGGGTTTATTATCAAGTTGGTAGTTGGCAAGAAGGGTGGATTGCAGGTTTGCATTTCAGTGGCTTGGGGCCATGACAGGTACTAGGGAAGGAAAAAACAGAACATTTCCATTACTCCTTGGTACCTTTGCTTACAATGTGGGATCTAGAGGTTCTGAGGAGTTTTTTGAGTTTGTTTGCTTTTCCTTGTTATGTTATTATCAAAGATTTCAAACATAAAGTTTGTAGTGAGTACCTGTATAGTTTTTTTCTCAAATTCTGCCGTTAAAGTTTTACTTTAGCAGGCTACAGGATAGCCAGAGCTATACAGAGAAACCCTGTCTTGAAAAACAAACAAATTGGGCTGGTGAGATGGCTCAGCAGTTAAGAGCACTGACTGCTCTTCTGGAGATTATGAGTTCAAATCCCAGCAACTACATGATGGTTCACAACCATCCATAATGAGAAACAAATAATAATACTTTAAACAAACAAACAAAAACAACAACAAAAAAAAACTATGGGCTGGAGTGAGTAGGTCCCGGGACCAAGCGGGGCCAGGAGCAAGAGGGAGAAAGGGAAGGGGGGAAAAAGGGAAAAAAAGAAAAAAAAGAAAAACATTTATCATACCTCTCACTTCAGCAATGAAGTGATCTATTTTTAAATACATTTCAAAATTTACTTTCCCATATTCACTTAACTATATCACTCACTTGAGCTTAGTGGTTTTGTTTTTGTTTTTTTTTTAACCTTAAAAACTTTCAATAAAGTATACAAATCATGTCAGAGAAAAAGTGTTGATTTTTATTATTCAAAGGAAGGAGAATATCAGACTTAAAGAGAAAGTCCACCTGTGACATTCTTTTCAGCTGACTCCTGTGTTCACTACCTACCTATAGTAAATTCAGGCTTGAGTATGTATTCAGGCTCAAATTCAGATTAAACTATTCATTAAGCAATGCAGTTTTGATTTCTAAACTAAAACCCATAGGTAACATAAAAATCAAGTGACTGGATTATAAGTGCCCGAAAGGAAAAAAAAAAACAACAAAAAACAAAACAAAACAAAAAAAAACAGTGCTTAGGGCCTTTAAAAAGATCATACGAGTGAATGATAGGCGGATAGGCTGACCTTGTGGACCACAGAGTGCCAGTTGAGACTGCTGGCTTTGTCCTGAATTATCCAAAAGATGGTGGTTTTACAACTAACTGTATGGAAGCTTTGAAACCAGAACAATCAGAAATAATGGTGAGCAGGGCTCAGATGGCCTGTCCTACTGCACGAGATATGTATATCTCTTTCGTTCATTTCTGTCCAGCAAGTCTGATATAAATTCTTATTTTTAGCTCTAGACAAACATAGAGATTTTCAGTACAGTCTAAAAGTTATTTTCTTGGGCTGGGGTATACTCAATGGTAGAGTACCTGTCTAGCTTGTGTAAAGCCCTAGGTTTAATCCTAGATACTGGGACTAGGGGATAGGATCATGCCCTTTTACTTGAAGGATAACAGCCAAAAGAACTAGATTCTTCCTAGGCCAGTTTTTAACTCTGTTTTTCTTTGTTACAGAGAAATGATATTGCTATGGCAATTACAAAATTTGATCAGTTCGACTTTCTCATCGATATTGTTCCAAGAGATGAACTGAAACCTCCAAAGCGCCAGGTGAGCAGGAGGATTGCTCAGCTGCCACCTCCAGGGCCGGGCAAGATGCTGTCCAGGGCTCCTCCCACCCACCCAAAGCATTTCTTGTTCGTGGTTCTCTTCTGTAGTCCAGATCATCCTCAGCATCTCCTTCTACTCATTTATGGGTACTTTTAACTCAGTGCCTCTGGGGTGGTGTTGCAGAGAGAACAAAGTTAAAAAGACTAGTCACAGATAGTGGGGTAAAGCTCAGTTCAGGATTTCTTCATCTAAAATAAAAGCTTTTTCAGCCAGCCAGATTTCAGATTCTAAGAAACAACCTCTTTGTGCATAGTGATCAGATTGGAGCCAGTGGCTTTTATTCTCTT
This sequence comes from Mus minutoides, assembly GCA_902729485.2. Taxonomy (NCBI): domain Eukaryota; kingdom Metazoa; phylum Chordata; class Mammalia; order Rodentia; family Muridae; genus Mus; species Mus minutoides. The sequence continues at coordinate 280,752 of LR750412.1, read as the reverse complement.
ACTCTGTGCTGTGTCTCTGTAGTGTGCTGACTCTACCCATCATCCACTGAGTCAGAACCTCTGATCCCATGACCCCAGGAATCAATAATGAAAGTTCCCTAGATGCTTTAGATGTGATGTTTTAGAACCACCATTTACATTTTTCTTTTTAATTACAAGAACTGAGTGTCTGCCCCTCTTCTGCCTGTTCATCTCCACAAATCACACCATTTGTTTTGTTCAGCACTTGGGTGCATATAACTTAGTTGTGATTGTAATAGACTGCAGTCCTATAGAGCTCATTGTTTCAGCACACAGTTTGCATGGTTGACTAGGGCTAGTGTAATATGCCTCACAGAAGTAAAGCCATACCATGTTCTGCTTGTTTTATTTTTGTTCATAAGATAGAAGTGTTTTTAACAAATTATCTTGTAGTACACTGTTTAGAGTCATTTAATGACAACCATTCTCCCCATGTTGACCTGTACAAATAACCAGTCAGAAAACGTGTTGGAGAAGTGGGCATCCTAATTGACATTAATTCTGACCCTGCATGAGGGTTTTTGGGTTAGCAAGCCCTAGGTCACCTCCTTATGGGAGCAGGTTGTGCCTCACTGAAGCTCTTTATTTTTCTGGGCAGTCTTTGCTACTGTAAACATCCTTGACTGGAAGCTGTAAGGTGTTGAGAGGAGCTTTCAGTCGGATGTTTACAGCGGCAGGCTGCCACAGTCGTCCCCGGCTGCGCTCATCGGCTTTGAGACATTGCAGGTTTGTGCCCATGAACTTGTCTCCTTTTCTTGGGTTACTTCCTTTCTCTCTGAGAAGTCACAAGAACTCAGACTGCCTCTCTTCATTTGGAGCTGATAATACCATGAGCCTGTTTTCCTTATTGGATTTTTGCTCCCATGTATCCACCAGGAGCTTCCTTTAAAGACGAGGTGGTAAGATCTGTGATGCAGTCCGGTATTGCTCTTGTTGTACTGATCATTCACTATGGGCTGCCTGCTGAATAGATGACTAAAGAGAAAGTTATTATCCTATACCAGTGGTTCTCAACCTTCCTAATGCTGCACCTTTTAATACAGTTCCTTGTGTTGTAATAACATCCCAACAATAAAATTTTTTTCATTGCTATTTTATAACTGTAATTTGCTACTGTTATGAATTTTAATGCAACTATCTGTTTTCCAGTAGTCTTAGGTGATCCATGTGAAAGGATCTTTCCATCTCACAAAGGGCTCACAACCCACAGGTTGAGAGCTGCTGACCTATACCTTCCTCCAAAGTTGTTTGTTCTTCTGGGGCTGTCAGGGTGTTAGACTTGCTAGTGGTCTACCCCATCTCCCTCTTTTGTTCTTTAGTTTGGTTTGGATTTTTGAGATAGAGTCTCACTGTGTATCCCTGGCTAGACTGTGTAGACCAGGTTGTTCTGGAACTCAGAGAGATGTATCTACTTCTGCCTCCTGAGTGCTGGCATTCAAGGCACGGACCACTACACCTAGTCCATCTGCCTTTAAAAGGTATAAAGCAAGAACACTCCTTTAGCTGCCTGGTTTTAGTTCTTTGTAGGTGTTTGAGCTATTGATTGGCATCCTATTCAGGAAAGCTGCTGCCTGGCATTTAAAAGGTTGAGATTGCTGAAAGCTGGCCTGAAATTCTAAGATAGCATTTTTAAATTCTCTGTAGACATGAAGTTTTCCCAAGCTCCAAATTGGCTGGCACCTCCTAAAGTCCTTTAAAAGTGCCTAGTCTCCAAAACACACCCTCTGAAGGAGGCAGCAGTCCACCCTGCCACTAAAGCAAATGTATTTTTTACCCTCATCTGGAGCTGGCTGCTCGTCAGTGTAGTGATGACCCTGTGCTGTGATACTATTTGTTCACTGTCACTGTTTTTCAGTCTCAGCATTGGAGAAGCCACTGTTAGTGTGGAACAGGTACCCTTCTGTACTGAGTGTTAGTTAGCATGGAGCAGGTACCTTTCTGTTCTGACCTAGTCTGTCAGGCATTTTTCCTAGGGCTTGGTGCTGATCCATCTGGAAAGGGAGACACTGAATTATGAGGCTTCTCAGAGATGATTTGGAATCTCCCCTCTCTCTTTTTTGCCGTGGAAGTAAGTAGACTGTCTTCAAGTAGAAGGTAGTTGAGGGTTGACTTCTCCCCCACTAAGCTATGAGTTGAAAGTTCCTTGCTCATTGAAATGTCATTATCTTTTCACCCATTTCTTTAAATCAAGCATCATCATTTCCTGCTGGCTTGACCTCCATTTGCAGACTGAGTCTTCATAAAGCAGAAGAGCCTTACCTGTGCCTCCTTCCATCACAGCAATTTGAAAATAGCCATGCTTGTCCTGACAACAGTGTTCTAGAAACTGTCTAATTCATTATTACCTGAGAGGATGCGGTAGGAAGCATAGGAGAGGCTACCTGCCTGCCTGAGAGCTTTTGCTAAAGTACTATTTTGGGTTCTGGCAGAGGTATTTAAAGAATTTGCTTTTTATCTTGGAAAAACAAAACAAAAACCTTGTTCAGTGTTGTAATTATGGACACCTGCAGCTGATCACAGGTCAAAGGCAGGAAGTGACCATGTCCCCAGCTGATCTGTGTTCTCAGTTCTTAATACTCTCATAAGCCAAGAGTGTTTCCACTGTTAGGTCCGGCCTTCCTATTTCTAAAATAGGAAGGGGAGATCTCAGTGAGGGGAAAAATAGACACTGAACTTATTTCCCCAGCTTTGGAAAGAACAGTTGACCTCAGTTTTTTGGTCTAAAGGAGTATTGGTATGTATCCCTGCCAAGACATGGTTGCCAGCTGACTTTTGCTTAAAATGGAAAAGAAACCAAAATTGAAATGGACCTGGCTTTGACTTGAAGTTGAGAAAATAAAAGGAGATCTCTCTCTCTCTCTCTTTTTTTTTTTTTTTTTTTTTTGCCTCTGCATGATCATGTTGAGGACTGAAACTGTGGGTTTGAAGCATAGACTTCATTAACACAGAAGGTCAGCTTATGCTTAAAGACTTGCTTGGATAACCAGAACATTAGGCACAGTTTTATGTTCTGGGTTGATGACCATTGGGGAACTTTATGTTGTGATTGAAATGTCTCGGATGCTAGTTATTCATGATCCCAGTTACAGGATTAACAGGCAGGCACTTAGCCTGGTACTACAAGAACAACTTTTCCCACACACTTGGTCACAGATCTGAGGCACTCTTTTGTAGAGTTATTGGTTATAGCTATTCAGTTTAGAAGAATTCATTCTGCAGTCAGTATGCATTCAGAAAAAAAAAGTACTTCACTGTCTCCAGCTTTCTGCTTGTCTAATAAGTAGACTCATCAGTCAGGTAGTATATACCAGTCCCTGCATGGAACTACCAGGTTCAGTAGCAAACAAGCAAGCAAGCGAGAGGCAGTGGTACTTATGTCTGAGCAGAACTGACCGTTTGTCATGCAAGTACAAACTCTTGCACTAAGTGTCCATGACAGTGTCATGGAAGTGCGCTTTAGAGAGCATTGAGCAGGTGAGAAGGTCTCAGGACCTTGAGAAGTATCTTGTTTCTGAAACCTGACAGGGGTAGCTCTGAATAAGGAAGTGAATAAAATTAGCTAATATTCTCACTCAGCCCATGTGGTCGAATATATTTGTTGTCCTGGACGGGGACACTATGTGTCACAGGTCACTCGGGATGAGATGCTGATCTCTAGGTGGTCAGAGGCCTACCAACCCCTGGGCTATAACCATGTTGTAGTGTGTGTAAACATCCTACACTCTCAGCTGTGAGCTCAAGGTGGCTGGGAGAGGGTTGTTTACTCCTTCTGCCATGGAAAACGTCAGCTGAAGAACAATCTCTTCACCCAACAGATCGGACAGAATGCTGCCTCCCTAGTCAGCCAAAGCAGCGCCCCAGCGCTATCGTCAGGTCCCCTGGGTTGCACTTCTGTGGCTAAGTACAACTAGACTTAGCTGCTGTGCTGGGGTAGACACATCAGTGACGAACTAGAGCTTTCAGTGTGTTGCGAAAGCTGGAAAAGCCTAGGAAAAGCTATTTCCTCTCTCCCTGATAGGTCCATTCTGGAATGAGGGGTGCTGTTTTTTATGGGACTTGGGGATATTAAGTTTGGGTAGCATCTTCCATCACAGGCTTTGACAGAATCTACTGACAAGCTCTGCTGGTGCATGGTTGTTGCTTATGGTAATTATTTGCCTGTTTGCAACTCATCACACAATGGATGATTACTCGGGACTTCAGAAAATTGGCTGTATGTTCTGTGAAGCCTATAGAAACTGTTATTTTTAGTTTGATTTAGTACAACTGGTCTCCAAATTCCACTTCTCCTTTGACTCCAAATGTGGAGAGCTCAGCATTCGGCAGGCAACTGCACATAGCCTGTTTCAGGGAAGAATGGAAATTCACTGTGGCGGTTGCTGAGTCGGTTTTTTTCCCCTTACCTGATTCTCCTTCTACCCCACAGGAGGAGGTACGCCAATCTGTGACTCCTGCGGAGCCTGTCCAGTACTACTTCACGCTGGCTCAGCAGCCCACCACTGTCCAGGTCCAGGGACAGCAGCAAGGCCAGCAGACCACCAGTTCTACGACTACCATCCAGCCTGGCCAGATCATCATTGCACAGCCTCAGCAGGGTCAGGTCTGTGAGTGGCAGGGAGCACCCACTGAGCAGCACAGTGTCTCTTAGGTTTGGGTGGGGCAAGTGTAACCAGTAAAGAGAGAGGCCATCACATCCTAACAGAGTGCTGCATTTGATGTCTGGAAACCTGAGCTTCCCCCACATTGAGTCACAGAGGCAAAGTATCACCCTAATCTCTCTAGACCCTGTTTTCCTCTTAGGTCATATAAGGAAAGTGCAGTGGACAAGATGTTCTCCAGGATCCCTATGAGCTCAGATATATTAGAAGGAAAAAAAAAAATTCGCTAATGTACCCATGAACAGTAGTAGGATGTCTGTAAAAGATCTTTTCATTGGACTCCATACCTGCTACTTGTCTATGCCAGGACTGGAATTTGTACGTTAAAGGGGAGAGCAGTACTATTGCTAGCTTGCATACCTCTCCTTTCTGGCAGGTCTCTGTCCTACTGTATTTGTGTCAGGTGACCTTTTCCTTTGACAATAGTAATCAGAGGATTTTTTTTTCTCCCCCATAGTACTGTTGAGAGCAGTACCATCCGTTGGGATTCATGAGAGGCTGCAGAGGACTCAGTACTGTGAGCTCTGAACCCCAATTCTGTCAGTCATTACTTTATTTATTCATCAAACAGTGAGCATCCTCTGTGAGTAAAGTCTTATGCTAGGTATTGGGGACATAAGCATGGATAAAACAATCCTGATTTTTCAAGGAATTCACAGTAGTCTTAGTTGGGAATACAAATATTTTTAAAGGTTATATCATCACGTGGAATGAGTAAAACTAAGTCAGCCTTAGAATTATATACAGAGTGTTAACAAAAGAGGATCTGTCAAAGCTATGAGGAATTGGTGGGAGAAAAGGTGGTGAGAGGCTCCTGAAAGAATAGTGTGACTTTTAGAGGGATCACTGGACGTGTTAATACTCTGGGAAAGCATGGTGTTGCTACTCAAAGCCCCAGCAAGCCAGTGGCTTAGAAATGAGAAATAGCTGGGCATGGTGGCATACGTGTATAATGAATTCCAGCACACTGGAGGTGGGGGTGGGAGAATCAAGAGTTTGAGACAAGACTCAGCTGTATGAAATTGTGTTTCAAAACAAGCAAGTAAAGCAAGCAGACACAGAAAAGGGAGAAACGGCAAAGGAAATGATGTGAGAATTTAATTATTACTATCTAGGCAAGTCTAGGAAACATATCCTAGAGAGTCTTGTATATTTCTAGTGAAGAACTAAGTTTGTCTAGAAGAAAAACATTGGGATGGGATGGATTTATTTTTTTTTTTACTTTAGGATTTATTTCTTGTTCATTTACTCATAAAATAGAAGTATATTGAGTACTTTCTCAGTCGGACACTACTAGGCAAACAAGGTTCAAAACCGATTATGGCCCAGTCCTTGCCTCAGAATTCACTGCACCCTAATGCCCTGTGCCTCTGCAGTGAGAAATCTTTACCTGCCAAAGGCCTTGTCCCTTTACTGGGTGAACTCAAAGAGAGGCTGCCAAGGGCTGGCCCTGATTGGCTGATTGACCCAAGAAGTCTATGGCTGCTGTGCTTACAGCAGGGCACACTGTGGGTGATTTAGCAGCTGCCATGCTAATACAAGCCCTCATTTTCTTGAAACAATTTAGAATACCTTGGAAATACTCTCAAAAATTGGGTTGGTGGAGTACAATGATGGGTTGGCAGCATGCTTGGTTTTGGTCAGCAAAGATTTCATCTGTCTTCCTTGCTAGCTGAGACCTGCTGGGCTTGGAACTGAGAAAGCTTGTGAGGTTGGTGAAGTTGTTGTATTGCTGCCCTGCTGTTTCAGGGTAGCCAGGGGCTAGGTCACACTTCCTTAGACCCACAGTGAGTGAGTAGTGAAGGCTGTTTCGTTTAAGTGCAGATATCTTTCCTAAGGTAGGATATACATTATAATAAAGTTGGAAGGAACTGTGCTGAAGTGAATTCTGTGGTTTTTGTCTTTTGTTGGGAACTCCCTTCTGGAGGTCAGGAATAGATCTAGCATCATGCTAGACAGGTGGAAGAGATTATTTGCTGTTGTCCAACCTACCAAGGAGACTTTTCCTGAGAATGCTGTCTCTCCTCTTCCAGTTTTCAGTAATTTTTTCCTACCTAGTAATCTCTTAAATCTCTTCTCTAGTTCCTATGACACACACACCTTCCCCCCACCTGCCTTATAGTTTTAGTTACCAAGTTACTACATCTGGGGCACCCGTGCAGTCAAGAATTAACATTAGAACAGCAACATCGTTTGAAGTCTATGATACTTTGAGACTCTCCCTATCATCTGGTTGTCAGGGTTGTTAGCTCAGAGCAGGGAAGATAATGTCTGATCTGAGATGAGCATACAGGTACAGGTACTCCACCAATCTCCCATCACTCCCATTTTTAGACAGATCAGATACACTGCGTTCATTTCTCTATAAAAGTCACATCAAAGAAGCTGGGCAGTGTTGGTGCATATACCTTTAATCCCAGAGCTTGGGAGGCAGAGGCAGGTAGTTCTGTTATGAGTTTGAGATCAGCCTGGTCTACAGAGTGAGTTCTAGGATATCAAAAGCTACACAGAGGAAACCCTGTCTCTAGAACCCTTTTTAACAGAGTTACATTAGGGGCTAAGGTCTTGGGATTTAGAGCCTTCTTCACAGCGACAAAGCAGCTAAGTAAAAGTCATAAGGCACAAATGTCTTCAACCCGGACTCTTCGTTCTTGACTGTTGAAGCTATTGCGTTGCTGGGTGCTGTTGAATGAGGGTAGGCTTTGTGGAGTTGTCAGCATCTGATGTTTTCACTCCTGTGGGGAGCTGTGCTACAATCTGTAGCAAATGTATGGCTAAGCTGGGCCAGGTTCACTCTGCTGCTTGAGTGGATGAGATCCTACATGCGCTAGGCCTAGTCTTAGAGATGAGCCTTTGTGCTTTGTTTGCCTTTCAGTGTTTTTCATGCCTACAATATAGTCTAGGACCCTAAATATAGTGCATTCATATAGGCTCCACTTTATCTTTCATTGTGCCCTCTAGATTCACCTTCCCCCAATTTGACATGGGTCTGTGTCTGTCAGTTGTTATGATTGCTTTGATTTTTTTTTCTTCCCTATGTTATATACACTTTGCCAACACAGAAGGACTATGGAGTTGCAACATTTAAGCTTAGATATTCTGCACTATGAACCTAAAACTTGGTTTGGCTTTCTTGTTTCTATTTCAGACTTAACTCTAGCTGTGTTGTACAACCATTGGGCTGCATGTTAAGAGGGTGACAAATTTAGGCAGTAATGGAATGTGTGTGCTCCCAATTTACTACTACAGGCTCCCAGCCAGAGCTCAAACAGCTTTCTCTTGGCTCTTCCTTCTAGACCACTCCCGTGACCATGCAGGTTGGAGAAGGTCAGCAGGTGCAGATTGTACAGGCCCAACCTCAGGGTCAGGCCCAGCAGACCCAGAGCGGCACTGGACAGACCATGCAGGTGATGCAGCAGATCATTACCAACACAGGAGAGATCCAACAGATTCCGGTAAGCCTGTCTTCACTGTCGCCAGCCGGGTGGGTTTCTTCAGTTCATAGTGTTGGTATTTCCATTACACACCCAGCTTCATTTGATGTTTCCTTTCTGCTATGCTTTAGTCCAGGTTCTGCCTTACTTGTGCTGGGAGCTCTTCTCTGTTCCCCTCCTACACTTACTCAGAGAAACAGTGCTAGCTATAGCTTTTGTCTATTACTACTACTACCACCACCACCACCACCACCACCGCTACTGCATTTACTTGTTTGTTCATGAGTAGGTATACTTTTTTGTGTGTGTATAGAAATTAGGACAACATTATGTAATGAGATTTTCCAAGGCACTTTCATCTATACAAGTGGTTTAATGTCAGCTAAAAGCTTCAGTATATATTTTGTCTGGGAATTTGAGTATCACAACTTTTTCTACCACATGGGTCCTGGAGACTGACCTCAGGTCATGAGCTTGGCAACAGATGACATTTCATCACCCCCAGACCTATCTTTTGATTAGAAGAGAATAAGAGGGAGGTATGTAGGGGCGGCCGTAAATAACACTTACTACATATTCTTAAGTTGGTTCCCAGAGGAGCCTGTAGCAAAGTATATTTTTGGCCTCCATTTAACTTATTTATTCCTTTACTTAAAAAAGCCCCCTGTTCTTTTAGTTATCGCAACAACAACTCTAGGCATGCAAGAAGCAACAAGTGATCAAAATGAGGAGTAAAGCAGTCCTTCATGTAGACTGAATAGAATCCACTTGAACTTTCTTTGCCACCTTTCTGGAACAGCCCAAAGAACACCCTTTATTTCATACAAAACATATGAGTAGTTCCAGGTATTTGGGTTCTACATTTTGTCATTATTTCAACCACCAGTTCTAATACGTTCCTTTTAAATGGTTCTCTTTTTGTATGTGTTGTTGTTTGTTTGTTTTCAAAGACAGGGTTTCTCTGTATAGTTCTGGCTATCCTGGAACTCTCTCTCTGTAGACCAAGCTGGCCTTGAACTCAAAGATCCACCTGCCTCTGCTTTCTGGAAGCAGGGATTAAAGGTGTGTGTCACCATAGTCTGACTTAATACGTGTTTTGTATGGACCAAAATAAGATAATTTAAGCCTAAGCTCCCCCATCTTGGAGTAGTAACTTTATCCCTCTGAGAAACAAAGTATTGGTCAGAAAATGTGTTACAAAATTCAGCACTGCATCCTCACTGCTCTCAAGACATCTTCTCAAAAGCTGGCATTTCCAGACTCTCGAGGCTGCTCAGCATTGTCTATACAGTCTAGTGGTGACCTAGAACACAGAACCTTTAATTCCCTCATAAAAGCTAGAGAAGAAGCTTGTTTGTTGAGTAACTTGGGCAACAGAACCATGAGGAGCAGTAGGCCCACTATGTCTTGAAGGATTGAGGCACTGGGCAACTCTGGGTCTCTGAAGCCTAAGAGCAAAGCTGCTCACCTGTTTCAGAGTAGAGCCACTGGGCAGCCCTGGGAGCTGCTGCAGGTGTCACTCTGTGATTGTTAGGAGCCTTACCTAAACCTGGGATAAGACTTTAGTTTTTCACCCTAGGATTCTTGCTTGGCCTTCTAGATTCCCAAACCACTTTCATCCACAGAAATGGCTTGATGGCAACAGGAAACTGCAGTACAGATTTGGTAAGGAATTGAGGCTCAACTTGCCAGCAGCTCCTGTTGGCTCCGGAACAAAGTGATACAGGTCATAGTACACTTGCTGTATGTATTTCCATTGAGCCAGATGTTTAACAGGTTTAAATGCTGTGTCTCCTCTAGCTTGCCTCAAGCCAATAGCTTTGGAATTGTTCACCAAGAATATGTTATGGGGCTGGAGAGATGGCTCAGTGGTTAAGAGCACTAACTGCTCTTTCAGAGATCCTGAGTTCAATTCCCAGCAAGCACTTAGTGGGAGGACTGTAATGGAATTCTATCAGTAATGGAATCCGATGCCCTCTTCTGGTGTGTCTGAAGATAGCACATACATAAATAAATCTTTTTTAAAAAGAAGAAGAATATGAGTTACGGGCTAGGGATACAGCACTGGCAGTAGAGTGCTTGCCTAGCATGCAAAAGGCCTTAGTTTGATCCCTGCCACTGTATAAACTGCATGCTTGTAATCCCAGCACTTGGGAGGTAGAGGTAGGAGAATCAGAACTTCAAGGTAGTAAGTTCAGAGCCAGCCAGCAAAAGGGATGGATGGATGGATGGATAGATGGATGTGTGTGTGTGTGTGTGTGTGTGTGTGTGTGTGTGTTGGTGTTTTGTTTTTAAAGAACTTCCATTTTTCTTGATGGCTCAAATGCTTTGAAGCCAGCATTTCAGAGACGCATTTGATATAGCACTGCATGTAGGGCGCAGCTTTATCCTGTCAGCATTTTCCTCATAGAAGTAAGGTTCCTGGGATGAAGTTAGCTTTTGAAAGCCAGGAAGAAGCTTGTGCCAGTACAACGGTGTGATGCTGTGTGCCTGAGGAAATTCTTGCTTGTAATACAAGCAAGCTGAACAGCCAGGAAGGTGCTTTCTGACCCCTAGATACAGACAGACCAAATTAGCTTATATTCTCAAGAACTTGCAGCCCCTGAGTTGTGGACGTACACAACCACTGTCTCCCCCAACTCCAACCCCCACCCCACTACCCTTTATCTCTGCTGACCCACAGATCTCAGAAACTGTCTCATTCCTCTCTTTACCCCAGCTCCAAGTGACAGTACATTCATGGCAGAGTGGAATTCTAGGAGTCTGAGTTAAGGCTTTCAGTACACAATTAATTAAGTGCAGGCTGCTGTATTACTGGTTATTGGAAGTCCCATTGTAAGCATGAAGAACTCCAAGGACAGTTTTGTAGCTTTGCTTTCCCATGCTGGAGTTTTCTGTGAGAGTTTTACTGGCTTTGCTTCCCCTGGGAGTATTTGGCCAGAAGCTAGTGCTGAATATCAAGGATCTTCAAAGTCTCCAGACCACTACTACCCCCAACTCCCTCCTGATTGGTCCTGAATCTTGGGGTCAGAGATAGTATAGCAGGCCAGGCTTTTCCTCCAAGATATGCTGAATGGCTTGAATTGACAGCCATCTGTTTTGGGTGCCTGGCAAACCTTGGAACTGTTGAAAGTGTATGGAGATGGCGGGGGAGGGTTGCACTTACAGCTCAGTATGAAGTGTCAGGCAGTCTCAGGAAAGCCTCAGATAAGCTCTGATCAGATAGCCAGCTGCCAACAGAGGATGGGGGTGCCACCATATTAGGACATGCTCTTTTGTATGTGTGTGGGTGGGGGTACTTCCTTGTTTTGGCCTGTGTTTAAAGGACTTCTTTTTCTCAGGGTAGGCTTCTATGAGAGACTTGCAGGGTGTGTTCCATCCCTAAACCTGGTCATGGGGAGTGTGTGTATATGGGACTGTGCTCATCCCCTGTGGTCTCTATTTCTGCCCCACCCTAGGTGCAGCTGAATGCTGGCCAGCTGCAATATATCCGCTTAGCCCAGCCTGTATCAGGCACCCAAGTTGTCCAGGGACAGATCCAGACACTTGCTACCAACGCCCAACAGGTATGTACACTGGAGACATGGACTTGAGTGGGAGACAAACATTAGCCAGCCAACTTGTACTCTCATCACCCTGTCCTTCAGCAAGAACCATTTACCCCAAACCTTTATCTCTCCCCCTTATCTAGGGGCAGATGGAATTGACTGGACAGTTGGATTCACAGTGTGTTTCTTACCATCTTGCTCTTGAGGGACAAAGGAACAGACAGAGAGGTCTCAAGAATATCAGGAAGAACCCTGGTATAAGTGTGTACATATCAAGCTAGAGGAAACCAGTTGCCCGACTGTGTTCCATCCTAAGTTCCAGTGACAGTTATGTTCTGGTGTTCTTGTGCCCTTGGGGAAGCATATTTATTTACTCTACCTGCATAGACAGGCTCAGCCAGAGGGAACCCCCCCCCCCATGTCCTCCCTGCCTTACCATCTTGAAAGCTGAATCATAGGTGCAAAGGGGGCTGCTTACTCCAGGCCGCAGGCCTGAGGGCCGTGCTCATCAATTGCAGATGGTGGGGGACAGTGGTGAAGGGGCTGCATTGTTAATGGATCCTTTCACCTCAGACCCAAAAAAAGCAGCAATCGTTTAAGAGCTGGACCTGTCTGGCCCAGTTGCATTTCTGGTGATGTATCTATTGACAGTGGTGACAGAGCTGAGTTAGAGCAGGTCTCCAAAGATCTCATTTGGGAAAATGTGAGGAATGAGCCAAAAGTAAGGCATCCAAGCTCAGGATCATCTCTGGGATCATTAAAGGACCTTTCTTTCTCTCCCTGCTACCTGCTTGCCTGTGGATCTGGGCTTCCCATGAGTTTTTTTTTGGCTCTCAGTGATACTGATTGTCTTATCAAGACTGGTTATGCCCATGAGCCTGTCCCCCTTTTTCTACTTCTTTTTTCTTTTCTTTAAAAGCATGTAGGTAGGATTCTTAAGATTTTTCTTAAGATCCAAGAAGCCTTTTATGACATGGAAGCAGAAGGAAGTGAGAAGGGTTTGTGGTTCCTCAGAGGCCAATTTGGGCAATAGAAGCCAGAAAGTGGGGAGAATGGAAGATCCAAGAAGTGGGTACTTAAAGTCTCCATGACATAATTTTATAAGTTGGCACCTAGTAGTTGTTTAATAAATGTTTGTTGAGTTTGTGCTGGATAAAATACATGTAATTTAAAGGTAAATTAAACTTTTCAGCTGCTATGGATAGCAATCTTGCCACAAAGCACAGTTGGCCTTAATCTGTGAGAATTATTATTATTATTATTATTATTATTATTATTATTATTATTTGTCTTGGACTTGTTCATTTATCCTAAAAGCATTTCTGCAAGACTGACTTTGCACTAGGGGAGTGAATGGATTAATCAAAGCTACCTACAGTCCTTAAGCAGCTTATAGACCTATAGAAGGTGAGGGACCTAGAATAAGAAGCAATAACAAGCCCTTCATACTTCTTGCCCCTTTCTTGGTCCTTATAGTCCTTGCGAGGCTTGCAAGAGCTGATTTGGGCCATTGTGAGGACACATGAGAGAACAAGCTTTACCCGATAGATTAGCTCTGATAATTCCAAAAGCTGCTACAAAGACTGCTGCAAGGTGCACGTTCCACAGACACACATGCACACATCCTGGTCTTTGCAGCTTGCCCAGCTCTTCCCTGCAACTGTCATCATATCCTGCAGCTCTGCTTGGCAGTATGAAGTCCTATAAAATGTGAAGTGTGTGGAGTAAATGTTTTTTCTTGCTGCACACATCTCTCCCTCTCCCTCCCCCCCCCCCTCCAGAGGACTGCACACTGAGTGTTGGAACAAAGTACTTCATGGCTTGCCATGGGGACTGTGAGGGCCAAGGCTGCTGCTCACTAGGTGTTTAATATTGCAGTCCGATAATCTGGGTGATATGGGCTTGGTTTGGAGCCCACCTTCCAAGGATGGAAGGGACCACCCACCACTCTGCCCTTCATTTTGTAATCTGCTTTCACTGCCTGAATTAAGGCTTCTAGTCAAAGCCATAACTATGACTTTAAAGCTGAGGAGCCTCATACCTTGATGGGAGATGGTGGTTCTGATCTCCCTGTGTGGGGCCAGATCTTTGCTAACCCTAAGTGGAAGGAGACCGAGAGAGACTCTTGCTCTGCGGGCCTTTGTCAAGCACTTACTCAGTGGCAGGCCTCATTCCGAGCATTTTGTAGGTCTTGTGCTGTTCAGTCTTCATAGACCCTCAGCTAACATGCCTGCTCTCTCTTTGTGCTTTCCTACAGATCACACAGACAGAGGTCCAGCAAGGACAGCAGCAGTTCAGCCAGTTCACAGATGGACAGGTAGGGACCCAGCCTGAGTTGTGGTCCAGGGATGGCAGGCGGTGTGGGTTTGGATGATTACAGCTCTCTCCCCAGTAGTGGACAAAACATTGTTATATAAGTAGTACTCCTTTACGTCTGCAGGCTATGGGAGCCAGAAACAAACAAACAACAAACAAACAAAACCTTAAGTGTTACACAGCTCAAATTGCCATTCTTCAGGGAGTGACCTGAGCCCTGGAGGTGGGATGCACCTCTTCGGAGTTCACTCAGTTATTTTTACAGAACCAGCACTAAAATGCAGGTTTTCTGGTTCCTTCTCTAGGACTACTTTTTTCCTATTCCAGGACACTTAGATGTGTGGATTATTTCAAATAAAGGAACATGTGACTGCTTGACCACTCTTAGATACCTAAGGAAGAGGGGTCTTCTCTGCTCACCTGCTTTTCCCTCACAGCAAAATCTCTGGATCCACTGAGGATGAGATGGGTGATGTGTCCAAATTTATGATTTCTGATGCCCAGAAAGAGAGGAGTTGGCTTCTGGCCCCTCCGGTCTCTGCCAGGACCAGTGCTAAGCTCTTAGGTCAGGGGTCCTCTGAGTGATTTCTTTCAGGGGCCCCCAAAACCAGGAGGCTGGGCTGCCCTAATTTGTCGTCTTTGCTCTGACATGTTTGGTTATAGTCAATGTTTAACACCAGACCACCTCCTTGCACAGATCCCTTGGAGGGAAGGTCTGAGGATCCTGGTTTGCAAGGTGCTAGTATTATGGTCAGGTACCTGTAGTTGCCAAAGCAGAAAAGGATACAGCAAGTTTGAGCTAACTGGAGAACAAAGAAAAATGAAAAACACAGGAGAGGGCCACTAAACTACCTCACATGGCAGTCTGGTGCCTCCTGTGCCTGCTGCTTATTGTCCGCCATCCCTACAAAGACTGCCACTCCATCCCTCTTCCTTCTGACCCTTTGTAGTGGGTAGTAGTTAAGGCATCTGGGACCCACCCAGTTGGAGGCTTACTGAGAGCTGTCTTCTATCCCAGGAGTGACCTCATTCTCCTCTCTACCCTTTTGCAGCAGCTGTACCAGATCCAGCAAGTCACCATGCCTGCAGGCCAAGACCTCGCCCAGCCCATGTTTATTCAGTCAGCCAATCAGCCCTCCGATGGGCAGACCCCCCAGGTGACTGGAGACTGAGGGCCTGAGCTGGCAAAGCCAAGGACACCCAACACAATATTTGCCATAGAGCCCCAGGCGATGGGGACGTACCCTCCCTCACCAGAGGACCCGGGACTTCATTGCCTCCTGCAGGCTAAGATACTGGTGCACTACTTTCCACGCCTGGGGACTGAGATTCTACAACAGAAAGATGCAATATTTTTTATTTTCTTTTTTCCATTTTTGTTTCCAAGGAATCAATATTTCAATATTTTGAGCTATGTGTCCAATGCTATGAAACGAGAATATTAAATAACATATTTATGGCCTTTTCTTGAAACGTGTGGTTGAAGAAATAATTCTCTTGTGTGTTTCCTGGCTTGGGCACTCTCCACCACTGCTAAGGGGCTCTTCCTTCCTAAGGGTGTACAGGATTTCCACTCTGCCAGTTCTGCCCTCAGAAAAGAAGAAAGGGGCAGACCCTTTCCACCAGCATTCTTCTCTGCCCCTTCCCCAGAACCTTCCAAATCCAGAAGATGGAAACATTTCTCACCTATGGGCCATGAACTCATTCTCCACAGAGAACTGGTTTCCTCCCCGTCCCTTTTCTCAAGACCCAGGAGAGCCAGGACTTTGGGAACCAGGACTTTGTGCGCTGCTCTGGCCACTGTTTTATTTTTTAAATACATTAACAATTGTGCTCATCTCCGTTGCTGCATGGACTTCAAACTGCATGAAATGCAATAAATCTCGTTTTCGGTACTTGAGAATCTGTGTCTGGGACATTCATGGGGGCTACTCATTTGGGAAAAGCTTGGAAAAGTTGATTTGTTTCAAGGTTGGATGTCAGGAAATGTGGACCATTTGTCAGGAGCTAGTGTAAAAAGCCAAGGGAACTTTCAGACTGAGATTCTTGACTGGTTTACAAATGAATTTCATCAGAACATGTCTCTTGCTCAGAAAAGCCTTGCCTCACCCAAATGAGCCACTTGTATGGCATTGTGGGGACATTTCCAGGAGAACACTGGCTTCTCTAGCAAATAAGGAACCCAGTAAATCTCTGTAACCTGCCTTGTCACAGTGGCTCTTCCCACTGCCTGCTGTTCTCATCACCAAAGGCTTGGATCTGCCATAGAGGGCAGCCCATGCCCCTTGCCATTCATCGTGTTAGGGCTTCTAAAGCCAGAGCCTGCTTCCTGTCCATTGAAGCAGGGACAGCAGAAAAAAAGCCAGCAGTGAGCAATCTCTCTGGCCTCCTTGTCTTTTTACAATCATAGTTGGGCCTGCTGTCACTGTGTGATAGCACAGTGCCAGGAAAAGCAAAGATCAGTTTGCCATAATCTGGTAGACAACTCCCTGGGCTTTGGGCTCAAAGGGTGAGGTTATGCAGGGAAGAGGCTCATACTAGAGCCTTCAAGCTGAGGCCTGGTATCCTTAGGATCCCCTTGCCACCTATGGCTCACTGTAAACCTGCCTGGTAGGGTAGGCATTGTAGTACCAAAGACTGATGGTTCATGCCTCCTCTTAAAATGTAAGTCCCAAGTTCTGGCACCTACATTATATTCAGGTCTAGCCAAACTGCCCTTTACTCCTTAGGCAAAAGATAGGGAAGACTATTGGCCATGTTGGTGATCATTTGCTTAAGTATACCTCACCTGATATCATAAACTAGGATTAGGAAAAAAAAACATTGAATGAGAAATTAGGATCATAAAATAAGAGCACATATATGCTAGCTATCAAGACCTACATAATTTTGAAATGATTTGGTGCTGAGCTTCCTGGCTACCAAAGCAAAAAGCTAGGACCAAGTAAAGGATTCATTCATACTGTAAAGAAAAGTTAACAGTTTTGAAAACCTTTTCCTAGTTTGAAAGAGTTTCATAGAGTTCCCTTAACAGAGAAGATTAAGTATCTCACCATTATCTGTCAGAAAGTAGGCTTAGGAAAGCCCCCATGTGCTTCTAATTCCCAAGTTGGCCTTCCCATCTGTCCCACACAAACCCTCCTTTGTGGTACATCACACCATTGAACAGGTAGAGGGGCCTGGTCACAGCAAAGGAGCTGTACACTGTTTCCTGGTGCCCCCTGTCCCACCCCACTTCCACCCATTCCAGTTACCGCCTGAATTAATTTAGGCTTCATTCTTTTCTTGTTAAATATTTCAATTGATTGGTGAGATTGGCCAGAAGTTCCTGTGCACAGCACGCTCCCTTTAAATGGCCCTGCCAGCAGGGCCCACTCAGATGTAAGCAAACCCTTTGGTCCAGCCCCAAAGAGCCCCTATCTAATCCCCAGCACGATCCCCTTACATCCACTGGGAGCACTCAGCATTTCTGAATGTTCCCATCCTCAGTCTAACTGATCTTCACGGTGACCCTTCAGAAGCCTGGAAGATGGAGTACAATCCGAGTTACCGGCAGTTTGAGAGGTCCTGTGCACTGACTTGTCCAAGGTCATTCTGAATTAGAGGGTGAGGTTAAACACAAACCTTGGTCTCCTGACCCCTGTTCATCTCCAGATAAATACTTTATCCAAAGGCAGGGAGGGATGTGTGTGAGAAGAAAGCTTTACAGAATGTCCCACATTGGCTTTTACTCAGCTCCCAGGCCACTTTCCCCAGCCCTGGGTGTAAATGGAATAGTAAATGAAGTTGGTGCTGCTCTCTGGTGGTTGGGTAGGAATTGGGGACTTCTGGGGTTTTGAGAGGACAACGTGGTTGATACCTTGCTTCCCAGGTTGGCCAAGGCCACGAGGGGGCAGCATACCGCCCTTGCCTGGGTCCTTACCATCTAGCCCATCCTCTAATCTATTTGAGAGAGTTCTAAGAACTAAAGGGGGTGTGATCATTTTCTGCTAAGACACCAACAAATCCGCTGAGGAAAGGGTCCTTTGTGATAACAGTAGGACAGGAAAATTTCTTCTTTGGAGTATTGTTTGAAGAAAGTAGTCCATGGCCAGGTGGTGGTAGTGCACACCTTTAATCCCAGCACTCGGGAGGCAGAGGTAGGCTGATTTCTGAGTTCAAGGCCAGCCTGGTCTACAAAGTGAGTTCCAGGACAGCCAGGGCTACACAGAGAAACCCAGTCTCAAAAAAAAAAAAAAAAAGAAAGAAAGAAAGTAGTCCATACACTGTCTTTGCTTCTTTGCATCCTGCTTGGCCCCACTGCCCACTGACAGCACTCAGTGTTCTTGTACTAACTGGTTGGGTTTCTGAACTTGCAGCCATATTTTCAGAATGTGCTGGCCCGAGTGCCTGGAAAGCCCTTTTCATTTATTGATCTCATATACATCCATCAAAGCCCAATTGAAATGGCTCTCACTGAGAAACTTCTAATTCCTTGAGCAGAGTCAGCGAGGACTCTCTCGATGCTCCTACATCAACGTCTACAGACTATTATTAGAGCTCACATACACAGCTGTACAGCAGGGATTTCTTTGGCACCCTGTGCGCATGTCAGATGCTGTTTAGGACATTCTGCATCCAGCTGAGAACAAGCCAGGCAAGGTAGGTCCGGCTGTTGTGGACTGAAGCACCTGCCGCATCCTCCATCTCTGCTCTTCCAGGCATTTTGTTCACTTTTAGTTTTTTGGGNGTCACATGAGTAGTTTGGACACAGCCTCTTCAAGGCTGCAGAGCCAGGGAGTGATATCACCCCTAGCTTGGGTATCATGCCACTGCCATAGTCCAGAAAGAGGGGACAAGAAGACAACAGGGCTGGCATTGAAGAGGGGAAAATCTGAGCTGGGTCCCAGCTGGGTCAGGCTGGGCTGGGTTCCTCTGGCTGGCCAGTGCTAGGGCAAGATCTGAAACAGAGCCCCAGCTGGCCTGCACATCGGAGCCTCCAGCCCCTTCTTGGAGACCTGGCCTTCAGTGAGCCTCATGGCACCTGAGTGAGCTCCAGCCCCTCCCCCTAGGCTCTGTGCCTTTTTAACAGGTGATGTCTGTGGGACAGAAGCTTTCTAAGATAATGTATGTGTCCAAATGTCTTTATTTTGCCCTTTGATTTAAACAACAGTTTGGCAATAGATGGAGATGAAGGTTCACAATTCTTTGCCCTCAGCACTCTGAAGATGTTCTTCCACTGTCTTTTGGCATCTGTTGTTGCTGATGAGAAGTTTACTGTCAATTCAATTATTGGACCTTTGTAGATAAGTGATCTTTTCTCTCTGGTGGCTTTTAGAATTTCCTCTCTATTCTTGGTATTCTTCACTTTTGCCTAAAGGTGTTTAGATGTAGATTTTTGTTTTTGTTTTGTGCTGTCTTATTAAGCAGTCTATAGATCATCAAACTAGAAACTCATATCTCAGTTCTTGAAAAAGCTTGGTTACCTTTCAGTATCTCCTGAGTGATGACATACATACTGGAGATTCCCATTTGTTTTGTGATGGGAAACACATCTCTTCTTTCACATGTTTAATTCCCTTATTCTGCACCTCAATCTGGTGGATTTTCCCAGTTCTAGCTTCTAATCTACTGATTCTCTCTTCAGCTCTGTTTACTAAGTTGCCCATTGAGTTTGTTATTTTTCAGTGTCAATGACCTTAGTTCCTTAAAAATTCAAGATTAGTTGTGTTCATTTCTGCTGTGTGTCTGCTTGGTGTCTTTCTGGTTTTGTTTTATAGAAGCCGATCCTTTTTCTTCTTGAAGATTTTTAACTGTATCAAACTTCTTTCAGACTGTCCCATTTTCTCTGGGTCTTTAGGTGTGATACATAGCAAGACCCTGTCTTTAAAACAATCCAGCATTTATCTCCCACACACGCCTAACATTTCAAGGAAAAGCTTCTATTGATATTTGATGAGGTTTGAGGTCAGAGACAAGGAAGCCTCCTGAAGCCTAAGACCAAGCTTGCCCTAGAAGTAGCTGCTCTCTGTGCTTCTCCTTGTTGTCTCTGAGCCTCTCACCTCTTGTAAGACCTCCTGAACTCATACCTCCCTTACCAAATATTAGCCATTCCTTTTTTTTTTTTAACTCTCCTCCCCTGCACTCATGGTCTTCAGTCCCTCTTGCTCTCAAAATCTGCCTCCTAGCCTGTTTATTTTGCCAGGAGAGCTAGCTAGCTAGCTTGTTTGATGTGTCTGTTTGTGCTGAGGTTTTTTTTTTGTTTGTTTGTTTGGTTTGGTTTGGTTTGGTTTGGTTTTTCGAGACAGTGTTTCTCTGTATAGCTCTGGCTGTCCTGGAACTCACTCTGTAGACCAGGCTGGCCTCGAACTCAGAAATCCGCCTGCCTCTGCCTCCCAAGTGCTGAGATTAAAGGCGTGTGCCACCACTGCCCGGCTGTGCTGAGGTTTGAACCCAGGTCCTTGTACCTGCTAGGCAAGTGCTCTGCCGCTGAATACATCCTCAGCCCTGTTTTTGTGTTTTATTTGGAGACAAGGTCTCACTAAGTTGCCCAAGCTTGCTTTGAGCTCCAGCACTTGTGATCTTCCAGCATCAGCCTCCTGAGTAGCTGGAATGCCAGACACGAGCCTCCGGGTGACACTTGGTGACTCATTCTCTTTTCCTCTACACTCCAACAGCTCTACTGCCCCAGTGACTTTTGCTGAGACCAAGGACCACAGCCATCTTCATGGCCAGCTCTCCAGCAGCTAGGGAAGAAGGAATATTCCCAAGGGCAGAGGAGGAACCTGCAACTTAGGAATGGATTTGACCTTTGTTTCCACACCCCCTTCTCTTTCTTTGACTTCTTTAGGTGGCCTCTGCCTTTGGGCCTTAAAACCAATGGAGGTTTACATTCACTGAACTCAGAGACGCTCCTCTCTGAGTTTCTCCCCACTTCTGTGGCTCTGAACTGTCTGGCCAGACAAGCTTGTCTAGGGGAGGAACAGATGAGTGGTCCACTCAGATCTGGGAGAAGGGGCTCCTTAGCCCTCTCAGGTTCTTTGGATCCCTTTTGTCCTTAAGCCTTCTGTCCATTCCGGGCTGTCTAGGGAGTTGGGAGAAGGCCTCCACATCCCCTCAATGGCTTCCTGCTATTGCCCATGTGAGCACCTTCTGCCAGTTCTCACCTGAGCAGTAAGAAGGGTCTCCTCTTTGTACAGCCTCGGCTGACCCATGCCTTCCGGCATTGCTTTGTCTGGCCCTCTTGAGCCCTCCTTGCTCTGGACCTAGGTTCAGGCCCCATCTGCTATGCAGACTCTTGAGCCTCTACTACTAACCACATTTCTTCTTCCTTCCCTGTAGCCCTGGCTACTCTCACACACTGTAGCCTAATGCTCTATTGGGCAAGTCTCCACCCAGCCTGACAGGTATGAATCTCCTGAGCTCCCAGCATGTATAGGAGATGCTGAAAGAGAAGAAGCAGCAGTTTTGTGGAGCCGTGGGCCATAAAAGTAATTCTCCAAGTCCTCTTCATTCCTGTCCTAAAGAAGGCTCATTGGCCTTCTCTCACTGCCAGTGACAGCTTCTCCCTCCTTGGACCCTCTAGCAATCCAGCAGCTGTAAGAAAACTCAGGAGAAAATCAAGTGTTGGCACACATTGGTAATCCCAGCACTGGGAGGCAGGCAGGTGGATTGCCACAGTTTTGAGACCACCTGGACTATGTAGGCAGCTGCACAGGGAGACCATCAGAGGAGATAGGGGAGAAATAGGCAGGTGGGAGGAGCCTGGAGCCCCTCACCTCAACCATTCTTTACCACCTTATGATTCTGTCTGCTAAAAGAAAAAAATAAAAAATAAAAAAAAGAAAGGGACTCCTGGTGCTGACAGTGGCTGAAAACTGCTGAGTGCAGTCAACCCTCCCACTCCAGCAAGGAATCCGAGCCGTGAAATGACCTGAGGTCATAACAGGAGTCAATACCAGGGATGAAGCTACCCCCAAGAACCAAGGTGCCAGCCACTTCTAGACCTTGACCCTCTCAGATCTGGGCATCCTACCCCCTGGCAGGAGCCAGTGCTAGAGACTCAGAATCATCTCTTAGAATTCCTTCTCCTTGGCACTTAGGGCCCAGGAGTTCTGGGAAAGTGTAAGACAGTGCCGGTGTGAGCTCACTGCCTGGTTGTATACCCTTAGGTGAGTGTCCCTACCTCTCAGCCCATTTCCCACAAAGCACAAGACTCTGGACCTGGCCCCCAGCTGGTGCTCAGCAAATGGGAGTACTCTCCCTCCCCACCCTTCCTCGCAATCAATACCTGCTCCATTGATGGATGATGGAGACGGTGATGGATTACAGCAGAGCAGGGAGTTGGCCTGTTCTTATACAGCCCTGGAAACTCAGAGCCAGGGAGAAACATGGGTCAGGGGATGAGCTCAGAAGACTAGGCAGGGTTCCCAAGAAGCTGACACGGAGTTGAGGAAGTTGCAGAGGGTGGAGTCAAGGGCATAGATGTGGGAGTTAGAGGGTAGTGTGTGGAAAGCCATAGCATACCCCACCTCCCTCCAGTAGGGAGGCTAGACCTGGGAGCCAGAGACAGCTGTTTGCTTAGAAAAGTGTCTTCATCACTAAAGCCTGCTGTGGGGAAAGTCCGTTCTCTGTCATGTCCTGGGAATCCGGATGGACACAGGAAGGCCACTGAGTAACACTCAGAGTGGCCACCTGTCCTCTCTGGACTCTCTCCTCTGCCTCCTACACACACACACACACACACACACACACACACACACACACACACACACACTTCCCCCACCCTCTAGAAAGAACTCTCTCGGTATCTCCTCTCACTATCAATGCACATGACCCTCCACGAGGTACTGACCTTCAGAGATAGCCTCTGGGACCTCTGTAGGTGCTTCTGAAATCTAGCCTCCATCCCAACAGGAGCTACAGTTCTCTTATCTTCCCCCCAGCCTTGGATGGGGTAATATCGACCATGAATTGGAAAAGATGACAAGGACCCTCTCCTTCAGAGTTCCATTCACAGAGGGAAAGGGAGCTTGGCAATCTCCCACACGAAAAGGGGAGCGTGGGTTCATAGGTGGCGCTCAACTGGAGGATCAGATTTCCCAGAACAGACCCAATTTTAGATATTCCGAGTGCTGATAAGGGCAACCTGAATTCAAGTTCCGTTTCAGCTAAGATCAAAGCCTCAAAAGACCCCAGCAGCCACTTTCCGTTGTGTAATTTGAATTCTTGACTTGAGTCCCCTCCCTGGGCCTCTGATGGAGCACTGCAGTTTACCAGTCAGGAGAGGCAATGCCATATATGGGGTGGGGGATATACGGGCTTCAGCTTATAGGGAGCAGTTAGCTATATCTGGCCCTGGCACTTGCAACCATAGTGCCCACCCCTCCCCCCACCCCACCCCGTCTAGAAACCTTCAGTTCTCAGTAGGTCAGGGCATGACCTATGCAGGAGCACTACACACTCCCAGCACCAGCAGCAGTGGGAGAGATTCAGGTCAGACCTCAGAATGCATCCCAGCTGGGCAGGAGGGGAAAGGGTCGCTAGGGGTTGGGGTACAGGCTGGCTGCCAAACGTAGCTTGGTGACCTCGGATCCTACCCACCCTCCCGGTCCATAGCCCTCCCTCCAGCCCTCCCGCTCTGGCGCTCAGCAGATCAATGCTGCCTTTGCTGACAGCTGAGAATCGAGCTTGCAGCCCGCCCCCTCCCCCGCCCCTCCGGCTAGCTGTGTCCCCCGAGATCCTCCCTGAGGAGTGGAGAAGAGTTTGCTGCGGAAGCGCTTCACCCTGGGGCAGGGCCTGCGGAGGGAGCGTCTGGTTTGGCCATCGCTTTAGGCTGGGGAAGAGGGAAGGAGGGCCAGCAAACCCGAATCATCACCTAGTACAGGGTCAGGAGGGCGAAGGAAAGGGGCCAACCAGCTCACAGCTGGAGACGGAGGTCAGGCACTGAGAACTTTTTGCTGGAGAGGGGTGCTCCTACAGAAAGTCCGGGTGGGGTGCCATAGGCCTTTGGGAGTGCTCTGTCCGTTCCCCTAATACTGTCTCGACGTTTACTTCTACACTTCTATCTGCCCTAAACAAGCTTTCCTGGGCTAGAGAGTAGGAGAAGGGGGTGGCGGGTGTGAATCCCACGGAGCGGGGATGGAGTGGGGAGATGAAGGCAGGGCAGTAATCAGGGAGGGAGCGTCCCCTCTGCTCAGGGTGATCAACTGGGGTCTCCTCCTTCATCAACAAGACAGGAGGAGAGACGCATCTGGACACAGCTGTGAGCTACACCGCCCCATACATCTCGATAGCTGTAGGGCACCGGGCCCTTCAAGTAACAGCAGGAGGAACGGAAGCTGCTGTCCCAACTTCACTCAGCGCTCAGCGCATTTTAAATACCCTGCACTAGAAACCGAGGGCACGACCCGACGGGCACACCTCCTCGCTTACATCACCCATCGCGTTGTACTGCCCGGCTCTGCATACCCTTCTTCACTATCTATCTATCTATCTATCTATCTATCTATCTATCTATCTATCTATCTATCTATCTATCTATCTATCTATCTATCTATCTATCCATCCATCCACTCATCCACTCACACTGAACCCAAGCAGACCCATGTCTAGCCAACTCGCACAAGTAGGTACTTCTCTGGGCACAAACACCTCTACTTTACGATATAAGTGTCCCTCGAGCGACCGCGGCCACAACTCCACACTCCACGCCCCACTTTCCACAACCACTCACCAGGCGTCCCAACCTCCCTCCCCAGAGCCGGCCACCAGGGCCACACCACTAGTACACTCCCCGCCTCGGGGCCCAGCGCGCTGCCCGCCCCACGCGCTCGGGGCCGGGACACACCGACTGGGCGGACCGCGCGCCCTGCCCCGCCGCGTCCGACGCGGGTCCCCCTCCCGGTACTCTCCTCTGTCGCTCCCTCCCGATTTGGGAAGGCGGCCGCGGGGCGGGCGGGGGAGGGGCGGGGCGGGGCGGGGGAGGGTGACATGTGAGCAGCGCGCCGGCGGCAGGTGGAAAGGCGAGCGGCATGGAGCGCGTAATAAGAGAGTTGGAGTCGGAAAGAGCCGCCCCAGTCGCCGGGGAAGCGGGCGGTCAGTACGGGCTCCCGCGGCCCCGAGGCTCCGAACGACCGCCTCCGGACCCTGCGCGGACCCGGCCTGGTCCCTAGCCCCCGCCGCCTGCGTGCGCGCCCAGGGTCGCCTCACCGGCCCGGGGTTCGAGCCATGCGACTCTGAGCCGCCCGAGCGCGCCCCCGCCCCGCTACGCCCCGGCCCCTCGCCCGGCGCCGCCCATGGCCGAGGCCCCCCCTCGCCGCCTCGGCCTGGGCCCCCCGCCCGGGGACGCCCCCCGCGCGGAGTTGGTGGCGCTCACGGCCGTGCAGAGTGAACAGGGCGAGGCGGGCGGGGGCGGCTCTCCGCGTCGCCTCGGCCTTCTGGGCAGCCCCCTGCCGCCGGGCGCGCCCCTCCCTGGGCCGGGCTCCGGCTCGGGCTCCGCCTGCGGCCAGCGCTCCTCCGCCGCGCAGAAGCGCTACCGCCGCCTGCAGAACTGGGTCTACAACGTGCTGGAGCGGCCCCGCGGGTGGGCCTTCGTCTACCACGTCTTCATGTGAGTTGGGGACCCCGCACCCCTTGGCGTGCCCGGGCTCTGACCCCGGGTGAGCCAGACTCCTTGGGGACCGCCACCCCGCGCTGGCTCCACCTCTCTATCCTCCTGCCCCGGGGCAGACCCTCAATCCTCCTCTCGGACCTGTGCCCCCTTTTCGGTCTCCCAGCCTGACCTAACCCCTGATCTCCCAGCCTTGACCCCTGTTGCCCTGGCGTCTAACCTCTTCTGTCTGCTCTCCTTACTTTCATCCGGATCGCAGAGCCCCACTGCTCTGACCCGTCATTCAGCTTCTTGCTCCTCTCTGCTTTACCAAGTCCGAAGCCACTAAAGTGGGATTCTCCTTATCTTTTGTTCACCTCACCCTCCCTGTGTCCCAGACACAGAAGACCCTAGCCTCTACATTATTTTTCTCCTCTCAGGCTGCGTAGCTATGTTGTGCTCCCACCTGGTCCCCTTGGAGAGTTCTCTCATCAGAGACAGGCTGTACCCAGGTCAGGGCTGGCCTTTGATTGTCTAGGTGTCTAGGGTCCCTATGGTCCTGACAGGCCTGTGTACTGTTTCCAACTTTATCCACGTTTTCTTTAGTTTAGCTCTGCACCCTCAACTTTGAAGTACCCAAGGCAGCAGGCTGCCCTGCCTGCCCTGCCCTGTCCTGCCTTGCCCTGAAGGCTGGGCCCAGCTCTCCTGCCTTGCTGGCCAGCTGTACTAGTCCTGGCTCTGGGCATGGGGAAAAAGAAAGAAGAGAGGGGTATGTTTGGAAACTATGCCGCTGTGGGGCCCCTCCTCCCCTCAGCAGGCTCCTACAACTTTCAAAACACTGACCCCTCTTGGATGTAGAGAGTGAATTTTGGCAGCTCAGAAGGCAGTCTTTGGGGGAAGGCCTGGTCCGACCAGGAACATGAGAGGCCCAGGCCATATCGGTTTATGGGCTGGGCCTGGTGCTAAGATGTTGAGAAGTGCCTGGGAGAGACAATGAGCTACTCTTACCACTGCCCACTTCAGGGTCTCTGGGGCAGCCCGCTTTGTCCACCTGATAGTCGTTTAACAAGCTGTCCCTATGCTAGACTTGAGTTTCCCTTTGTGTGTGAGTTAGCTTGTTTGTTAATCTCTCCACCTGTCTGTCCCACAGCCTTTCTGTTGGTCTGTCTGTTTCCATGCTTTGTGGGCTTATCCTCTTACTTATTTTGATGCCTGTGTGTCCATCTGTCTATCTCTCTGTTCACCTGCCTGGCCACCCTTCTATCTGGCTTTTCCCCACCAGTGTCTTTCTGCTTGTCCACATATGTATGCCCTCCTGCCTCTGCCCCATGAGTCCGGGGGTGGGTGGGTAGGCACAGAATCTCAGGGGAAGAGGAAGATGGTACCAGGAAGAACAGAGGAAGGGATCTTTCTACAGATCCACTTAGAGTACTTAGAGTGGCAGCTGTGGCTTTGTGCAGAGACCTCAGGCTAAGACTCTGCAGGGTCAGGTTTGGATCCCATTGAATAACCAGGGGCAGCCCACATCTCAGTGCTCCCCAAAAGACCTGGACGGACTTCTGTTGGATGTAGCTGTCAGTGGAATGATATAGTTCAGTGCTGGTGGGCTAGGAGCTCCAGTGTCCACTGAACGTTAATGCGCCAGAGCTAGAGGTATATCTTACACACACACACACACACACACACACACACACACACACACACACGAGTTGCATGGCAGGCCCCTTATGTGCCCAGGGAGGCTAAGACACAGGACACAGCTGCGCTTTCCACAGGCTCTTCCCTGGAGGTGACTTTTCCAAGGCATGACTGGGCCTAGAGAAGTCAGTTGGCTTCTAACTTAGTTCCTTGGCCCCAGGTTGGGGCTGGCAAGTGGAGTTGAAAGCAGCCTAACCCAGACCAACCACTACTGTAGCTTCTTTAGAGGGGCCTCCCCTTCTTCCCAGGAGCTAAATTGGATGACACCTTTGCCCCACATCCGGCTCCCTCCAGATGCCAGGAATGCCCTGGCTAGGGGCAGCCATGTCCTGAACACTTGTCTCCAGGAGCTCAGGATGGAAGCATTAATTGGAGCCCTAGGGGAAGACACGTGGTGTGACAGTGTCTGGATGTTTAGAGATCTCAGGGTACCGGCTGTGGATCTTGGAGGTCGAGGAGACGGAGAAGGCCCTTCCTATTGAGTGCTGTGTGGCACTGTGTTAGTTGAGAGCCTCTCTGAGCATTATATTGTCATTGGAGTGGGTAGAAATCCTGTATTTTGGGACTTCTTCATGGATGGGCTAATGGGTGGGAAAGAGCTAACTGGACAGCTGTGTGGGTGAGAGGACTAGGAATGGGTGTTAGCACTGGGGGTGGGGAGGGAGCCTACACAGAAGTGTCTCTTGTTCTCTGTGACTTCCAGATATGGACTTTTCCAGCCTCTCGAAGTAGGGTCTTGCTTGCTCTTGCCAAGAAGTGCTTAGGGCAGCATTTCTAGCTTAGCCCCACCCCCACTCCCTTCGAGTGGGGTGGGATTCCCGTGCGTGCGTGCGTGCCTGCGTGCGTGCGTGGGGCATCAGTTAAGAGCCTCAGTTAGGACCTGTTTCCAGAGTCCCAGGCCAAGGGTGGGGATTTGCGAAGGAAGATGGCTGAGATACCTCCCTCACACCAGTCATCTGGTATCCCAGGACCCACACCTTCCAGGACTCCTAAGGGTAGAGAATTGAGCCTCTCTTGTTCTCAGCTGTGCCTCTGGGAAGTGACCACAGCCTGTTCTGTCCTGTCTTCTCCTTGTAAAGATCAGAATGAAGAGTCACTAGACCCTTCTGTGCTCTCTCTGTCTCTAGGTCCATAGTCCTACCACTTTGCCCCTTCACCCCAGAGGCCTGCCACTGGCATGTATCTATCCACCCTGCCCCTGAAGGCCTTGCTCTCAGCACTTTACCAAGTCCTCATTACTGAGTCCCTAGGGGCAGACTCACTCCTTGTGGTACCCCCTCAGACCACACCAGCACCTTTGGAATCCCAAATGTGGACGGGGGCTCCGAGGGAGCATGCCCCTCCCCCATGTCCACTCTGCTTCCCTGACCACTGCTATGTCCTTACCACTCAACCCTTGCTCCCAGCCCCCAGCAAACTTCTCTAAGTGAAGGTTTAAGGCTCTGTAAACATCCTCTCTCAGCCTTGTCCCTGGGGTCAGAAACTGTGGGAATGGGACGAGGAGGGTAGCCACAGCTCTTGGGGCCTGTACGCTCCTAACCTTGGAGTCCCCACACCCCGACCTCCTACCTCAAGCTTGTGAGACAGAGCATAGCCTGGCCTAGAAGTTATCCCAGCACGGGACAACCAGACCAGACCAGGTCAGTTCTCACATTCTGACTGCCCCATCCCGACTCTGAGAAAACTAAGGCTCTGGAGACTAAAGTCATGTGACAGATTGGTAGCAGAAGCAGAGGGCCAGACCTTCAGTCCAGACTCCCTGTCCAGAACCATTCTCTCTCTGCTCACTCGGGCCACCTGGTGTGGCCCTTGGAGTTCAAACTGAGATTTCTGATTTTGTGCAGGAGCACACCCTTCCCAGCCTGGTGAGGCAGTCCCTGCTATCCTCCCCAACTGACAGGTGAGGAGGGGAAGCCCAGGGAAGGTCATGCAGTTCACAAGGAAAAGCCTCAACCCAGAGCCCTCTGTCATCCACTGACCTTAGCTGGGTCAGGCCCCAGACCCTCCAGAGCATCTGTGTCCCTAGCGCCCAGCACACCTGCTGTGATGAGATTTTATAGAATTGGGTGGAAACTGTTCTGCTGTTCCTGGGGGCAGTCAAGCTTGCGTTGCAGAGAACAGCCCTGTTGCATGCTGTACTCACCACAGCCCTGGCACAGGTGCCCAGGGATGTCACACATGCACATGCGGCAACATCCAGGAGAAAGAACTGACGCTCCACCCTCTCACTAGCTTCATAGACTAGGTCATGTCAGATTGGGGGATGTAGGTAGCGGGGACTCCTCCCTTAGTGCAGTTTCTGCCTCTCCTTTCCCAGAGTTTCAGGCTACCTTATGAGCAGCCCAGGGACTCTGATACAGTGGGGTTGGCTTGTGCTCCTCCCATAGGGCCCCCTGAGCTCCTTTGCCCAACCCTGCTGTGTGTGGCTGGGTCTATCAGGCATAGGACGAGACACACTCTCCTCCAAGGTGACACTCAGCCTCCCAGACAGCACTGCAGAAACCTGATGCTCCAACACCTTCACGATGTGACCGGGAAGGACTTGGAGTGTGTGACCCGTGGCACTTTTGTGCTTCTGTTTTTCCTTTATAAGGAGTGGGAAAGTGAAGATGTCAATTCTTCAATGGCTTCTTTGCCCTTTCCCTTCCCCTGGCACCTGCCGCTCCCCCTCCTTCTGAGTCAGGCCACTGTCTGTCTGTCTGTCTGTCTGTCTGTCTGTCCCATTCCAGATCTTAGCACATTTCTCCTCCTCACAGAGGAGGAAGCCCTTCTGGATGTCTGTCTCCAAGCCCTGCTGCTGAAAGAGCCCATAGCCACGCAGCATTGGAACCAGGCATGCTTTAGGAGGCGATTATTCTTGGGCTGGAGGCAGCACTTGGAGTGGGTGATTAATTTTAAGTTCTCGGAGCCATCAGAGTCACTGAAGTGGCCCAGGAGCAGGGGGGAGGAGGCTCTGGGGCCTGCCCCAAAGGAACCCCATGGGGAAGTCTCTCCACTCTGGTTCTCCACAGTGCTAGACCTTGACAGCCCTGCCGTGACAACTGAGGGGTGGGGGGTGGGGGAGAGGAGAGGTTTTCATTTCCCCAGAGCTAGTTCCACAGGGACCTAAGAGTGTGGACTTGGCCTTGCAGATGGAGTTCGTTTCTGTAGCTGACCTTAGCTTCCGTTGCATAGTCTCTCTGAGTTCTGGCTGTCTAGTCTGAACAACAGGAATCACAGCTACCTCCAGGTGGCCAGGGCTGAGGAAGAAGAGCAGCCAGTGCTTGGTCATAAGTCGTTGTCCTGATGGGAGGTCTGACAGGGTCCTGGGCTCAGCAGGGGAGCGTGTGTACTGAGGAAAATAGTGGGCGTGGTATTGTGCATGTCACCTGGGTGTCCGCATCCTCCAGGCCCACCTGAACTTTTTTCTCTTTTAGAATGAATCTCCCTATTGTAGCCCGGTCTAGCCTAAAACTTCTAGGCTTATGGTCTCCTGCCTCAGGTGGAGGTCAGCGCCTCCCTCCAAGCTTCTTCCTTGCACCTTCTCATTTAGGCCTCCCAGCCACAGTGTCAGGGGACAGTCATCTTCGCTTCACGCTGGGTAGGGGATGTCACACAGCTCGTGCCTGGAGTCACTAACCCGAGTCTCTGGGCTGCTTATGGATTTGTTTCTTCCGTTGTGTCACAAATGACATCAGCCAGCACAGCCCGTAAGCTTTGCCAGGCTTGGAGAACCGGAGGAGCCTTGCCTGCAGGGAGCAGATGGGGGAGGGGGTGTCTGCTGTGGGGAGACTGCCCAGTCTCTAAGAACACTGCTCTCTGAGTCCCCTGGGGCCCTGGTTCTGGCTCTGTGTGTGTGAGTGTGCCTGTCCCTGCACCAGTGTGCCATTGTTGGGTTGAGGTTTGGGTTTCATGGTTCATGTTGTTGTCGCCCCCCCCAGCCCCGCCCCACCCCACCTCTACCCCACCCCCACCCCCAGCTAGCTGACACAGAGGTAACCCAGTACCAGTGGTCTCTCGGACAAATCCGGGAAGATGCCCGTCTACACTCCACCCTAATCCTCAGCCTCAGTGTTCTCTTCTGTCAGATGGACCTAAAAGGGAAGAGAACTCCACTTTCTCAGGATTGAAAACGCAAATCTATGCCTACGGTGAGAGGAGCTGCTGACGTAAGAGTTGGAAAGGGAGAGGGAGATCTCGTAGAGCCTTCTGCTAGGCCCTTCAAAAGACACCAGAACATTTAGAGGGTTACCCCGGAGGCTGCCAGTCCCATGGAGGCTCCCTGGGGCTGGGGAGAAGGCATGCTCTGGCCTCGATGGAACCCACCAGGACTCCAGGCAGACTGGGTAACTCTGTCTCCAAGGCAGGATCTGTGTACCCTGGAGCTTGGCACCTGGGGGTGAGGAGTGGGAGGGGGGGAGAGGGGGGTTGCGGGGGGGGGGGAAGCCCCAGGCGGCAGACTAATTGGGCTAAGAATCCGTGGGCAGTGCCCGAGGGAGGCAGGCAGAGAGAGCAGAGCAGTCACTCTTCCCGCATCCTCCCTCCATGGAGAACGGGAAGCAGGGGGTGGTGTGGGGTCTCTTGGCCTAGAGGCTGCAGGGAAATCATGTGACTCCTCACACTCTCATCCAGGCTGGTGGTCCAGGAGCAAGCTTGCTGGAGATGATAAAGTTCAGTTCTCACAGAAACCAAAGGGATGGAAGTCAGATAGCAAGAAGGACTGTCAAATAGCCAAGAGCTGGAGAGGGATTCTGTGGGATACTCTTTTCATAATGTGGGAAAGCCTGTCTGACAGAGCTGAATGTGATTTACTCTGATGGTCCCCATCAGGCAGAGGAATGGCGCTCTCCACAGCATGGAGGGCAGAGGGTAGATATGTGCTTCCTCTGAGCCCAACATTGGAAAGGAGATAAATCAGGATCTGCTAGCTCTGGAGTGAGGGAAGGGCTCTCTTTCCACTTCGTCTCCCTTACCCTTCCTTCCTTGCAACCCCTCCTTGGAGTGTCCAGGTCTCTGCCTTTGGGTTTATTTTTTGCTGGGCTTGGCTGTCTCTAGGGGTTGGGGAAAGAAGGAGGGCAAGAAAGAGTGGCTTTGTCAGCACAATCCAGGTGCTTCTGGCCCATCTGGGCCCGACTGCCACCTTCTGCAGAAGGGACAACCCTCACCCAGGTGCTGGCAGGATCCTGAGCCCCGGGGAGAATCCTCCTTCAGGGATGGTGGGACCCGCACAGCTTCTCTGTCTGACCCACCCTACTGCAGAGAGTCAGAGCAGAGACCTCAGTGCTCCAGAGGCCTCAAAGCTTGGGCGGACGAGGAAACCAATTCGGGAGACAGGATCTGATGGCCCAGGACACAGCTCAACAGATAGATGTTGTTATGCTGTGTGCCACATATCCCCAGGGAAGGGCCAGCCCCTGAATACATTCAGCCATTTCCCCTGACAGTCTCTGCTTAGAGGCCATGGAGTGGGAGAGGTGCGATAGGGAGAAAAGGGCTACCCTTGGTCCAGCAGAAGGGGCTTAGGAAGGCACACAGCCTGGGAACCGAATAAGGCTGAGTGAGCATGTCTGAAACTCCTTCGGGCTCTCTCTTATTTTTGGTGTGTGTCTGTGCATGTGCGTGTGTATACAGGGTCTTTCTAACTGGCCTAGACGGACTCGACACTCCATATCCTCCTCCATCCTTATCTCAAGCACTGGCATCACCACATCTGGGAGGTTTTTGTAGTGGTGCTAGAGATCTAACCCAGGGCCTTGTGCATGCTCGGCAGGCAGGCACTCTGTCACAGAACTGTATCCCTCACCACACTTGCAGGCTCGTGTACACACACACACACACACACACACACACACACACACACACACAGAGAGAGAGAGAGAGAGAGAGAGAGAGAGAGAGAGAGAGAGAAGTTAAATGACTGCTGGGCATGGTGGCTCACACCTTTGATTCCAGCACCCAGGAAGAATAAGCAGGCAGATCTTTGTGAGTTCAAGGCCAGCCTGGTCTACATTTGTGGGTCCTAGGACAGCTACACAGTGAGACCCTGTCTAAAAACAGATGAATGAATCCACAAACCCACAAAAAGAAGTTAAATGACTTGTCTAACATCAACACGGCTAACATTGGAAGAAGTAGCATTGTAGAAGAAGCATTTGAACCCAGAACAAGACTCCTGGAGCCGGGCAGTGGTGGCGCACGCCTTTAATACCAGCACTCACTCGGGAGGCAGAGGCAGGCAGATTTCTGAGTTTGAGGCCAGCTTGGTCTACAAAGTGAGTTCTGGGACAGCCAGGGCTATACAGAGAAACCCTGTCTCGAAAAAACCAAATAAATAAATAAATAAATAAATAAATAAATAAAAAAATTCCTGGAAGCTCTCTCTGCTTTAGCAGGGTCTGAGTTTACAGGGCCCTCCCTCCTACTTCCTGTCACCCAGGATGCAGGAGATTGAAGTCAGGACCTTGTGCAGCTAAGCAAGCACTCTACTGCTAGCCCTCCTTGGGTTGTGGGGAGGAGGGGAGGCCCAAGCCTCCTGCCTCTTCTCTGTGCCTCTTCTTCCTGTCCTTAAATTCTGGGTTTTTTGTCTTGGGTCCTTTTCTCACAGTTTCATGGTGGGCTCACAATTCTGTGACATTATGTGATCTTTTTGAGGAAAGTTTCCCTTCCAAGGTTTCATCTCTGGACTCCCAATAGTACCCAGATAGTGAACATCCAAGCTCATCCCTCCAAACTGGTCCTTCTTCCTGGATCCAGTGGCTTTCCTACGTCCTTCCTACCGACACCCTTTGTGTCTTGGAAACAACCCACTATGTGCTGTTAAGTGCTTGATGTGCTTTTTCTTAGGCTGGTCAAATACATCTTTGTCACACCCACTCCTATTGATCCTTCAAAGCCCTGTTTGAACATCGGCTCTTGTCGGAAGCACTCTCTGCCCACTCTACTTTAGCCTCTGCTGGAGATCCCGCAGTGTCCCAGAATCTTACCTTATGCCCAATGTATTATTCTTGGTTCTTTCTCAATGTCCCGACAGACCTGGTTAGGGAAGGGCAAGCACTGTGCATGGCTCACATTTGGGAAAGTTGCTATCCAAGTATGAGAGTGGTGGTGGTGGCCAGGTTTTAAGAGGAGGAGGGTTTTACCCGCTGGAGAGAAGTGGGAAAAGGACTCCTTAGACCTGCAAGTGCTGGAAGCTCTCTCTGCCTATATCCTGAATGCAGAGCTCTGATGGTCAGGAATAGCTAGGGTGAAGGTTTTGAGGCAGGCTTTCCTGGTCCCTTTGCAACAGGTTCTATAGAGCCCTTGGTCACTGAGCTATGCAGGGAACCCCTATCCTTTGGCCCGCGGGAGCTGTAGGCAGAGCAGATGGGGGCAGGAACCCTCCATGCCACCTAATCGACTGCTCTGCACATACAGCTGCCCAGCTCTTTCCATCCCTGTGACAGGCACTGCTATTGTACCCATTCTGCTGACGGGACAAGCAGGCAAACCAAGCCATGCAGCCAGTCTGTTGCAGAACTGGGATTTGAACCCACATATGTGAGACCCTCAAGCTCCAAGTGCTTCTCAGATGCATGAGCAGAGAGCCTGGGGTGTTTTCAGTGGCTAAGGGAAACACTGGGGAAAATAAGGACATCGTGGTGACTTTTTCTTTAAGCTGAATGTGGAGCATTCCGAAGACTGTCATGAAGTCTGAGATTATGTGCTTTCTTTTGTGAAGTGATGAGGCGGGGATTTTAAAAAAATGTCCTTACTTTGGCAAAATAAAAAGTTGAAAACCTTATTCAGTCCCTAAAGTACTTTTGGAAATTCAACCGAAACATGAAATCCCCAAGAGCTGGGGCCCTGTCCTGGCTCCTGACCAATAGGGCTGTAGGAGCTGGAAGAGACCTGGCAGCTGGAAGGATTATTGGGAGACAGAGGAGCCTCGGGTCCTGTCCCCTCTCACCCTGGACTGTTTCTCAAGACTGGCCCGAGGGGTTGGGCTAGCCCAAATCAGGAGCACTGAACCAAGAGTTTCCAAGCTAGAAATGCTCCTGCCTTTGCTTCCTGATAATACCAGGCAGGTCCATTTTCTCCGAGTCTCTTCCCACCCTAGAACTCCAGTTTCATCCTGCCTACCTCTCGGGCCTGGCTAAGTGAAGTTTTGGTGAATTAGGAAGTGCTCTGAAGAGGGCAGGGTGCAGGTTTTCTTATTTTTATTCCCATCCTAGGTTCCCACTTCCCTGGAGTCCTGGAGCCCTCACCTGTGTCTCTCTTGCTGACTCTAGTTTGAGCCCTGACATTCAGCCCTGGAGGAACAGATTGGCCCTGTAAGAACAGGTTAGCCAGCTTGGCAATTCCTTTCTTGGGAAACCCTGGACCAAAGCTCAGAGATGCACCGGGCTGAGGTCCTAGGAACACTCAGAGCCCGTATTTAGTAACAAGATCTTCACCCGATCTGTAACCGGAATTGTGTTAACTGGTTTCCACACAGTACTCCATGACTCCCCACCAAGATCCCTATAAGGTAGACAAGACATTGTGCCCGTTGTTCAGAAATGGAAGCTGCAGCTTGCTGGTTAAGCACAGGCCCTTGTCATTAATGAGAGGAAGTGGCAGGAAGGAGTATCTGGAGAACTAGAATTTTCTAGATTCAGTCCAGACAGTGTCTAGAGAGTCTGAGTGTGCAGGGAGCCTGTGCTGTAGTATCTGGGTGGAAACCTTGCGCATGGCTGCTGCAGGTCAGGCTTGCAGTGGGAAGGGAGGCTTGCCTGCTGGGTGGTAACCAGCAGCACCTCCCTTCCCTGGGCTCCTCCCTTCCCTGGGCTCCTCCCCCTATTCCAGCTCTCAGTAACAGTAAAGATAATAATAGCGAGTGTTTATTGAGTGCTTACCAAAAGCCAGACAGACGCTGCTCTGGGAACTTGCCTCTCCACAGCCCTATGATGTGAATCCTGCCAGTGGGCCCGTTTCTCCCCCCACCCCCACCCCCATAAGGGTGAGGCCCAAGTTAGTTAAGTCTCATGCTTAACTCCCAAACCCTGGAGTCCAGCTTTGGAGGCTGCAGCCTTGTGTGCCTTCCTCATCCTCAGCACCTGTTGCTCAGGGAGACCGTCCTAAACAGCACTTCAACCATCAAGTTCAAGACACTGCTCCCACCTTGTGGTCCTACTACATGGGACTCATTCCTTGCCCTTTGTTCTTCTGCTCTCATTCAGGAAACTTCACTAGCAGTCCCTGGGGTGCACCCTAAACGGGGAAACTGAGGACAGAGCAGTGAGTCAGGACCCGAGCCCTGTTCCCTAGGGGTCGGGGTGGTGGGGAACATGGACGGGTTTCTCCTCCGCACGATAAGTCTTTAGGTACCACAGATCTTGTGGGATCCTAGCAGAGAGTGGTCAGGTGTAGTCCCAACCCAAGCTGGCTGAGCAGCTGTGGCCTCCTGGAGAAGGCAATGGAAGGGACTGAGTGTGTGTATGACAGCAGGTTTCTGTTAGAAATGCCTTTCTGGGACTGAGTGGGACCTTGATGGAGGAAGGACTCTGAAACGAACCCCAGGATGCCGTCCCCCCAGTCGGCCTGTTCTTCCCCTGCTTACCCCAAGACCCACATCCCAGAACACCCTTCCACAGCTCCTCCAACTCTGCCCTGGGCCTGGCTGTCCCAACCTGGCCTGCAGCCCTGGGAACTTTGCCTGTAGGGAAAGCTCCAGGCATATATGCAAACTGCTCTGGGGAGAGGCAGCAAGCAGAGCTGGGGGTGTGCTTGGAAGCAGGGAGAGTGAAAACAGGTCCAAAGGCTGGTTGGAAAGGGCCAGAGGGGTTGGGATTGGGGTCTGCGGGTGTCCCCAGAGTAGTGATCCTGAACAGCCCCATGAGATTGTGCAAGGATTGATGGAGACAGAGATTGTGCAAGGATTGATGGAGACAGAGATTGTGCAAGGATTGATGGAGACAGTGGTGGAGGTCTGGAGAAAGAAGCAAGGCCCAGCTCCTCTCCCTCCCGTTGTACAGCTCAACAGGGTTTAGAAGTCACCAGTCTCATAAGAAGGCTCATAAGCCTTCTCCCCCCCCCCCCATAATACCCAACCCTGCCAAGCTATTGATGAAGAGGCCAAGGCACTGAACTGGGCAGAGACTAACCGTAAATCAGCAGTTGAGCCCAGACCACAGCTTGGTCTTAGGGAGCTGTCACACCCTCTGAGCCTTGCTATTGTGCTGGAAAGGCACTCCCCTCTCCCACGTGCTGGTCCACAGAGTACTTTATAGCACACCTGGCCCAATGTGGACGTTAGTTATTGTGTGTTCAAATAATCTCCCTGAATCCTTGTGACAGAAGTCCTCATGGTCGTTCGTACCTCCTGGAGGAAATGTTACTCAACGCCATTTCATACTGAGCCTGGGAAAGAAATGTAGCTCAATGATAGAACATTTGCTTAGGGTCCTGTATTTGGTTCTCAGTACTGAAAAAAAATGTGTGTGTGTGTGTGTCTATCTATCTGTCTGTCTGAGGTGATAGCCTGGTCAATAAAGTGAGTACCACCCAAGCATGAAGATACAAGTTTAAAAAGCCCATGTCAGTACAATTTTGTAATCCCAGCATTGCAGAGCAGAACCCTGAGCCTTGCCTAATCTGTGGGCCCTAGACCCCAGTGAGAGAGACCTTGTATAAAAAATTAGGCAGATGGCTCTGGAGGCTCTAGCCTCTCTAGACCTGCCCTCCCCTTCACCCCAAATGCTGTATGAGTGCACTTCTATTCACCCCAAGAACTCCAGCATTTCACTACCCAAGACCTATTGCTCAAAGACTGGTAGGGAGCATGAGACAGGCAGGGAAGGCCCCAGCAGAGAGCTAGGTGTAACTCTGAGGTTTACCTTTACACATAAGCACATACATATGTGCATGCCCATGTATCTAGCTGGGATGGGCACACTGCCCTAGTTTTGAGCACAAATTAGCTGTTGTCTCAGGCAAGACCCATCAGACAGCTGAGCAGGGTGTTCTCTCTCTCTCTCTCTCTCTCTCTCTCTCTCTCTCTCCCTTTGTGTGTGTGTGTGTGTGTGTGTGTGTGTGTGTGTGTGTGTGTGTGTACAAGGGTTAGACTGCGCTGACCTGCCGGCTGGAACTCAGCGTCAAGCCCATGGCCAGCCCAGCCTTGATGCAGCTGCTGCCCCATGGGAAGGGCCTTCCCATTTAACCTCCTGCATCAATGGTCTTTCCCTTGGTCTGTGTGACTGCCAGGGCATGATCAAGAGGGCACCTGCCAGCCCTCCCCATGATGGGTTTGGCCATCTAATGCTCTCACATGACAGGCATGGGATGAACTGTGGGATGGGGAAAGGGATTTGCACGCTCCTAATCTGGGGGCTGCAGCCCTCCCCCTGTCTTGGCTAGGGCCGTGGGAGAGGTTTGTCTCTGCCCTGTGCCCAGTGGCCCCAGCTAGATGCTGGCACACACCCAGCTCTCTGCCCATGGTCCTCTCCGTCCTTCTCATGCTCCCCACCCTTCCAGTCTTTGAGCAGAAGTGGGCCTTGGGTGGAGAAATGCTGGTGTACTGGGGGTGGATAGAGGTACACTCTGCAGCGTTTGGGGTATAGAGGAGGCCAGCACTGGCAGAGAGGTTTAAGGCCTATGTCAAACAGATGATCCCTTGGTTGGGGTGTAAAGTTGGAGTGTTTGGGGCTAATCCTGGGCCACCCCTTCCTGGAGAAATTTGGCTACAAGTCAGGAAAGCAAATGTGTGGGTTGCCCCCCCCCCTCGCTGGGCAGTAAACACAGCCGTCGCCTGGGAGATGGGCACAAACATCCCGGCCCCCCACTGTTATTTATACCAGGGCTCCCTTGCTTCTCTGGAGCCTGGTCTGGCTCTTGAATCCATCCCTGAGCTGGGCAATCAGAGTTGAAGTCCATGTCAAGGTTCCAGGTGCAAGCTCACTCTTGCCCCATACAAACTGTTGATGGCTTCTTGTTCAGGCGGTCCTGGGTCTTGTCAATCAGAAACGTGCTCCCAGGGCTGGGTCTAGCTTCGAGGCGTGGGTGCTGGGATGTGCTCTGGGTTTGGTATGCCTGTTGTGTTGCTGTGGTCCCCCGGACTTTACTCCCCGCTGCCTTCAACAGGGGAAGGCCTAGATGAGAGCTTTCCAGCCCATTTAAAGTAGTAGACCTGGTTCTCCAATAGGACCCTGACTCAGATCAAAGCAGGGCCGGTTTGGGCGGAAGTCAGGGTAGAGATCCTGTCCACTCTTCCTATGTAGCCCTGAATACACACTTGAAACCTGCATGTGGTTCTCCTTCCAGGCAATCAGGGTGAGAAACCAGGGACTGCTAATTCACAGTGAGCGAAAGCAGAGGCTGATGGGATAGACCCAGTAGGGAACAAGAACGGGGCTATGCCATGGGCTAAGGATCACAAGGTCTCAGGGCCTGGCTGTCCTACCCTGTCATATTCTACCACAAGACCCAAGAGTCCCAGAATTGAAATTCAACCTTGGTTGTCCAGATCATTATAAAGGCAGATGCGCCAGGAAGAACTGAACTCATTTTATTTAACAGCTTGTTAACTTGATTTAAACTTTTAAGTATTTAAACTTCCCATATGTGGGTCTCCATTTGAACTCTTTCCCTGCCCTTCCAGTGTCAGAAGTGTTTGGGTATTGGCCCTCCCTCCCTCTACCCAGGCTTCTCGAAAGAACCCCAAGACAACTTTCTCCGGAACCCTCAGGCTTCACAAGGCTGGCAACATCCCAAGTCACCAGGGTTTAAGCCCTTGGCATCCACTTGGACCAGCCTGGTGGACTTGAAGGATCAAGACTGGGCTGCTTTAGAAAATGAATGTCAGTGGAGTAGGGCAGAGGGAGGGACAGCTGGACATGGCACAGACCAGACAGAGAAGACAGTGACAAAGGTTTCTGAGGGTGCCCAGTTGGGCTTGAAACACTAAGGGGCTGGAGGGGTGCTTCTTCCCAAAGTTGAACAGGGGTGCTTGGGGGGGTCTAGAGGGCTTCCAAGCATGGGAGGGAGCATAGAAATCAGCGTGGGAAGTGGATTGAGGCCGTGAGACTGACATGGGACCCACTCACACTGGATTCCAAGTAGACTGGGTGTGGGGCCAGACCTGACTCCTAGGAGGTCGTGAAGAACCAACTAGAGAGACCAGGCTGAGTCCTAGGCTGGTCAGGAGTGGATTGTCGGGGGACAGGGACAGGAGATAGGTTATCTCTATTCTGCCTCCTGAGAATTCTGTCTCTCTTCTCTGACGTCCTCTATCTGTTCCCCACTCCTGCCATGCGTTTGCCCTGGGTTTCTGGATGGAAGGCAACACTCATCCTAACCCCCTGCTCCCTTTACAGCCCTCTGTAAAGAGGCCACTAGAGGCTTTCCCAGGCTTACTGGCCTGCACATTCATTCATTTATTCATTCACTCACTCAATAGGTATTCATTGGGAACCTACCAGTTTTGTCCTGGGTGTTGAAGAGAGACCATGAAAAAGATGAAGGTTCTGTATTCACAGAGCTTGCACTACAGGGAGGGGTAGGAGGGCTAAAACCTGTTTCTAGTGTTCATCCCCTGTGCCTAGGTGCCAGGGAACAGAGAGTCTATCTATTACCCTTCATACAGTGGGCAACAAGGATATTCATGATGCGGGCCTGGCGCCACCCCTCTTTGTGGGAGGAGCCCAGGTCTTCCCACTCAGTCTTTGAGCCCCTTACCAGAACCTTCTTGGCCTCAAGGATCTCCAAGAAGGCTCCGAGGAGGGTGATCAGCACCTTTGGCTATGGTGGGAGGAAGAGTTGTATCTAGGACTCAATACTACCGCATCACTGACAACACAGATAATAGCTGCTATACAAACGTTTCTCTGTGAGCCAGCCTACTTTATCTATTTGGCAGGTGCTTATTTTCTCTCCATTTTCCAGATGAGGACATCGAGTCTTGGCAAGCTGAAATGACTTGCTTGAGGTCACACGTGAAACTCCCTGACACTAGGAGCCTTTAAGGACGGTGCTATGAGGTGCTGCCTGGCACCTGCTGCCCTGCCTGGGCACTCAGCCTGTGAGTGGAAACCTAGCCCTAGCGCGCTCTCCTCTTTCCCCCCTTCGTCCTCGCAGGGGTTGGCATCATCCCGATCCTGAGCACTGGGTCCTGCGACCCTGGCCAGAGCAGCACTGGGAAGGCTACAACAGGCCAAGATTCTGTCGTTCCTCCCCTCTTCCCTCGCTCTGTCGGCCTTCTTGGGTGGGCGATCGGTGGCCTGTCGGGGTGTCGAATGCACTCTCTCCGCCCCCCGGCCTCGGTGACGCGGCAGCACCTTCACACTTTCCGCTTGGCCCGCTGCTCGCCTTTCAGGCCGCAGCGTTTTCAATTGTTAATTTGGAAACGAAAAATAAGCCGGCCGGGCGGGGAGGCCAAGGGGAGGTAACAGGAGCCGCAGCTCCTGGAGTTTGCAGTGGCAAAGCCCCGCCCATACAGCCCCGCCCACAAACCACGCCCCTTCCACTATGCCCCGCCCAGGCCGGGATCTGGGGTCTGGTGGCTCGCACCTTAGAGCGGGTAGAATTCCTTGTGGTAGAAAGCCGGCCTGGGCCGAAGGCTGCGCCGGAGGAGGGGGTCCCTAGGAGCTTCCCCTAAGAACATTTTCCTCTCTGGAGGAGACTGCCTGATGTCAGCCTTCTGTGTCCCCAGGTGAACCCAAGCTTTGCTCAGGCTTCATGCCAGAAGACCCCTTCCTCCAGACGGCAGCATCCAGGATCACTGGTCCTTTTAGAGAGAGGGAGAAACTGAGTCCTAGAGAGGGGCAGATGATGTGCTTTAGGCCCACCAGCCAATGCAGAGCTGAATTCAAGCTTATCCTGGTCGGGATAAGAGCAGGGTCTATCAGCAGAAGACAGGGCTGCAGAAGCAGAGATGTACGTTGTCCCCCTTCTCTCTGATCTGCAGAGCCCTGGGGGTAATGAAGTTCTGTTTGATCTACTCTGTCTCCTCCTTGATGCCATTATTCAGAAATGGGAGAGTACTCGAGGCAGAAGATTCTTCGTGCAAATAAAGTAAAAAACCCTCTTCTGGATGACTCCAGGGCACTCACTGACTTCCTAGAGAACAAGCAACAGCAGCTCTAGAAGCTGTCCAGAGACTCACTTACTGTCCAGAGACTTACTTCCTGTCCAGAGACTCACTTCCTGTCCCAGAAGCCAGCTGGACCAGCCAAAAATAAGGCTCTTGGTCCTGACTCCTGCAGAGGAATACACTGACAGCTGGCCAAGAAAGGGTAGAGAACTTGCCCATCTAGGTCCTGGTGCTGCTTTTGCCCCCGTGCTATGCCCTCCGGTGCCCCCAATCCTTACACTTCTTAGAACCAACAGGCAGGATTTTGCCTTTTGGAGGACTCTGGTCTGCTGGAATGACTGTCTGGACAGCCCTCCCTTAACAAGCTGAAGAAATGAAGAGAGTATCTGCAGATGACCTCCCGGCTCCCACCTTAAGTGGGGCAATGGAACACCCCAGCTCCCAGCTTGAGCTCACAAGTCTTGTCCAGCTTGCCGGATTCACTAACTTCAGTCAGGGCGGGTTCTGGTTTTGGGGTTCCTAAGGGGGCACTCAGCTGCTCCAGGTGTGGCCTGCCAGTTTGCATGCTGCTTTGCTTATTCAGGCCCACAAACCTCACTCTGGGTGGGGTCCTCGGTGGCTGAGTCAGCAGAATTCCCAGGCTGGGATCAGTGTTGGCACCTGAGCTCCCCAGGGGGCCCGGCCCTCCCCCCAAAGCTCCTGTTCCACCCTGTCAGCTTTTGCCAGTTTGCTCGCTCTCGCTCTTGGCTCTGAAAGTACTGAAAACCAAGTGGCTGGGACTAAAATCCCCCCTCTGCCTCAGCACAAGTCTGCTGATTAAGAGAACAGAAAGCTCCTTAGAGGTGACCCTGACCCCTCTCAGGCTCAAGTAGCTGGGGAACTGGGAAATCCTCGAACGCAGGGCCACCCAGGTCATACACAGGAAGGACCAAAGCAGGTTCCATCCTGGTCCTTTGGCTGTTTGAAAGGCATGGGAGGTGGGTGGAGACAGGTGCTGAGTCTTACTTCTGCAGGCAAACAAAACGTGGTCACCCTCGGAACTGAGAAGTTCAGGCCTAGTACCGAGTGTGATCTAGTATATGATGAGCACAGGTAGGCAGGCCTCCTTCTCAGACTCAGTTTCCCCATCTAGAAATGAGAAGATTGGTTGATTTTTAAAGGGATCTTTAGTGCCAGAAATTAGCCTGGATCCAATCTCGACATCTCTTGAGCAAGTCATGGGAGTCTCCTGCTAAGATTGTACCATCATCTTCCCAGCTCTGTGTGGGGCTAATGTTCCTCTTCTTCCAGTGTACCCCATCTGTGTGGGGCTAATGTTCCTCTTCTTCCAGTGTACCCCATCTGTGTGGGGCTAATGTTCCTCTTCTTCCAGTGTACCCCACTTCCCCGGTCCATGCTGCTCCTGCTCATGTCCTGTGTCTCTCCTGGGAGTGAAGGACCACACCCTTGGCTACCTCACGTCCACTTCCACCTCCTTCCTGCTCTTGCTTATCCCACAGTCTTCCCTGAGCAGACCGTCTGGAAGTCTGGAACACAGCAGGCGCCCGCCCTCTGGCTCCAGCCTTCTGCACTGCCTTTCCCCTCTGCTCAGACACTTGCGTGATTCTCTACTTCTTCCACCATGCTCAGATGCCACCTCCCATGGCCTGCCCACTCCCACACTGGGTCTCTGTGTCCTTTTTGTTCCTTAATTTTTCTCCGTCATCATTTGATGACTCATTTATCATCTCCTTCTACGGAGAACGTAAGCTCGCTGAAGGCGGGGCTAGTGTATGACTTTGTGCTTGGCTGGTGAAGTCTTTAGTAAATGGTCACTGAATGAATGAATGAATGAATGAATGAATGAATGAATGAATGATGAGTGAATAAATACTTTGTGGATCTGAGCTGTCATTCATTTCCTCCCGATCTCTCCTGCTTCAGGGAGTGTTGAGGTAAATGGAGTCAGGCTTGCCAATGTGCTAGGGAGGAGGGATATTTTTTCTCTCAGGAAACATACCCAGTATCTGTTTGAGTCAGGCACAGGACACACACAGTAAAAAGGACAGACCTCTGGAGCTGTGGTGGCAGTTGTTACAACAGAGCTTTTCATTCTACCATGGAAGTTAGCAAAGAGATGGGGTGGAAGGTCAAGGGAGTATAGGGTGCATCCCACCTAACCAGCCAGTCTAGGGGGACACACACATGCAGAGATGGACAGGCAGAACACAAATGGTGTGGAGAACAAGCAAAGCCCTGAGTGCTATGGTGGTGCAGCAGAGCATGCTAACAGAGTGCCCTGTGCCGGGACCTTCCTTGCCACCACATTTGAACACAAGTCGGTGGATTTCACATTAAAGAAACAAAAGCAAAGCAGCAGAGATCTTGGTGCTAGTAAAATCTTGTGTGAAGCCCAGCTTGTGAAGCTGAGCCAACGGAACACACATCGAACTGTTTAGTGGGGCCAAGGGAGAGTTTTTTCTGGCCTTCTTGCATACGTT
Source organism: Mus minutoides (assembly GCA_902729485.2). Lineage (NCBI taxonomy): Eukaryota > Metazoa > Chordata > Mammalia > Rodentia > Muridae > Mus > Mus minutoides. The sequence continues at coordinate 236,006 of LR750412.1, read as the reverse complement.
TCTCAAATCTGGGCAACTTGCATTCCAGCCTTTAGTTCCCGTTCACTAGGCCGTAGCAGCTAGCTATTAGAGAAGTCGGTATTGCCCTGCTAGCCCCACTGATAGACAGCCGTTTCCTGCTTGTTCCATCACCTGCTTGGGTTGACATATCGTGCAACTCCCTTACGTGCTGCAGAAGGCAGTCTGACTGGTAGGAGCAGAGAGAGCAAGTGGAGGTTTGGAGGCTGGTCCAACTGGGAAAAGATGAGGCTATCCATTAAATTATTAGCCTACTTTCTGTTACTATAACAATATACTTGAGGCTAGGTGCTTCATTAAAAAAAAAAAGGGGGCTGAGTTTAGCTCATAATTCTGGAAGTTTAAGGGAGTGGTAATAGCATTAGCTCAGGTCTAGTGAAGGCCCTCATGGGTGATAATATCACAATCTTGTGTGTGTGTGTGTGTGTGTGTGTGTGTGATCACTTGGTAGGATAGGAAGCCAAAGACAGTTTAAGGAGATCTATGCTAATGCCTCTGAGGTCACACCCTCAATGATCTAACAACCTCCCATTAGGCTCCCACCTCATATTATTGCCACACTGGGGGCAGGGGTCAAGCTTCACACCATGAACCCTTTGGGGATGACCACATCTAAACCACAGCACTCAAGTGCCTTGCCCAGTAGACACCGTTTTCCATGCCGTGTGTTTTAGAGGATCTGGCTGAAGAAAAGGCTGACAGAGGAGGTGGAGAACAGTAAGAAAAGGGGGTGTTATAGAGTCTTTATAGCCAGGAGCACCTCTGGGATTCATGACCTAGAGAAGGAGAGGTAGCTTCAGGGCCATCGACACTGCTCTTTGTCCATCTCTCCTTTACCTCCCTGCTTCATGGTTCCCTGTAAAGAGAGAAGCTGATCGGGCTGGTGAGATGGTTCTATGAGTAGGAGTGCTTGCCACACAAACATGAGGACCTGAGCTTGGATCCCCAGCACCTGAGCAGAAAAGTGGGCAAGGCCACATGTGCCTGTGACCCCGGTGCTGGGGATGGGGACAGAGGTGGGAGGGACTCTGGGGGACCTGCTGGCAGCCCGCCTAGCTGAGAGATGGTGAGCTCTAGGGTCAGTGAGAGACTCTGTTTCAAGGGATTAAGGTGGAGAGTGACATAGTAGGACATTTGAAATGAACTTTGACCTAAGTGCATGAGGACCTGAATGGGCACATGCACTTGTGTGCATACCCTCCCACAAACACCCTGAAAAACAAGAATCCTGTCTGCTCTGCGCAACTTCAGTTGTAAGTATACACACACACACACACACACACACACACACACACACACACACACACGGTTTTGGTTTTTGGAGACAAGGACTCATGCGCTTCAAACTGGCTTTGGACTGGTTATGTAGCTGGCTTTGAGTTAAGTCCTGGATTAAAGCATGTGCCACCATGCCCAGCTGGTGGACCCTTCTTGGTTCATACTCCAGCCAGGAAGGGGCATGGAATCATCCTGGGCTCTTCCATGAGGTGCCCTGCTGGGCTGAGAGGGTTCCAGTGGCTAGAGGTGGGTCAACCCACAGCAAGCAATTCCAGTTTCTAATGGAGCCAGCTCAAGGGGTCAAGTTTTTGCAACGTGTCCAGCTAAAGGGAATGTGTTTTCTAATTGGTTCTCCAATAGGAGACATTCTTTTTTTCATAGTTTGCACTATGTGCTGGCAGCTGCTGTCTCTCCAGGGACATCCTTGGAGAATGTAGAACTGAGCTAAGTCTCTCCCTCCCACTTCCCTGCTGGACAGTCATAAAGCTGAAGGAACCTTAGCCGTTATTGGATTGTCCCTCCTTCTTATCACAGACAGGGAAACTAAGGCTCCTTTAAGACCTCATCCCCTCCCTGAGCCCCACTATGGACCTCTGGTCCATAGATGCAGCCTTGCCAGCAGCAGCCTTGTGTGGGTCCCGGGGTCATGTGTTCTTACTCCCTCTGCCATATTTAGAATCGCTGGATCAGGGGAAGATCTCCTCCCAGCCCTTGAGGATTCTTGGAAAGAGCCTCGCTCTGAGGCCCGCTTAATGTCGCCCCCCCACCCACCAGCGCCCCAACCCACAAGAAAAAGTAAGTGTCCTCTCTCCTTAGAGGACTGTGGGACCCTCTAGGCTTTTCTGCACCCCTCCCCCATCTCCTTGTCAGGATGTGCCTGTCAAGTCTAACTGAAGTCTTTTCTTCTGCATCAGCTCTGGTTTGGGGCTCAAGGCATACCTTTCAGTAGGCAGGAAACAGGAGTCATGACCTCTGCCCTTCAGGAATCTTGGCTGAGTCGTGACATGCTGGCACCAGGGTCTCCCAGCTGAGGGAAACAGAGCAGTCCTGCTTTGGGGGTGGGTCCTAGTCTGGAGAGCAAAGGAGTCACATACTCCCCAGGCCAGAGGCAAATATCAGGGAGCTGGCTGTTGGGCAGGTCCCAGGCACTGACTGGCAAGGCTCAGGCTGGAAGGCTCAGGACCTTGGAAGGATGGAAGAAGGTCCTGAAGGAAAGAGGGCAAAGAGCCTGGGTCTGACATGGTGAGGGAAGCATCCCCTCACTCCACCCACATAGGCTGTGTCCTCACTCGATAATTAAACTTGAAAAAATAAAATAAAATAAAATCAAAGAAACCAAACTGCCTCTTCAGCTCTGATAAAATCCCACGTCCTCTGAGTTCCTGGGTACCCATGCTTAGGTCCCTCTCCTGACCCAGCCTGGTCCAACTGAACTACCTCCTACCTCTCTCCCCTTCACCCTGTTAGCCTGCTCAGACCCAGGGACCAACATGTCACCAAATCCAATAGACATTGTCAGGGCTTGTATAGTACCGTCCCCTCCTCTTCTCCCCTCTTTTTTATTTTCTTAAAGGATTTATTTGTTTGTTTGTTTGTTTGTTTATTTATTTATTTATTTAATGTATATGAGTAAGTACACTGTAGCTGTACAGATTGGTTGTGAGCCATCATGTGGTTGCTGGAATTTGAACTCAGGACTTTCGGAAGAGCAGTCAGTGCTCTTAACTGCTGAGCCATCTTTCCATCCTACCCCTTCCCTTCTTGCTATCATCCACACTTGCTTCTCTTGACTTCTGTGCCTCTCTTCTGTTTCCTCTCCGTCTCCCCAGATGTGCTCTTTTGGTCTGGACAGAGGGACTTCTCCCTTCACACTGCTGGGGTGATGCTGGGTCCTCCTCTAACTTCACTGCAGTTCCCATGTGTTACTGGGCAGTTTCACCAGCCCATTGTTCTTGCCCAAAACAGAGTGGTCATTCATCCTCATTGTCCCTAAGTTCTGCTTGCTATGACGCCGCCAGTCCATTCTCTTCTCTCTGTTCTCTGTTGCTGCTTTACTGATCCAGGTCTCCACCATTTCCCAGATGAGTTATCCTGGAGCTCCAAGTCAGTGTCTGACCTGCACGTCGTCAGTCCTATTCCACGGTCTGATCCTGAAACACAAGTGTGACGTTGACATACCCGTTCTCTGAACTCCCCAGTGGCTCCCATTGCCTTTAGGATCACGTACAAGTATCAGAGGGTGATCTTATGGATCTGACCCTCTCTGTGTTCCCCACTGGATCAAGAACCTTCTGGAATGGCTTCCCACAGACAGCAACATCTTTGCATACCCTGCTTCTTCTGTCTGGGTCACCCCTGGCCCTGGCTGGTTACCTCTCCACTTTAGCTGAGGTGACATCTTTTTGAAGCAGCCTCAACCTCCTTAGGACAGTCACCAGCTTTCCCGCACTGTTACAGTTGCCATGTCTTGGGATCTGGATTATTTATTAAATTCAACTGACCGTATATGAGATTAGTGTTTTTGAAGTGAGTGTGGTTCAGAGAAATTAGAGGCAATCTCTTTTCTTCCTACTGCGAGATCCCCTGCCAGCCTCTGAACACATCCCTTCTGGGCATGCTTCCAGGGTACCTAGAACTGAGCTGATCTTCTCCCTTCCCATCCCACTACTGAAGAATCACCAGGCTGATGAGAACCTTCAGTGATGAGACCATTCAGGGTCCCCTACCTTTGCATTGTGGTCTGGCAGGGAACTTGAAGCCCAGAGAAATTCTTTGACCTTGTGGTCCAGGCGGTCTTGGGCTCAGGTTTTGTATTGTGACTTTGGGAAAGCTAACACCCTCCCCCTTGTTTTTTAAATAACATCTTTGTTGAGAAGTAAGTCCTATTCCGTAGCATAACTCCTGTTAATGTGTGTACTTCTGGACTCACAGACTGGCACAGTTTGTCACCTCGCTTGTATGCTTGGGAAACTATGGTAGGGATTGGGGGATTTTGTGGAGAACGTGTGTTTGAAGGACTTGGTGTTGTGTTGTACCAATGGGAAGCCCTGGGCCGCCTGGAGCACTGATGCTTGTAATTTGGGGTCGCACAGACTAGTGGTGGAGCTGATGCTGGTATAGCACCTCCCTCCCTGACAGCCCCCAGTCCCGGCTGTTTCTAGTAGTGATCCGAGGAAGTGGGGAGACAGCGAGAATTGCCATTGCTTTCAAGGTGCTGATTTGGTGTCGAACGTGGAAGCTCGTGCCTGTAATCCTGGCACTTAGGAGGTTGAAGAAGGGGGATCTTGAGTCCTAGGTTAGCCTGGAGACATAGTGAGACCTTGTCAAAAGTAAAAACAAACAAAACCCTGCATTGGTCAGTAACCGAGCTCCATTCCCACCTTGAACTTACCGAATCAGACACTGTCAAGGAAGTACCCAGAAATCAGCATTTTTAAAAAAGGACAAGGTCTCCATGTACTCAAGGATGACCTTGAGTTTCTGGGTTTTGCTTCCGTCACGTGACTGCTGGGATTACAGGCATGTGCTACCATTGACAAGCCTTCCAGAGGTTCTGATGTCCTCTGTAATTTGATAGCTGTGGATCTAAGCAAATATCTACCCTTTCCTCTCTAATCTTCCTGAATGAGTAGGGGGATAGTCACAGAATAGGGGACGGTATATGGGACTGGAAAGACTGTTATAGACCTCCTGGCTAGCCTACACACTGCCCCTATCTGCCACACCTCTAATTCCTGGTTGGCCAAGGGAGTACACAGGCCCACCTGGCCAAGATGGGGTGCCTAAAGATGTAACAGAAGGAGCTTCTAATCTGGTGCTCTGCTAGGGAGATCACAAAAGGCCCAGGCCAGCCTGCCCCAGAATACCACCTAGCTGGAGAAACTGAGGCCTCAGAGTGTCAGAGACAATACTATCAGTCCTATGATGAAGTCACAAGCCAGTGCGGCAGACACACCGCGGCAGACACACCCAGACTTCCTCCATCTCCTAAGCTGTAAACATCTGAGCTTGCGTTTCTCCGAGAGCATCTTTGTGTGACGAATTCAGTTAAAGCAACCTCGAGGCCAGAGGCTGTAGAGGTTCTAGCCCCAGCTCCACCACTGAGTGGGATCTGAAGCAAATGGGTCAGTCCTGGGTCTCATGTCATCTTGAAGATAGGAATAATTATTCAGGTGCCAGGAACAGGGTGTTGTTCATCATCAGAGCTAACAGATCCTTTCAAATGAATTGAAGGCCCAGGATAAGGAAATTCCCTTCCCTGCTAGTGATGAAAGGAAGGGAAGGTGAAGTTCAGGGTTTTGCTGTTGCTTTAGACAGTCTTGCTAGGTAGCCCAGGCTGGCATGAAACTTACTAGGTAGATCAGGCTGGCCTCTAACTTGTAGTGATCCTTCCACCTTCAAAATTGCTTGGACTATACGTTTACACTGCTACTCCCAGACAATTCAAGGGACTTGTAAGCAGTGTTTGCCCAGTGTAGCTGGTCAAGGCTAGGGCAACTGAGGAAAGATGCTGGGACGTCTGTTCAGTCTGGATGGATGGGCTAAGTTTTAGGAGATTCATCAGTTGGTTCAAGATGGGCCCTTTGGCTTAGGGACAGGGTGTTTTGATGTTTTCTCGGTGCCATGAAGTCAGTCAGTCAGGAAAAGGGAAGGATCGTGTATGAGGCCACCGATCTAGAGAAAGGATGTCTGGGAAAGGCCTCATCAAAGAAGTGGTGTGTGAGCAGGCACCCAGGTAAGTAAGGGAGCAACCAACCAAGCAAACCAGCAAAGCTTGTAGGTGGAGATACTTAGATGAGCTACTGCCAGGCTCAGGAAGTGCATGGAGTGAGCAGTGAGCGACAGGGCAGAGAGGATTAGATGCAGGGGTGAGCAGGCAGGTGGGGTGGGAGTAGGTGATGTGTGGAGCTGGGAGGGGGAGCGGATGGTGGGGCTTGGCCAGGAGGAGGGAGCTGGCCAAGCTGAAGGTCTAGCCAACTGAACTTGCTACCGAGCTAGACGTGGTGAATGGAAGATGAGAGAATCACAGCTGGCTCGGATGGTTGGCCTTAGAACCCAGCCACCATCGCTGAGCTACCAGGGAAAGGAGATCTTGTGGCACATTGGGATTCTAGCTTAGGACATGTTTGGTTCCAGGGGCCACCAGATAGCCAAGAAGAAACTTTGAGCTGGTAGATAGACATATGAGCTGGGCTCTCAGGAAATCCTGCCACAGTTTCACACCCACTATGCAAAGAGGTGAATACAGTAAGGGCTGGGGACAGGACTGAACAGGATACTTTTTTTTTCTTGTTTGTAGTTTTCAGAAAACTGCATTTAAAAATATGTTAGTAGTGCTAGACATAGTAGCTCATGCCTATAAGCCTTACTAGTCCAGAGACAGGAGAATCATGAGTTTGAGCCTAAGCAGTTCAGGGAAGTCCTATGTAAACAAACAAATACATACACACAATATTAATTATTTTAATTTTAATATTAATAAATATTAATAAATGGTGATAGTGGGAACCAGTAGGATGGCTCAGTGGGTACAAGTACTTGCTGTCAAGCCTGGCACACACACACACACACACACACACACACACACACACACACCACTCATGCACAATATATACAAGTACTTGCCATCAAGCTCACAAGTTGAGTTTGATTCCCAGGAACTAGATAATAGAGGAAAAGAAGCAATTCATGCAAGTTGTCCTCTGATCACACACCTGCTATGGTGCATGCGTGCATGCACACACACACACACACACACACACACACACACACACACACACAGGTGGAATTATTTAAACAAGTTGGAGACAGTGTTGCCTGCCTGTAGCCCCATCCACTTGAGAGGTACAATGGAAGGATCTCTTTAGCTCAGGCATTTGAGATTCACCTGTTAATATAGCAAAGAACCCTTCTCAAAAAAGATGGGGGATGGGGCTGCAAAGATGGCTCAGTGGCTAAGGCTGTTTAAGAAGACCCACATTCCGTCTGTCCCAACATCCACATGGTGACTGATGACTGTCTATAACTTCAGTTCCAGAGGAACCAACATCCTCTTCTGCCCTCCTCTGCTACTGAATGCACATGGTGCACAGACATACTCGCAAGCAAGATACCTATACACACACTAATCTAGTAGAGACCCCAAATTCACCTTCCATCACTTACATAAGGCAACTCACAACCACCTATAAGTCATTTTCCAGGGGACCTAACACCCCCTTCTGGTAGCCACATGCATCTGCACTCATGTGCACATACTCTGTCACCCCACATATGCAAGACTACAAATAAAATAAATCTTTTGAAATGTTAGAGACTTGTCTTAGTCACTGTTCTACTGCTATGAAGAGATACCATGACCAAGACAACTCTTATAAAAGAGAGCACTTAACTGGGGGTTTGCTTATAGTTTCAAAGGTTAATCCATCCTTATCACAGAGAGGGGCATGGCAGCATGCAAGCAGGTATGCAAGCATGGTGCTGGAGAACTAGCTGAGCACTAAATCCTGATCCATAGGCAGTAGGCAGAGTGGAGTTGGGAAGGGGGAGGGGAGGAGGGGGGAGGGAGATAAATGGACTAAGTAGGATTGGAAGTGTCCTGGGCTTTTAAAACTCAAAGGCCACCTCTAGTGACACACCTCCTCCAACAAGGCCATCCCTCCTAATCCTTCCAAAACAGTTTTGTCAACTGGGAACCAAGCACTCAAATATATGAGCCTATGGAGGCCAACCTCATTCAAGCCACCACAAGGCACAGCAGAGTCTAAGTATGGAACAGAATAACTAAGCCTTTCCCTAGAAAGCCCTGGGTTTGATCTGCAGCATTGCCAAACAAATAAATAAATGAAGGTACATTAGCTTGTTATTATCTAAGCAATCCATATTCATTCTAAAACAAAATCTTAGGAAGCACAGATAAAAACAAGCAAGCAAACAAACAAACAAACACCAAATCCCTTCCTTTTTGCCTGCATACATAAAGGGCATCTCTTCCTAAACATCAGGATCACGTGATACTTGAGGTTTCAGAATCATCTCTTTTCACTCGAGTCTCTTGTGGATAGTTGATACCTGTGTAACTGTTGAAATGGCAAGAAAAAAAAATAAAGGAAAGTGCTTATCAGACAGTCATGTATACCCACCGCTGCCTGAGGTCTTGGGCAGCTGAGAAAGACAAGACCAGCACTGTGTGGGCTGCAGCCTCCGTTCCAGGTAGCCTCCTGTTGTTGGTCCTGTGGTTAGGGACTGAATCTGAGGACAGTGGGGCCCACATTTCCCTCTGTGCTTGCCTCGTGTCTCTGCTGACTCAGCTCTGGCCTGGAACTGGCGGCAGAGGCCTCCGTCATTCATCTGAAACCCTTTACCGGCAGCTGCTTCTCGCCTCCTTGATCCAGAGGCATTTCCTGTGATGTAGTCTTAGACGCTGACCTCCAAGGAGATGTAAGTGGGCCAGGGCACAGCCAAACCCAACCCTCAACTGTCCATCAGCCCTTACAGAGAAGGAGGCTAGCCGGAATAGGTCAGTGATTCTCCTAGGTGTGCACACAACATTCATACGCACATGTACACACACACACACACACACACACACACACACATGAGATGTGCACACATGATTGAACATAAATAAAGATAAGTAGAAAGAGACTTGGGCTGGGCATGGTATTGCACACTTGTAATCCTAAAACTTGTGAGGCAGAGACTGGAGGCTAGAGTTCAAGGCTAGCCTGGGCTACACAGCAAGACCCTGCCTCAAAACATTAACAAAAGAAAGAGCAACTCCTGGGGCCCATACAAGAAAGCAGGCTCCAGCAAGGGAGTTTGAAGAGGGGGCCATGAGTAGGACTCAGAGGTTCTGGGAAACATGTAGAGTTTGTACAGGGCTGGGGCATGTGCGAGGCTCAGATGGATCTCAGCAGTGAAGCTCTGAGAACACACTGGAACACTGGTGGGTCAGTGTGCAGTGATACATTTCCAGGGAAGAAGCTATCCCTTCTGGTGTTTTCTGGGTTGGTTGGTGCTTAGCAAACCTTGTTCCAAAGAGTCCACACTCCCCTCGCCATGTCCGTAGCTCTCCTGTGTGTATGCACCCCTCAAGGTACCCGCATAAGGCCCTCCCAAGGGACTCCTGGCTCCAACCTCCCGTCAGCCCTGGAAATACACAACAACCTTAAGTGAAGCCCATTTCCTGCTGTGGGCCATTGTTTCTTCATATGTAACTAACAAGGAAAGTGTTGGATGAGTTAGGTTCTGGCGTTCCCTTCCTAAAGGGCCTCTTGGTACCTTCCCACTGCCCATAGCGTAGTTTCAGGCCTTGGTCTCCAGCTCCTCACTGCCTGTTCCCACTTTTCTTTTCCTTCACCCCTTGTGTTGCTCCTTCCCTGCCTACCCTGTCCCCCTTCTTTTTATTTATGGGGTGGTGGTGGTGGTGGTGGTATGTGTGTGTGTGTGTGTGTGTGTGTGTGTGTGTGTGTGTGTGTGTGTGTATGTGCTTGAGTACGCATGCGCATATGTGTGGTGGTCACCGGTGTGAGTGTCTATACTCGTGGAGGCCAGAGGAGGACATTTGTGCCCTATGATATTGCTGTCTGCCCTATTGCCCTGAGACAGGGTCCTCCAATGGTCCCAAAGCTCACTGTTTCAACCGAATGGACTGGCTGGCCCATGAGCTTCTGCGAGCTGACTGCCTCTGATCCCAGTACCAGGGTTATAGACTCGTGGTCGTGCCCAGCCTTTTTCCATGTGGGTTTGGGATTCAGATGCTTGTACAGTGAGTGCTCTTACTGCTGAACCGCCTCCCCAGCCCCTCCCTTCTGTAGCTGACTCATTATGAGTTCCATAGAAACATGGAGACAGAGCAGCTGTCCCTATTCTTCAGTTGAGGCCACAGCTTCTGAGTTCTGCTGGAACACTTCCTTGGGACCTTAAAATGGAGCCCTGGGCCAAGGCGAGTGGGTGGCTGAGCCTGGGGAAACACTGAGTCTCTATGTTCTCTTGCCAGTCCCCCCCCAAAAAAAACCCAGAAAAAACAACTGGGAGGCCTTCTCGCTGAGCTTCAGTCACACCGAAGTCCTCTGGTGAGGGCTTGGGAGGTGTCAGCTCAGAATCCCTCAGTCATGCTCTCCCCTCTGCCATCTAACCTTCCTGATCACTCTCCAATTGCAGATTTTTGCTAGTCTTCAGCTGCCTGGTGCTGTCCGTGCTGTCCACCATCCAAGAGCACCAGGAATTTGCCAACGAGTGTCTCCTTATCTTGGTGAGTGTGGGGAATCCCCCACAGATGCTCCTACAAGGGAGAACAGCATATATGTAGGCTCCAATCTGCACCAGAACTGAAGCAAACCTCACCAACAGAAGGCCTTCTCCCAACTGAGAGCCATGCTCAATGCCACTGATCCAGGGCTAAGAGTCTAGAATGGCAGGAAGGTTGAGGGCAGGGAGAAGAAAAAAACCAAAAAACAAAAAATCCCAGCATCTTATGAAGCTAGATGCTTATAAATGAGGGCAAACCTGGGCTTCTGTTCTTCCTAGAAGGCAAAGAGAGGGTAACCTCCCCACGAACACTCTTAAAACTTTCCAGGTATAAGAGGGACCTAACCAGGTGTTGGGTGTTCCTAACTCAGGATTGGGCTCTGATCTGGATCCTGGTTCCCCATAGGAATTCGTGATGATTGTGGTCTTTGGCTTGGAGTATATAATCCGCGTCTGGTCGGCTGGATGCTGTTGTCGCTACAGAGGATGGCAGGGCCGCTTCCGCTTCGCCAGGAAACCCTTCTGTGTCATCGGTATAAAGCCTTCCCTACTCTGCCCCACTCCAAATCTCAAGGAGGCATTTTGATCCCAGCCTTGACCCCGACTCTGTTTTCTCATGAATTTTCGTGGACCCTCCCTGTCTGCACCCCACCCACTTGATGTCCCCGGAGTTCCAGACCCCAGGTCTTGTCACAGGGTGGGCTGGTAACTTCGACATCCCGCCCTGCAGACTTCATCGTGTTCGTGGCCTCGGTGGCAGTGATCGCTGCAGGCACACAGGGCAACATCTTTGCTACGTCCGCGTTGCGCAGTATGCGCTTCCTGCAGATCCTGCGCATGGTGCGTATGGATCGCCGCGGTGGCACCTGGAAGCTGTTGGGGTCGGTGGTCTATGCGCACAGTAAGGTGAGGCTGGAGAAAGGTGAGAGGAGCCAAGCTGCTGGACACTACATTAGGCACAAGCAAGAGGCGGAGCTTGGGCGGGGCCAAATTGGGGCGGACACGTTGGGACTGGAGTCAGGCCCGGCTGGCCTCGTTAGGCACTGATGGGGGAGGGGGTTAGTGGGTGCGAGGCATACAGTGGGGCAAGAACAGTTGGGGTGTGACGGGGGCGTGGCTTGTCTGAAGTATGGGGCTGGAGCTTAGTAGGGGTGAGGCCTAATAGAAACTGCAGGAGGGTCTCACGTTAGGGGCTGAGGCTTCTAGAGCCAGCAGAGGCGGGGCTCAGACAAGGCCTGAGAGGTAGGGCTTAAGGGTCACATCTGGAAGCCCTTAGGTTAGGAGAGGACTGCTCCCAACGGAGTGGGGAACTGGATGGGTGAGGCTGGAAAGGAACCGACGGCGCTCCTGGGTTGAAACCTGAAAAATGGAGCAAGAATGGCAGAGCACAGTGGGCCTGGAGCAAAAGGGCTGAGCTGCCATGATTAAGGGCAGGCCTGGGCGTCTGACTTGGAGTTTCAGAGAAGGCTGGGCAGGGGCTCCTTCCTGGAAGAAAGGGGCGACTGGAGAAGTGTGTGTAGCCTTATCCCCTGACAGGTAGGTGTCCTTCTCCCTTCCCCCAGGAGCTGATCACCGCCTGGTACATCGGGTTCCTGGTGCTCATCTTCGCCTCTTTCCTGGTCTACCTGGCTGAGAAGGATGCCAACTCTGACTTCTCCTCCTACGCCGACTCGCTCTGGTGGGGGACGGTGCGTGAGCGTCTGTGCAGGGCTGCCCTTGCCCCTAGGAGCATCCCTGGACACTTCCCAGGTTCTGTCCTCCTATGATGCCCCCCTCAGGGTTGGCCCGTCCTTGTCTCTTCACACTAAGGTTGTGGCTCCTGTGACCAGTCCCCATGCTTGTCCTACTCACTCTGTGGGACCTGTCTGTGCCCTCATCTCCAGCCCTACACTCAGCCCTTGTGACGTGTACTGCTTTTCCTTGACTAGTGTGAGAACAGAATTCACCTGAGAAGTCCTTGAGACCAATCCCTATGGTTGTAGAGGAAGCCCTTCTCTTGTTGTTAGTTTTCCACTTGTTCTTGCTGTACCTTCAAGTCCTTGTGTCAGGTCCCTCTGCCCAGTCCTATGGGCAACCTGTTTGTATCTCCAGATCACACTAACGACCATCGGCTATGGTGACAAGACGCCACATACATGGCTGGGCAGGGTTCTGGCTGCCGGCTTCGCCTTACTGGGCATCTCCTTCTTTGCCCTGCCTGCCGTGAGTTCTCTGCTGGTTGTTGAGGGAGGCTGGGACGGGACCTGATCAGCCTGATCATCCTAAATTTTCCTTGGGCAGCCTGGGGTGTCCCAGATGGACAGGTATGGGAACATCCTCGTAGCCTCTTGTCCTCCTTGCCGCACTACCTACAGCCATGCCTCATCCCCATAGGGCATCCTGGGCTCTGGCTTTGCCCTGAAGGTCCAGGAACAGCACAGGCAGAAGCACTTTGAGAAGCGGAGGATGCCAGCAGCTAATCTCATCCAGGTACACGATGCTTAGGCAAGCCTGTGCTGTGTCAGCCCTGTGTACTGACCTATGGGTTCCAAACTTTCAAAGTTCAGAGAGGGTAGAGACTTTGGAGTAGAGGGGGTACCTGCCACATTATAGACAGAGCTAGGATGTTGACTGCAGTATCAGTAATGTTCCCCCATCCCTACAGCAAATACCTCCTTTTGAACTCCCTAGATCCACTCTGTTGCCAGCTCTGGCCATAATGTGGGATGGGGAGAGAGCCTGGGGCAAAAGCCCTCCATCTCATGGTGGAGACCTAACTCTGCCATTCTGAACGGTCAGCCTGCTCCACTCCCAGCACCTTGATACAATCACTGTATCTTAAGGAAGTCATGCAAGAAGATGGTCCAGGGCTTGACTTTTAGAATTGCCAGCATTTAATGGGCAGCTAAAAAGGGAGCCAGTCAAGGAAAGAGAGGGAGATGGGAGCAGGTGTAGGAAGCCAGGAGCATGTGATCTCTGTTTCCCTCCATGTGATGGACGATCTGAGTAAACTCTGATCTGTGCGTCACTCACCGTTGCCTTGGCTCTTCTCCAGTGTAGGGGCATACAAGAGAACTCCCTGTAGGAAATAGTTGAGGGGTACTGACACAGCACACCTCTGCCTGCTCCCTAGCACACTGCCCTCTGACCCCCCCAGACCCAAGCCTGACTCGGCTCCTCCTTATCTCTCCTTCCCAGGGTATAATAACCCTTTCTCCATCCCTGCTATCTCCAACCACCAGCCCAGCCTTTTCTTCTTAGCATCCCTTGGGGCACAATGGCCACTGTCCTCTGTGAGCTGGCCTCCCCAGGGGCATTGTAGGGGGCAGGCAGCTGGCACTGTCCATGCTGAGAGACAGCTGGTATTGTGGTACCCATAATTAATGAGAGCCCTGGCAGCTGCTCCCCTGCCCATGCCAGGGACCCAGGCAAGCAGGAAGTAAAAATATTTCTGTCTTAGGAAGGCGCCAGGCTGGTGAGGTCACTCGTGGCAACCCCTTAAGGACAAGAGGCACCCAAAGGAGGGGGGCATCCAGGGCTGGTCTGATTCTGCTTTGTCTTGTCTGTTCCCGTATCTCCCTGCTCTGGTGGATAATCCATTCTCAGGCCTTCCCAGATTCCTCTCTTCACCTAGAGGACGAGGGGCAGTTTTGCTTCTCATGTGACCGTAGTTCCTTCTGCTGCAGCGTCCGTGGCTGCTGAAGAGTTGGTGGCCAATAGTCTTTGCTGCTCTAGTCCCATGGTAGCAGTGGGCAGCTGATGAAACTGCAGCGGACTCGCTGTTTGTAAAGCCATTCACCCAGTCAACATTCCCTCCCCAAACATTCGCAGAACCACATACGCGTGCCAGATACTGTACTTGGCACCGAGGATGCAGGGGTGCCAGTGATGCAGCTTATGAAGAGAGACACTAACCAGACACTGTGAATGCGTACTTAGCTAAGGGAGTGAACAGAAGGGCTTAAAGGAGCCTGGCCACGAGTGTACCAGGCACTAAGCTTAGCCTTGGGCAGATATCTATTCATTTCAACCACACAACACTCTGTTAGGTCAACAATGGTCAGTTTATTCTGCATGGGAGAATAGACTAGAAACCCATGCCTATCTGACCACAGACCCCCCCCCCCAGCTCTTACCCAGTGCTTGTAGGCCCCCTGGCTCTGGTGCCAGTTTACTGGGTCACCTTGAGGAAGTCTTTTCTCTCTAGGTCTTGGTTTCTTGGCTGGCCCTGCTGGTAGCTATGGAATTAGACTTGGCCTCTGGTCCTGGCATCACTCTCAGCTGGCCTGGGACTGGGCTCCTTCAGGGGCAGAGGGCTGGTGGGTAGATAAGGACTTCTATGACACCCATTCTCCCTGTCCATCCAGGCTGCATGGCGCCTGTACTCCACGGACACAAGCCGGGCCTATTTGACAGCCACCTGGTATTACTATGACAGCATTCTCCCATCTTTCAGGTAGGTGCTGCGGGAGTGGGAGAGGGTAGGGGCTGGCACTAATGCCCCTCAAGATGAGAAAGGAGATAGCTCCCGAAGGAACATTTGGGACTAGCTCTTCATGTCCTGCCTAACTTGGAGCCTGGCTGGTCCTCTCCCCAACTCTTCTCTGTCTACTGGTCCCAGAGTATCGATGCAGCTTTGACCCTGAAGCTGAGCCCCACTCATGGAGTGCTGGCATCTACACGCGCACCCATAGATGATACCACCCAGGGAAGTTAACACCAGCTCATCTCCCCTCAGTCCTGAGTCGGAGACATATTAGCAATGCAGCTGGTGCTAGGCAGAGGGTGCTATGCAGAAACACGCGTGCTTACCCCAGAGTCCCTGTGTGTGACTGACTGGTGTGGCCCCTGTTACTGTTGTGGGCAGCAGCCTCTGAGGCCAGCCTGCTCTGCAGGCCCCAGGCTGGGCTGAGACTGAATGGGGGCGGCTCCGTGCTGGAAGATATTAATAGCATCATCAAGGTGTGTGGAGCCAGGTGCCTGGCCAGGCCCTGGGGCGGGAATGAAGACTGCAGAGCCGGCTCGGTTGGCTCGGTCCCATGGGCAGGACGGCATGGAGTGCGTGCTAGTCCAGGCTGCTGTGCTCAGCGCTTCTCTCCCGTCACTGCCTCATTAGTTACCCTTGAGCAGCTGTTGCGTGATCCCCCCTTGCCTGTAACCGCACCTGGTCCCCTCTTGCTCCCCCCTGTCCCCCAGGCTTCCCAGGGGATGAGCAGGAGGTAGGGTCTGGAAAGGGGGCTCCCCACATCACTCCTCCTTCTCCCCATCTCCACACCTGGCAGAGGCAAGCTCCTATCTCAGAGGTAGGGCCGGAGGCCGGATTTGAAGCAGCCCCTTTATGGAGGAGGGATAATTTTAAGGAATCAAGACCAAGCCAGAGAGAGCACAGGGACTGGATGCTTAGAAATTGGCAAGGAAGTATATGGCGGGTGGGGTAAGGGACCCTAGATAGGGTGGCCTGGGTTTCCTAGTAAGAGAAACAGAGCTTGGTTTGGAGATTTGGGCTCTGTTGGAAAGGCAGGAGAGGGGTGGGTACCTTCCTGATCATGGCAGTAGGAAACGGCCTGGCGAGTCAGTGGACAGCCAACCCGACACCATCTCCACTACCTCCAGGGACTCCATGGTTGAAGGAACACTGCAGGGGTGGGAAGCTGGGCTGGCCACCCTATCAAATCTGCCCTTAGCTCCAGTATCCTCCTAAAACCCAAGTCAGATTGTGGCACTGAGGATCTCTGAGCTGCTGCTGGCTGCACAGCTCCCCCAATAAGCAGCAGAGTCAGCTAGATTTGAGCTCCCTCTTTGTGTGGGTGCTCTGGACGTATGCCCAACCTGCAGAACCATACCTAGATTCCTTCCGATATCCCAGAAACTTCTTCAGAGAGGGAGAAAGCTAGTCTCTCCACCCTGCCTGTTCTGGCCTGTGGTGTTTGAGAGCACCCTTAGAAGGTAGCTCAAGACTTGGCAGGATCTCAGCTCAGTAGCTCTGGGCCCACTGGGTGAGGTGGGTGGTGTCCCCAAGGCCCTGACTGTAGCTGATGGCGCCCTCTCCTGCAGAGAGCTGGCCCTCTTGTTTGAGCACATACAACGGGCCCGCAATGGGGGCCTACGGCCCCTGGAGGTGAGGCGGGCGCCAGTACCTGATGGAGCGCCCTCTCGCTACCCGCCCGTTGCCACCTGCCACCGGCCAGGCAGTGCCTCCTTCTGCCCTGGGGAAAGGTAGGGGCCCCGTGAGGCCACCACCACCTCTTGCTTCTCCTCTTCCTCTTCCGTTTTCTGTCTCACCCTCTCTCAGACCTCCTCCAGCCACCACATAGGTGTCTGGACCTGTTTGGGGGATTCTCTGGCATTGTTGTGAGTCCTGGTAGTTGTCGTCAGATGGCCAGACAGGTACAGACCGAGGGCCCTCTCTAGAGAGGCCGCAGTGGACTTACCTTTCTGTTCTCTGGGTCTCCAGGGTCTGAGAGGGACAGCTGTCCGCACCATTCCTTCCTGTCATCTCCATCGTTCATACCATTGTCCTCTTTCTTTCTCTGTTTCCACGTCCCCACCCCCCCATTCTTCCATCCCTGCACCCCCATCCCTCCCGGGAAGCTGGAGAGAGGAGGAGGCCGCTGGCCCCAGGTGCTTACGGCTCAGGTAATCGAGGGCGCCCATTCTGTTCTGGGGTGTGAGGGCAGGGATCCTCTCCTCCAGCATGCTCACTGAACATGCTGAAACACACCTCCCAGGAAGCAGGTGCCTGCTGGAAAGAGAACTCTGTGACTAAGACCGCTGTGACTAGGACCTTCGTAATCTCTACCAACGACTACCACACTCATCTCTGCAGCTCTTGCCTGCAGCTTTGTTAGAGCGGGGGCGGGGGGCAGGGGCCGGGTCTCTTGGGGGCTCTCTTCTTCTATACTGAGGTACGCTTTGCTGTCTCCAACCCTCTCTCCCAACTTAACCTGGAACTTTTGCCTGTTGAAAGAAGAATGAAGACAGAGCAGTGCTTGCTTCATCTGCGTGCCCCTAACTGGAGGAATCTCAGGCGCGTTAGGATAAGGGAAATCCCTCCTCGTGCCTTAGGAAGAAGAGGGACTTGGGTGAGGTTGCTTCAACCCTTTTGAAGTCAAGGGTCAGCCCAGTGCCCTCATGCTCTCCTCCTCTTTGCCCATCGCTTTTGCTTTGCCTCATCCCACACATCATCCTTGAACTAGTCAGGTAGACATCTGTTCCTTGAGTCTGGGGTATCATTAACATTAGCAATGTTAATTAGGTCTAACATTAGCAACCAGGGAAGAGGCAGGTCCCTCTACACATGGAAGCTCATCTCTGCCTTGTGTTCTGGAGAAAGTCATCCTGCAACTCTGCTCAGTGCATTGGCAGCATTCAGGCTGCTCGGGGGCCTAGGCTCTCAGTTTTGGGGCTGAAGAGGCTTGGGGGGGTGGATTGATGGGGATAAGTGGGAGCAGGGTCTTTTCCTTGTTCAAAGTAAGGGCTCTTACTGGCCAAGGGCTAGATAGGTCTGGAACTTCGGGGAGAAGAAAGATTAGACAAGTTAGACTGGGAGCTCCCTTGAAGAGAAGCCCCTGGTGTAACTTGACTTGGGTTCTCCATCACTGCCTGTAGGCACCATGCTTGCCAAACCACAACTTATAGTCAGAAACTCACGAGGTTTGGCATTCTGGCAACCCTGAGCAGGGCCAAATGTGGACTGTGAGCTTACAGTTTACTCTTATATCGGAATCAGAAGATACTATGGGTGGAAGGGCTGGGAGCCTGTGCCCTTAATGATTCTGGGTCCCCGAGTCCTTAGAGGCCTGGGAACACATGGATGTTGAAAGCCTGGCATTATTAACACCGTATCTGTCTGCTCTGAAGTGTCTGTCTGCTCTGCGTGTCTGATGGTGGATGAGGAACCTGGGTGGATCAGGTGGGTGTTGAGCTGTGACTTTTGGATCTGTCACCAGGCTCAAGCCAAGTGTCCATGCCCTTAATCTTGGCTATCTTGACCCTAGGATGTTACACCCTATGTTACACCCAATGGGGTGTAACTCCTGCTAGAATACCCCCCCAAACACGTGTGTACATAGACATGTGTATACACACGTGTGAACACACTTATCTCCCACACCCCATCCTGGTTTGGCCACACGGAGCTTGGAGATGGCCCACACTGAGCATGTTTTCAGAAAGTGGGACTCCAAGGAGGAAAAGGACTTCCTGGGAATGGCATTCCCAGTGCCAGGACCTCCCTTTGAGGGTTATGGGATGAGTCTCTAATAAAAGCCTGGTCTCCTGACTGCCTGTATCCACATCCCATGGAGCACGAACTCAAAATGTGAAGGATGGGACTTCTCCATAGCACCGACTCAGTCTCTGGAGAAGGGACCTTGAGTTCTGCAGGCTCGCCATACACCCGAGGGATCGTATGCAGAGCCTGGGCGTCTCTGCATCCTGGGGTTGGGATGGAAGATGACTTGAGTGGGGAATCTCTCTCTCCCTCCAGCCACAGGAGGCCAGTGCCATCCTGGCTGCACTCCATACTCTACCCACCTGTCTCTTTGTCACTAACCTCTGTTCGTGTCTTGTTCTCAACTTTCCAGCCAGATGTTTAGTAATAAGCGGAGTTTCTTTCGGATCCACGCCAGCTGGAGACCGAGGTACCCCCCTCGTCTGCTCCTCCTGTCCCCCTCTTCCTTTCTCCTCCCACTTTAGGGGCTGGAGAGGGGGGACAGGATGGGTCAAGGACAAGGTGCATGTGCCTGCCGCCTGCAGTCTGCCTTGGGGCCCTAAGGAGCCCCCTTGCCTTCCTGGGGATGCCTCTGCCAGGTTTAGGGCATGGGCCCAGTGTGTCAGAAGGGAGCTCTGAGTGTGTGCTGGATATGATGCAGATCCCTGTGTTATCTTGGCCAAATTCCTTCCCGCCTTTGGACCTTTTTGCTTCTGTAGAATGGGTGGGATGAACTAGAGGCCCTCTGAGGGTCCTTCCCACTCTGACCTGTGCCAACCTTGGAAGTAGTTTACTGACTCCACCCTCTGCTTAGGAAGCCCACAGGTGTCTGAAGGGTCAGTGCCTGGCCCTTCTGTCACGAATTTCAGAGCCCCGGCTCTTTTCAGCTGCATCACAACTACATTTTGTGGTACCTGCGCCCCGTGCCAGGCCCGGCTCTGTGCACTGGGGAAATGGTGATGAATAAAACATGGTCCCCAGAGAGTTGCAAGGAGTAATTGTGGTTCAGTGCATTGAGTACAACACAAGAGGCAAGCAGAGGGGCTGTGCAGCTGAGGTCAGGCGTTTAGCCTAGAAGCAGCCCTGCAAGAGGGGGCTGCCGGGGGAGGGTACTCCTCAGGCCAGAGAGCCGCATAGATAGAGCTTGGAGGGAAATGAGAAAGCATAGCTGCAGGAGATGAGCCTGTAGCTCTGACCTGAGAGTGGCTTGCTGGGGCGGGACTGGATCACAAGAACCCCAGCCCAGTATGAGCCTCATTCTATTGGCATGTAGGTGGCCTGGGTTTGTGGAGCCCCAAGGTACCAGTGGAGCCTTGAGGTTGAGCATGAGGACCAAGGCCCCAAATTGTCTGTATGCTTCTGTTGAGAGGCAGCCCATTTTAGAATTGTTCGTTCCAGGCCACTGTCGAGTTCCAATTTGCTAGCCATGTGTCCTTGGACAGAACACCTAGCTTTCTCCGCCCCAGTTCCCTTCCATGTAAAATATAGGTGCTAATGGGACTCGCTTCTGCTAAAACTGACTGGCTCCTGTAAACGCTGACCTCAATCCGTTTACTGTTTGTCCGTTTAAGAAGGCCTTTGGGGTGGGGCCCAGTTGGTACAGTGCCTGCCTAGAATGCATGCGTTTGCTTCCTAGCGCTGCATAAACTGGAAATGATGGTGCATGCTTATAGTCCTAGCACACAGGAGGGAGAGGCAGGAGGATCAGAAGTTCAAGGTTATCCTCAGTTACATATCAAGTTTCGGGCCAGCCTGTGCTATGTGAGATCCCATCCATAAACAAACAAACAAACAAACAAACAAACAACATAAAAACCATACTTTTGAAAGTAGTGTGGAAGCTGAGGAGGGTGTAGCTTTCTGGTGGATCTCGAGAATGCTATCCCCAATCCTGAAAAAAGAAAAGATAAAACCAAGCCTAAAAGCTTGGGAACATGTCTGTAGGAGATAGGGGCTGCCTGAGGTGGCACTGAGGACACTGGGTTAGATCTCTTCCTGTGCAAGTGTAGGTTGGAGGGCAGGAAGAATCAAAGGCCAATGGAAAGGCTCTTTCCCCGTCATCCCTGAAGAGGGGCTGTGTGGAATAGCACAGGGGTGGGTGTCTGCCTTTCCCAGCCTGGACTGTGATGGGCCGAGTTTCCCTGTCACTGTGAGTACAAGGGCTGGCTGGGTTTTCAGGGCAGTTAGCAGCTAAGACAGGGTTTACTCCCCTTCTCCCTCATCTTCCCACCCCAATGCCCCATCCTTCCAGGCACCACAGTTCCGCTTTTCTCTACCTCAACACTGCTGACATTTTGAATCGGACGATTCTTTTGCTGGGGCCTACAGCATGCATCTTGGGATGGTAGACAGGACTTCTGGCTTCCACCCAGGATGTCCCAGGAGAGCACCTTTACAGAATGATAACCCCCAGTGTCTCCAATGTCAGGTGCCCTATGGTGGACAAGATTACCCCCAGCTGAGGATCACTGCAGTAGTTCCCACACTAAGCCCTTGTCCCCAAAAAAGACACAGTCTCTAAAGTCAGAGAAAATGGAGCCTAATCTTGTCCTGATTTTAGGCAGACCCTTTCTCTCTTTCTGCATCTATAAAAGAGGGATGGCAAATTTAGAGACCCTACAAGAGGACACTCGGAGGCCTAAAACACCAGGGTCTGCAGATGGGCCCTGTGTGCTCTAAGAAGCCGAGGAAGAAAAGAGATTTTTGGTGCCTACCGTGTGCCAGCTTTTCTTCCATTTTCTTTGAGCTTTCAGGCTCCAGAGAGGCTGATGTGAGCCTTTTTCTGGTCCTTGCCCAAGGAGTTGGAATCCAGGCCTGCTCCGGGTGAAAACAGTGTCTTCTTGCACTCAGGAGGAGCCAGGGCCTTTGACTGCCTGGAAAATTACAGAATTCCTAAAGCAGGCCAGAAGCTCTCTCTGCCACCACAGAATGGGGACCAGAAAGGGACTTTTAAAGGCCTCTAATGCAAGCCTGAGCCCCCTTCCTCTGAGAGTCTCCCTGGGTCTCCAGAACACCCAGGAGCAATCTCCAGATTCTTGGAGCCAAAGCACAAGGGTTTCTCCAATGTCCTCTCCTTCTTTCCCCATTGGAGTAACAGAGGACAGGGTGGCCTTGTATAGCCTAGGGTATGTGGGTGGGTGCTTGCTAGCATGAGGAGAGCCCACAGGAACAAAGCTTGCAAAGATTTGGGAAAGCCACACTCAGACTTCACTTGGAATCTTTGGGTATGTCAAAGAGATCCCAGGCCAGCGAAGAACATGATGGATTTCTTTCTGACAGCCCCAAGTTCCCAACCTATAACCTCTCCCCCTGGGGCAGGGACCCATCCCTCAGGGTGGCCCTATATCTGGGGCACCTCTCCAAAGGTGTCCCTGGTTTTGTGATCTCCCCCCACCTCACCATCCTGGCTCTGCCTCTCTGCTCCATGTCCTGGGCATTGGATGAGGCTACCTCACACCTGATATGGAAACCAGATTCTGTCATCTGCTCAGCCTTTAATCTGAAAGCCCCCAGGCAGGTACTATGACCCCTTCTTCACCTCTGCCCCTTCTCAGGCCTTGTCTGAACCTGTGTGCTATTTTCCTGTGCAGAGTGAGGACCTGCATCAGGGGAGATGATGGTGGTGATGCAGGGTGTGGGGCAGAGGATGTTGGCCGAGGTCTTACCAACAGCATAGCATGGTTCTTGAACCTCTTAGACACAGAGTTGCTCTACCAGGTATTGGTTAACTGGGGCCTATCTCAGGGAAGGTTTGGGGATGTGGTGGGGAGCTGGGTACAGGAAGCGAGAAAGCATACACATGTGCTCACAGGCACACAGGTGAGCATACACATGTGCTCACAGGCACACAGGTGAGTAGGTAGAAAGGCAGGCCTTCCAGGTGCTCCAAGACCATGTGGATAGGATAGCACTCTTTGAGAACAGAACTCAGACAGGGGAAACCACAGGAGAACAGGTTTCTACACACGGATTCTCACGTCGGGGGGCTGGCACCTCATGTGTCCTGGACATCCAGATGGTCAGCGGCCCTGTCATATCACACAGCCCCACAGCTACTAACACATGGAGAGCTGTGTGATAGAGACCTTAGTTCGTGGTGTTCTATTTATACAACTGTACCAAGTCCTAAAGCCGTGACCTGACCAGTGTGGGATAAGATAGCTCCAGCAGAGTGGGGAGGAGGGAAGTGTAAATGTGGTGGTGGTGGGGGGGGGAGTGTAAAGTTGACACATGTATACACAGTGTGCACACACATGGGTGCCCGTGGACCCAGTTACACGGTACACACACTCTCTCGCTTCCACAAAGCCAACCCCTGTGTATGGTGAGGCCCAGAGCCATGCTCTATGTGCCTGGCTGGGTGAGCTCCTCCTTCTACAGTGTTGTCTGTGTCCACGGGGGTTGCTACCTCCCCGCTCCCCCCACCTACCTGGGCTGGTCCTGGATCCTCGTCCTCCTGTCTCTGACTTCCTTCTGGTTTCTCTCACTGCTTTCACTCTGACATCTGTCTCCTGTGTACCCCTTATCTGTATCGGGCTGGGGCTGGGGCTGGGGCTGGGGCTGGGGCTGGGGCTGGGGCTGGGGCTGGGAGGTGGGGCTGGGGAGGGAATATGTCCCCATTGACCTATCTAGCTTCACCTAGGCATCAGGGCCCCCGTGCTACACCTGAAGAGATAACTGATGGAAAGCAGGACCTGGTAGCAAACCCTAGATCAGCTAGGTTAGCTTTGTCCTCACCTACCTACTTCAAGCCAGCTCACTTGACTCTTTCTCTGCTGTGCCCTGCCCTGCCCTGCCCTGCCCTGCCCTGGCAGCAGCCGGATGGGCATCAAAGACCGAATCCGCATGAGCAGCTCCCAGAAGCGGACAGGCCCCTCCAAGCAGCATCTGGCCCCTCCACCGATTCCCACCTCGCCAAGCAGTGAGCAGGTGGGCGAGGCGTCCAGCCCCAGCAAGGTGCAGAAAAGCTGGAGCTTCAATGACCGCACCCGCTTCCGGGCCTCTCTAAGACTCAAGCCCCGCTGCTCTGCTGAGGGTAAGCCCCAGAGGTCTCGGGCTGTG
Organism: Mus minutoides; assembly: GCA_902729485.2. Classification (NCBI taxonomy): domain Eukaryota; kingdom Metazoa; phylum Chordata; class Mammalia; order Rodentia; family Muridae; genus Mus; species Mus minutoides. The sequence continues at coordinate 212,206 of LR750412.1, read as the reverse complement.
CATCTGCAAGAGGCAGCATGGGTGGGGACTCGTTCGGATCGTCTGCTCTAGAAAACGGGCATCATAAATTCTTCTTTGCTATAATCCAGTCTCCAGACTGTTAACAAATCAAATGAGAATTTAGAGGGGGCACTGGTTGGCAGTAAGAACATCGGATTTGGAACCAGGCTTCCGAGATTTGATTCCTGGCTCTGTCTTTTCTTTTTAATGTTTTAAAATTTAATTTTAAAAAGGATTTTACTTTTTGTTTGTTTTGTTTTGTTTTGTTTTGTTTTGTTTGTTTTTCGAGACAGGGTTTCTCTGTGTAGCCTTGGCTGTCCTGGAACTCACTCTGTAGACCAGGCTGGCCTCGAACTCAGAGATTCGCCTGCCTCTGCCTCCCAAGTGCTGGGATTAAAGGCGTGCGCCACCACACCACACCTGGCAGGATTTTACTTATTTTATACATGTGTGCTCTACCTCATATATGCCTGCATGCCAGAAGAGGGTGTTGGATCCCATTCCAGATGGTTGTGACCCACCGTGTGGTTCCTGGGAATTGAACTCAGAACCTTGGAAGAGCAGACAGTGCTCTTAACCGCTGAGCCATGTCTCCAGCCCCCTATTTTACTTATTTATTGTGTGCATGTGTCTGTATCTGTGCTGGTGGAAGTCAGAGGATAAGCTGTGAGAATTGGCTCCCTCCCCCTCCCACATGGGTCTGGGGATCAAACTCTAGTCTTCAGCCTGCATACCAAGCACTCTTATCCACTGAGCCACACACAGCCTGTTACTTACTTTAGATAAGGACCACATCTCTCTGGGTCCCACTTTCCCCATCTGTAAAACAAAGGCAACAATAGTATCTATTTCAGATAGAGATTCTGAGGACTCCATGGTGGGATGAGACACAGCGTAGTAAGTGCTCAGCAGAGGGCCCTCTGGAGGAAGTCCTGTGTGCAGCCATCCCCTGGACAGTCTCCTTTGCTTCTCCTCCCTACCCCCGTTTTGTAGACGTGGAAACTGAGACTCTCAGCATGACACTCTCATCCTGAAGCAAAGCTGGCCGGCTCCGAAGCCGGTGTTCTCTGCTGTCCCCTCATCCCCAGCCCAGCCTGCTGTCACTGTGGCTGGGGGTCTGGCAGGGGCGGTATCTTCACTGTTAGAGGAAGAGGGTCCCTTTGTGTTCTAGATCTTCACAAGGACTTGGGCAAGAGGCTGCCCTGTTCTGTGCCTTTCCTGGGGAACGGAAAGGCTGTATGGGGTCTCCTAACAGACCCCTCGCCTCTGCTGAGTGTGCTCCAGCTCTCGGTAGAAAAGAAAGGGTCAATAGGTCCAATGGAGATGCGGATAGGATGATAGGTCCAATGGAGAAGAGGACAGGATGCTTCCTCTGTTCTTGGAGAGAGAGAGAGGCCAGCTCAGAGCTGCTGTCTGCACTGTGCCAAGATGCTGAGGCCTGAGAAGTCAGCCTTTTCCTGGAAAGTTACTGAACATCACAGACCAGTGGTTCTTTAGGAGGTCCTGACCCATGGAAGCCTAGGCATGGTGGCGCCTGGGATCGCCTTCCTCCGTGAGGAAAGTATCAGCCTCTCCAAGCACAGGGTACCCACCTCAGAGGAGCTGTTCTCCACCCTGGCTTTAAGGGCCTTCCTTGTAGCAGGTCTGGCACTAGCTGGAATACGCTCCTCCCCTAACCCTTCTTGCTCCTAACTGGAAGAAGAGACCACACAACGACTCCATGAAGAGCGTCAAATAAATGCCTTTCCCCTGGGGCTTCCTGTCCTGTAAGGGGTAACGTGTGGCATGTCCGCAAAGGCTGTGTGCACCATCTTTGTCCCAGGCTAGACCATAGGTCCTCTAAAGCAGCTGCCACCCACCTGTCACCAGGCAGATGTCTGCCCTGCCCAGCCACAGAATAGGCAAAAGGACATGTAACCTAGGACAGTGAGAGGCAACAGCCATTTAGGCAGGATACCCATCCACATTGAACCTCAGGAAGGTTCTGGGCTCTTATTAGATCCATCTTCCCATGAGTCCTGCTAATGGAGGTGGGGGCTGAGAGTGTTTTCTTCTACCGCTCTTGGCCCTCACATGCCATTCCTGTCTCTACAGAGGGCCCCTCAGAGGAAGTGGCTGAGGAGAAGAGCTACCAGTGTGAGCTCACGGTGGATGATGTCATGCCTGCTGTGAAGACGGTCATCCGTTCTGTCAGGTGAGGCTGAGACCTAAGGTAAGCAGCCCTCCATCCCACCTGCCACCCGTCACTGCTCCCCATCTGGGCCTGTCCTCATGGCTGGCCCTGGCACAGGTCCCAGGGCACCAGCTGCTAACTGCCTGGAGTGCGGGAGCTGTGGACAGGAGCATATGGCTTCCAGCACCGTCTGCACCTTCACAACACACATCATGTCCAGAGGCCCTGGCTCTGATGGCCAGAGGCACAGCTGCCCATAGGGGTCTCTGTTCTTACACACACAGTGTCCGCTCCATCCAGGCTGTCTGCTTCCCCCCTTCCCCCCTCCCCTACTTTGTGGTGCTCTCCTTCCTTCTCTATCCCTAGCTGCACCAGAGGCACCTGGTAGCTTCTGCTGTCGTCTCTGCCTACCCTACGTGTGTTTTTCTTCTGTATCTGTCTCAGTCCCAAGCTTCTTTCATCTCTACAGCACAGAGTCTTTCTCTCTGTGTGCCTTGGCCTCTCTCTCTTCCTCCTAGGACATCCTCAAGATCAGTAATCCATAGGTCAAGAACTCAGTGAAACTAAGTCAGGGTGTCATGGTCAGCATTAAAAAAAAAAAAAAAGTGAAGTTGGGCATAGAGCCACTTCTGTGACCCTAACCCTTGGGAGGTAGAAACAGGAGGATTGGGAATTCAAGGTCGACCTTGGCTGCATAGACAGTTTGAGGTTCTCCTAAGCTACCGACCTCCTGCTCAAAAAAAAAAAAAAACCAGTAAGGGTGATTATGCTTATGGAACACGTGTGTTTAACCTGTGTGTGAATGAGCACTGGTTTGCAGGATAAGATGTATTTCTTAGGTCTTGGTGAAACAGTTTTGAGAGCCATGATATATTATGGGCTGCTGTGGTAATTAAGTAGGTGCTGGTCTCCTATGCCCTGTAGCCATGCCCAGTGTGGATTTGGCCCCAGCTTCCTGGAGAGGAGTCCTGGCTGGGTCTCCACTTCCAGCCTGCAGCTGGGCTGCCGAGGCCACGGAAGCTCAGCCCACTTGACTCTGTTCCCTGGCTCCCGCACCTGCTCTCGGCCTCTTTCCTGTATTCCTTTTGAGATCAGCCATCTGGGTTTCTCCCAGAGTCAGGCACCTCCTCACCACTTTCCCTTTCATGGATGGACCACCATCTTGGACACAGTATCTGAGCTGTGAAGGCCAGGAGAGCTCTCCTTACCCCCCTCACATCCAGAAAGCCCCCCCTCTAAACTGCTCCTCTGCCCATCTCCCTAAGTCAGGCAGTCAGTACCACTGTCTGCCTTGTCTCCAGCCTTAGGAATCAACTTGGATTCGGACTCAAGTCTCTTGTCCAACCTCTGAGTGGCTTGAATCTGTCTCCTACCTCCACCCCACTGTCCCCTGCCAACTCCGTCCCATCCCGAGAACTGGTCTTGGTGCCTAGAGCATGGAGCACCCCAACACATTCTAGAAGTTGGCAAAGCAAGCATGTTGAAGCAGAGCAGTAGTAGTGGCCCCCATCCTGGTGCCTTCTCTACCCAGCCCCCCACCCCAGCCCTTCCTCATGGCTCGTTCTGGCTCCTCATGCTGCCCACCACTCTGGGGATTGTCCCCTTTCTCCTGTGTCCCTCATCCCACCCCTCAGAGCTCTGTCTCTCCACACTTCCATGCCAGTTTCTAGGAAGTTCCATCCGAGGTTCTACCTACTGTGGCCCTTCTCCTGGCTCCCAGCTCTCCTTTCCTGTTCTTTGAACCTGGCTCTTGACAGCCCATACTTCCCTGTGTTCTCCCAGCTCCCCACCCTAGAGCTGGGTCGGGTTTTTGTTGTTGTTGTTGTTGTTGTTGTTGTTGTTTGGGGAGTGGAGTGGGGGAGAAGGTAATGCTTATAAGAGATTCTCTCTACACCTGGCCTCCCTGTAGCCAGAGGTTGGATATAACTCCCTTTGGGTGTCTGAGAACCTGCACACAATTGTCAAGAATGCACAGAGTGAATGCGACATTTCTTCCCCTAAGCAAGCAGCAGCAGTTGGTGTTTTAGAAGCCCCATGTCCCACTGAGCTGAGAGACAAGAGGGCCATTTCCTGCCTCCTAGATTAATACCACCATAGAGGCACATGAGAAAACACCGAGTCAGCCTCTGAATGTGCAGGGCAAAGGGGAACATGGTGGTTAGTTAAAGAGCTAGGGGACCGACAGAGGTTGTTGGAGAGAGTGGTCGAAGCAGATGACCTGGACCTGGATAAAGAAGCAGAGAAGGGACTGGAAGAGTCCCCTACAAGAACAGGATCATTGCCGGGCGTGGTGGTGCAAGCCTTTAATCCCAGCACTTGGGAGGCAGAGGCAGGCAGATTTCTGAGTTCCAGGCCAGCCTGGTCTACAAAGTGAGTTCCAGGACAGCCAGGGCTATACAGAGAAACCCTGTCTCGAAAAACCAAAAAAAAAAAACCAAAAAAAACAAAAAACAAACAAACAAACAAACAAAAAAAACAGGAGCATCTATCAGAGATCCACCTTCCCTAACAGGATTCTGAAGTTCCTGGTAGCCAAAAGGAAATTCAAGGAGACGCTGCGGCCATATGATGTGAAGGATGTCATTGAGCAGTATTCAGCAGGACACCTGGACATGCTGGGGCGAATCAAGAGCTTGCAAGCCCGGTGGGTGTTCGGGCTCTGAGGAGGGAGGGGTGGGGATTTGAGGGTTCTGGCCCAGGGGATGGAGCAAAAGGTCACCTGTGCCCTGTAGCCAGGTGGTACATCTGTAATCTCAGCACTAGGGAGACAGAGGGAAGAAGATCATGACTTCTAGGCTAGTCCAGGCTATGAGACTCTGCTTCAAAAGAGCAAAGAAACCAGAAATCAAGCCCAAACCGGAAGATCCCTGTCTTGCAGTGTACAATGTTTGGAAGCCGAAAACCAAAACAACCACCTCAGTATAATAGTCCTCTGGCTAAGTCCAGTCCACATTCCTGACTTGAGGGCTTTCCTTAGGATGCCTGTCTTCAGGTCCTAAAGTAACTGGGCTACAGTAATCACTAACTTCCCATTTCCCAAGTAGCAGTGTGAAGTGAAGCAAGTTACCCTTTGCTTCTCTAGAATCCTGCATGTCCACTAGGTCCAGGATTAAGGAAGAACCATTATATCAAGTCACAAACTGCTTAGAGCTCTCCTTTCTCCTGTACCTCTCATTATACAATCATTCATTAACTTAAAAAGTAACAATTGGGCTGGTGAGATGGCTCAGCGGGTAAGAGCACCCGACTGCTCTTCCAAGGGTCCTGAGTTCAAGTCCCAGCAACCACATGGTGGCTCACAACCATCTGTAACGAGATCTGACTCCCTCTTCTGGAGTGTCTGAAGACAGCGACAGTGTACTTACATATAATAATAAATAAATAAAATCTAAAAAAATTTTTTAAAAAAGTAACAATTAAGGTGGGCCATGGTTGGTGCACAACACTGGAGAGACAGAAGCAGGAGGAGCTCTAAGTTTGAGGCTAGCCTGGTCTACATGGAGAGTTCCAAATCAGCCAGGGCGATGTAAGGAGGCCCAGTTTCAACAACAACCACAGGACTGGGTTGGGAGGGGGGGTGCCGTTAGAGGCAGGAGGAGTTCAACTTGGCTGTTGAGAGAGCTGGATTACAAAGAGATCCTGTCTAAAAGGGAAAAAAAGAACAAGTATTGTGGGAAGGAGTGATCTAATGTGACCTCTGCTGCGCTTAGGTCGAATAAAGAAAGATGGAGGTCATCACTGGATTTAGCAACCTGAAGTTCGGTTGGGAGAGGGAAGTCTGACTACAGTGGATTTATAGAGGAAGGAAGCCCGGCTGCAGGCAGAAGACTGCAGGCAGAGAGCAGAATAAGCTGGGGTCATCTCTGGCCTTGTCCACCTTCTAACTTCCCCTCCCCAGTCCGTTTTCCCACCTCGGAGGCTCTGCTTGTTATTTGGAGAACTTTCAAAGCAGAGGCTGGTGTCTTCCAGGTTCACCTCCCTTGGGCAGGGAAGTGACCTCTTCCCATGAGTTCAATCTGTCTTCTTGGTCAGCAGTCAACCTAGGGTTCTCGTGGAAGGGAGGTGCAGTGTAACTCTGTCTCTCTGATGGTTGCTTTCCCCCACAGGGTGGACCAAATTGTGGGTCGGGGGCCCGGGGACCGCAAGACTCGGGAGAAGGGCGATAAGGGCCCTTCAGACACGGAGGCAGTGGATGAAATCAGCATGATGGGGCGCGTGGTCAAGGTGGAAAAGCAGGTGAGTGTAGGAAGGACTTATACCAAATGCCTGAAATAGCTGTCAAAGGTTCAGCACTGCAGTAGTGCAGAACCTTGGCCTAGTAGGGCCCACATGCTGAGTTCTGCTCCGCCAAGTTCCGCCCTACAAACAAGCTCTGCTCCCAGAAAGCCCATTCACAATCATTTCTGAAGGATCTCACCTGTAAACTCGTCCTAACCACGCCTCCTACCTAAGGTTTCCAAGCCCCGCCCCCGATCTCTAGCTCCGTCCCTCCCAGGCCAACTTCCTTCCTTAGGGGTGACAGGCTCTTGGGTCCAGCGTCACCTCCCAGCCTCGTCCCGCTCCGCCCACCAGGTGCAGTCCATCGAGCATAAGCTGGATCTGCTGCTGGGCTTCTACTCGCGCTGCCTACGCTCTGGCACCTCGGCCAGCCTGGGCACCGTGCAAGTGCCGCTCTTCGACCCCGACATCACCTCGGACTACCACAGCCCTGTAGACCACGAGGACATCTCTGTCTCGGCACAGACGCTCAGCATCTCTCGCTCAGTCAGCACCAACATGGACTGAAGGGCTTCTCAGGGGCGGGGCAGCCTTCGGTTTGCCCCTCGGATTCACCCCGGGGCCTCTGGACTCCTCTCTTACTTGAACTAGCTCCCTGGCAGGGAGAGAGGCCATACGCAGTATTGAGCTGTCTGGGTGGGCGAGATACCCATTGCCAGCCAGGTACCAGTGCCCCAGGAGCATGAAATGCCAGGCCACAGCAATGGCTGACCAGAGGCCGCTGGGCGCTCCCGGACCCTGCCCGCTCCATCAAGGCTCAATGTGGCCCGCCTAGCAGGGGCTCTGCCCTGGGAATGGGAGCAGAGCACTGGGGCCCTGGTCCCTGACCCAGCTTCTAGCTATGCAAGGTGAGGTCTCCAGGCCCGCCCTTCCAGGCAGAGCAGGGAAGTCCTCCTGCCAAGCCCCGCCCCACCCCGGGGATGGGCCCAAGGTGCCCCCACAGGTGCCCATAAAGCACAGGACTCTGCCATAAGGTAGATGGGCATCATATATGCAAACGATGTTAAATATGCAACTTTAGGGACCCCCATGGGGTTCCTCTGCCCCTCCCTCACTGGGAGATGGGCCCCAGCAGTAGCTGGTCTCAGGCTGCTTGGCCATACTCCACCTCCATTCTTTGGCTTATCATCCATCCTCACCCAGCATGGGGCCTAAACCTCTCTGTCCTCTCCCAAGGGCAGTACCTGGGCCTTCCTGCCCCTTTGTAGGTGTCACCGCAGGGGCTCGCTCTTACTGCTGGATATCCATTCCCATTGGCCTTCCAAACAGTTGTGACAGCACAAGTTCCTGTATTCTCCCTAAACCCTAGACAGTGGCCCACCACCAGGAACCACAAGCATGGTCCTTTTATTTCTCCAGCAGAATGCCGCACACACCGATGCACACGACGCCACACACTTGAAGGCGTGAGCACAAAGCCACTGGATCCTGGGCAGGAGAGGAGGGTTTAGAGCATCCATGTGTCTCCCCAGGCCCCGCCTCAGAGTTTGACTTGCTCCCCTCCTCAAAAGAGGTCCCAGAGTCCTCTGGTTGCCCTAAGGACTACGTTGGTGTCCCCATAGTGTAACTGAGGCCTAGGCCTCGGGGCCTTGCACACCTGGAGAGAATCCAGGCCCATCCTCTTCCTAGTCTCAGTGAGGACACATGCATCCAGTGCTATAGCAACGGCACCCGGCTCTCACCAGGCCCCGGTTTCTGCCCCGCTCTCTCACTTCAATTGGCAGCGCTGCATATTGGCACAAACGCCCAAACACTGCAGGCCCCACTGTCAGTTTTAGATCCCTACCCCTTTGCTCCTCTCCTGCTAAGCTAATGCAGGTGGCAAGAGAGTGAGGGGTGGGGTTCCAACAACAACACTCCCGGGGGATGCTTGGGAACAAGGGGATGAGGCCGAACTATCTGCATCTCATACTGGGACCTGCATGTACCAGTGCCAGGGCTTGGGTTGAATTCTGCTCAGCCCTATGGTGCCCAATCTCTGCCCTACCATCTGCATGTACCATCATGCCCTGGATGGAGCCCATCCTGGCTCAGTTCACCTGCACTGTATTGCCCCCTGGGGAGCCACTCCACCCCCTCAGAGATGGAGACTAAGATTATCCTGTGACCAAAGGAGACATGGGAAGAGGCCCTCCCTCCTTCCACGATTGAGGTTCCCCCACCAACCCGGTTCTCAGATATGCAAGTACCTCACTTTGTTAACTTATTAACTTATTGGTTTCAATAAAGTTTTCAGTAGGAGGTGACTGGTCTCGGTTGTGTTCGGTGGCTGAAGGCTGAGGCTCCTGGTTTGATGGTGAAAGTGAGATTTGGATTTATTGTAAACCATAAAAGCCCAGCTCCATAGGACTCAAGGAAAAAGAAGAGGCAAGTTGTCTCAGATAATTAAAGCATCTAGGGGATAGATTTGGCTTCACCTATAGGTAAATATAGTTGCTCAAACACATGCTAACCCCTTGTCTGCTCCACCAACCTCACAGGCTGATTGATCTCTTGTGAGGAACAGTGAAAAAGGGATACCACTTTTCCTGGTGGTTCATCCTGTGAGGAAACCAGAAACAATGATCGGGGACTTTTTGTTTGGGGGGGGGGGTCACTTGCTTTTTGCTTGTTTTTGAGCCAGTCTCTGTCCATAGCCTATAGCCGGCCTTGAACTCGAGACGGTACTGATCTCAGCCTTATGGCCGATAGGTTTTCCTTTTTGACTTCCAACAGTTGACAATTCATTTTGTTCGTTTACACACAGAAACACTGGTAATGAGAAAAGAGTACGTGACTATACATTGAGCACCATGACACAACTAGCACACCCAGCCTTGTATTTTTTTAGGCAGGGTATTGCTGTCTATCCCAGGCTGGCCTCAAACACACCAGCTGTGATCATACACGCACAGTCACCACCACTCCCAGCACGGCCTTTTGTTTTGTTGGCTCTGGAAGCAGAGAAGAGCTTGGAAGCTTTTCACTTCTAGCATCAGCTCCAACTCCTCAGGAGGTTTGGGCTGGACACCTAGGGCTCCCTTAGCCATGCAATCCCCCTGCGGCAGGAACAGAACGGGAATTAAAAGGCGTTAACATTTCAGTGATTCTCCAAAAAGGCTCAGTGGTAGGAAAGTCATTTGTCCTTACCCTTCTTCATATAAGCAAAGGTCTCATTTAAGCTTGAGCCACTTGGGAAGCAACACCCTGACATTTATGGATCCTGCCAGGGCTTCCTCTGGGTTTATACCCGCTAATCTCTTACTGTCGGTATAACCCAGATGACTGGAGAGATGGAATGTTTCCTCTAAATGCAAACAGACCCAGGGTGGGTATTGCAACAAAGAGGATTTGCAGTGGGGAGTGGGCCACAGTGCTGCAAGAGACGCAAAAGAAGAGAGAATCCAAGGTAACCCAGAGAAAGTTGCTGAGCACAGCAGTCCTTCCTGGACCTGCAAGAATGCGGGAAGCCATTGGGACCACCAAAACGCCTAAGAGTGGTGCTGGGGTTGTGGCCCCGTGGTGGCAGAGCTCTTGCTTGGCATGTGCAAAGTCCTGGTTCAGTCTCTAGCACAAACAGAGGGAGAGAGGTGTGTGAAGTGGGGGAGAGGGAAGAGGGAGGGAGGGAGGGAGGGAGGGAGGGAGGGAGGTTGGTTTGGTGGGGATCCATGAGACCTACCTAGGTGTGCACACCAGATGTTGCCACCCACACAGCCTGCAGATCCAGGTGGGAAGGAGAGTTTGAAAGAGCATCACAGACATTCTGGAATCTACTGATTACCACAGACCCCCTGAACAGTCAACAGCCCTACACATCAACCCACACATATGGAACATCCATGTAATGACAGTGTCTCCCACCAAGTAAAACAGAGCTGTGCTTCATACAAACAAGGTCATTATCACTCTCTCCCTGCAAAAGGGGGGAACACAAAATCCCACAGCCTTTAAAAATATTTTATTTGTAATATTTTTAATGATGTGTACTTACATGTCTCTGTGTGGGTATGTGCATGTGAATGCCCCTCAGAAAGTAGAGACTTTAGACCCCCCCTTGCTCTCCCAGAGCTGGCACTACAGGTGGCTGTGAGCCAACAGATGTGGGTGCTAGGAACTGATCTCGGGTCCTTCGGAAGAGCAGTGCACTTCCAAACTTATACTGTTGAGCTGTTATCTCTCCAGCTCCCAGGTCTCCAACAAAGGCATCCACACCCAGGAACTAGCCAGCCAACCCTTACTGGGATGTGTTAGCTATTCTTCTGACCCAGTGGCCATCCTGCGTACAACCAAATATTAACCTCACACTACAGTCTTCTGCAAAAAAAGATCTTCTGCAAAAGGATCACTCTTGCTCCAAAGGGAAAAGGGACTTATTCAGAGCCAAGTTTGAGGGACACAAATTCAAGTTGCCCTGAATGATATCTTTATTGTGGAAGCAGTTACATGAGCTTTTTTTTTTTTTTTTGGCTTTTAGAGACAGGGTTTCTCTGTATACTTGTGGACCAGGCTGGCCTCAAACTCAGAAATCCGCCTGCCTCTGCCTCCCAAGTGCTGGAATTAAAGGCGTGTGCCACCACCGCCCGGCTACATGAGCTTTTATAGGCATAGACCAAAGGACAGTCATAAATCAATGCCTTTACTAAATCGTTTGCTAGGGACAGTGTAGGTGGATGGGATACAGCAAAGTGGGGACATCTTGGTAGAAGTTTCAGGTTTGAGCTGATCTGATGACATTCTTAACTTTTGTGTTGGTGGAAGCCAGACTTTAGAGGTGATAGCTTCCAAAAATTTTACCAAACATAATTTTCTTTCTTTTTCTTCCTTCTTTCTCTCTCAATCTCTCTCCCCCTCCTCCTCCTGCTCCCTCTCCTGCTCCCTCTCCCTCTCTCCACATTCTCTCTCCCCCTTCCCCCTCTTCTCTGCCCTGCCCTCGCCCTCTCCCCTTTCTTCCTTGCTCCCTCCCCTCCCCACTCCTGTCCCCAGAGTTTCATGTATCCCAACTTGGTCTCAAACTCATAGCTGAGAACAGTGGTTCTCACCCTTNATAAACATTCTGCCAGTGGAACTACATCCCCAGCCCAGAGGGCAGCACCTGTATTAGTTATTGTTTTCAGCCTTTTAATGGAACCTGACAGAACAACTCAAAAGAGGAGAATTTATCTTGGGTCATGGTGTTACACATGTAGTCTATCCTGGTGGGGAAGGTTTGGTGGAGTTCACGTGGCTTCGGGAGGTTTTATAACATACAGTTTATACCCCTCAAGCTCTGCTTCTGAGGCCTTGTGTCTCTGCCAACTAGACTCCAAATCCAGAAAGCTTCACAGCCTCTTGAAACTGCGCCACCTTCTGGACCAAGTATCCAAGCATACAAGCCTGTGCAGGTCATTTACATTCAAACCCTAACAGTAATAAATGGCGATTAAGGAGACTAAAGATAGCACAGTATAATTGTGGCTCTTGATCTGCAGCATTCCAATCTGTCCAATCAGAGTCCTAGTCAATCATTCTGCAGAATCTTCAACACAGATGTGGCTTTTAAAGGGAACTTTAGTTCATAAACTAGAGAGAGGGAGGCAGGAAAAAATTAATGCTATTGAAATGCCAAAACCAAAAAGAAAAAAATTCATGCCACAACAACCCAAACAATGAAGAGAACAGATTTTTTTTTTGGTGTGGTAACTGGTCTTTCATAAATATATGTTTCTTTATGTAAAATATACTATAGTTGATGTATGTTATTTCTCCTTACCCACCCCCACTTAAAAAAAAAAACCTTTTAGCTGGGCATGGTGGCACACACCTTTAATCTCAGCACTCGGGAGGCAGAGGCAGGCGTATTTCTGAGTTCGAGGCCAGTCTGGTCTACAGAGTGAGTTCCAGGACAGCCAGGGCTATACAGAGAAACCCTGTCTCGAAAAACCAAACCAAACCAAACCAAACCAAACCAAACCAAACCAAACCACCACCACCAACAACACTTTTAATTGGTCCTTTGTGAACTTCACATCATGCACCCCGATCCCACACATCCTCCCCCTTTCATGCCCACCCTCCACCCTTGCAGTCTCCCCCCAACAGAGAGAAAAATCTCCTTGTGGAAGCTGTACTGTGTCACAGCGTGTCCTTCCCTTTTGTCCACACATGCTTGCTTGCAAATGCTCATCGCAAGACTTTTTGGTCTGGTAAGAGATCTCTGGCTTCTGCTATTCTATCAATACTGGAACCTCACCAGGGTTCCTTTTGGACATCCTGTTGTTGCGCTGTGTCATGGAGACCCTGTAGTTTTGGATCTGTAGGATTGGCCCCTTTATGCACGTCAGCAGTGCATTGATGGGGTAGATGTTGGGGTGGGACAATTCAAAGCCCTGGGTCTGGGCCTGAGAGGAATCTGAGCTGGTCAGTCTGCCGGCTCGTCCAGTCTCACAACCTCGGGGCAGCCTTACTAGCACCCCCCACCAACACACACACACACACACACACACACACACACACACATGCACACACACGCACACACACATACACACTCGTGCGTGCACACACACATACACACACACACACACACACACGCATTCACACACACACATGCACACACACATACACACACGCGCACACACACACACACACACACACACAGCTCTAACCTGCTGCACAGTAAAGGAGCAGCGCCTGCTCTCCCAAGAGTTGTAGCCAGTGAGGGACAGGGACAGCTCTCTCACTCTCATGACCCCAGGTCATGACCCCAGGACCAGATCCCTCCCTGCCCTGCCCTTGTCCTCTGCCAGTCCCTCAGCTGGCTATAGTTTGATGGGGTTTTTGGGTTGTTTTTGTTTTTATTTCCTGTGGATGGCTATTTGGCCTCTGTGAGCACATGTGTCTCATATACCCTAGGGCCTGCAAAGGCCAGCAGAGGGCATCAGATCTCTGAAACTGGAGTTACAGATGTTTGGGAGCCACCATATGGGTGCTGAGAACCAAGTCCTCTGCAAGAGCAGTCAGTAATCCTAACCGCTAAGCCATCTTCTCCAGCCTCTGGTTAGGGTTCTCTACATGGTTTAGTGACTTAAATGCTCTCTAATGGCTCTGAGTCCTTAGCACTCCTGCATGGTTTGGGTTATTATAGCTCTTCATTAACTTTTATTGTTGTCCATGGAAGTAAAGTAACAGTGGAGAGTTGGCTGCAGGACCCACTAGAGAGACTAAAACTGTGGAAACTCCATTTTCTTTGTAACCTAGCTGATGCACACACTCCTGCATGCTTTAAATCACCTCTACCTTACAATCCCCAAACACAGTGAAGATGCTGTATGAAGTAATTGTTATACCATATTGTTTAGGAGTAACAATGAGAAAAAAGCCAGACCTGGCCAGTATAAAAGCAATGTCCAACTACCTGTCATCTATCTATCTATCTATCTATCTATCTATCTATCTATCATCTATCCATCCATCCATCCATCATCTAGATCTGATACCTGTCTAGTCTATATATCTATAGACTTCCAATCTATATACCTATCATCTATTTATTAGTCAGTCATCTATTTATCTTCTATTCATCCATCTATCTACTTACCTTCATGTTATCTGTCTCCACAGTGATTGGAAATATGGATGCGGAACCATAGATACAGAGGGCAGAGGGCTAACTGTTAAGATGAGCCTTAGAGCATGCCCTGGATTCTACCCTGTCTTGATGCATAGCAACTCAGTTTCCCCTGGTAACAGGAGCACATCCATGCACCCAGGACATTACCTCTTCCTTTCTTTGATGGTTATGTGGCAATGAGGAGATGAAATGAGTTGCAAACTCATTTCTTCCCCTCAGGATGAAGACTTCCAATGTAGCAGGGACCAATGTTACAGGAGCCAAACGCAAAAGTTTGGTAAGTGGGTATATAGGTTGAATAGTGGCCATCAAAAAGAGGAATTTCGAATCTCTGTAGACTGTCACCTCATAAGGAAAAGGGAGGGAGTGCATATTAAATTAAGCTTTTGTTTGTTTATTAATTTTTTTTTCCTGAGGCTATCTCACTACATAGTCCAGGGTGGCCTCAGAACTCTTCAAGACTTTTTAAAACTAAACCCCTCATGTATTGATGTGTGTGAACACAAACGCAAACATCCCCTCCACAGCATGTTTGCAAAAATCAGAGGACAAATTACAGTGGTCTCTCCCTCCACCATGTGGGGCCTGAGGTTTGAACTCAGGTCACCAGGCTTGGTGGCAAGTGTCTTTACCCCCCTGAGCCATCTCTCTTACCCAAGGCCTCAAATGCTTGGTTGTCCTGCCTCGGCCTCCCTGATGCTGGGATTACAGCCTGCAATTAAGGATCCTGCCAGGAGAAAATTATCCTGTGTTAGAGATAAGCCCTGAATATGATCATAAATACATTTTGTTTGTTTGTTTGTTCATTTTGTTGAGATGTTGGTATTGCTGAGAATAAAACCCCAGGGCCCCTCACATGCCAGGCAGGCACTCGGCCACGAAGGCAGACCTCCAGTCCCACGAGTGTCTTTTTAAGAGAGAGGCAGAGGGGGATTGTACACACAAAGGAGCAGGTGATTGGAGGACAGACACAGAGGCGGGATGCTGCTGCCAGCCATCAGCTGGATGTCTGGATTCTCCCCTTATGCTGTGGGGGAGTGCCCACGCCTTGGCCGAGACCTGGTGACACTGACCTTTGCCCTCCGGAACTGTGAGAGAATCTGTTGTTGCTTCAAGCCATCAGGTTTTAAGTGACTCGCTGCAGTGGCCACAGAAATCAATACTGTGGGGGATTTGAATCCGTGTAGGTGAGAGGGCTGCTCCTTGCCTTCCTGGAATCCTGGAATGCTTGTTGGTAAGGCTAAGTCACGTTCCTCCATGCTGGGAAGAGTCCAGTGGAACCCACCTGACACTAGGTAACGTGGGACCTACTGTGGTGGAGTGACATATTAGGTCTTTAATGTTTCTGCTGATAACAGGTGAGATGTGTTGGCACAGGCTGCAGTAGTCTTGGTGAAGCTAAGTCATGTGTTGAAGCCACAGCCTGCATTCTGATCACCGTGTCTGAATGGTGCATGGGTATACTGAGATAGCACAGGGAGGACCTGTAGAAAGGTGGGCTGTTACCGTGGGATGTCTCGTCTTATCTGGCTGGCTACTGAGAGCCTCCTCTGCCATGAGTCCTTTTCACTAAGCTTTTCTTTGAAACACAAGCATCTTTGAATGTTGTGCCATGGCTGGAAGTCAATCAGAATACCTCTTCCCACCTTCTTTATGGCAAGTCTGTCACCACTGTGTTTTCCAAATCCTGGACCATTCAATCAAACTGATACCCACTGCCCATAAGTCAGTGTTCACTCATACTTTCTGTCATCTCTCAATTCAGATAAAATGAACAATCAATGACACACACACACACACACAAAATCAAGCGCACAAGCACACATACACACATACACACATACATACACACACGCACACACACATAATCAAGCACATACATACAATCAAGCGCACACACACTCACACATATACACAATGAAGCACACAAGTGCACACATACACACACACATACACACAAAGGCCATCAGGTGTGGTGGTACATACCTATAATACCAGCACTTGGGATGGGAAGTTTAAAGTCATCTTCAGCTATGGAATGACTTCCAGGTCAGTCTAGGATACTTGAGGTCCTGTCTCAAACAAACAAGCCAAAGAAAAAGCACAGGTCCATCAAAAAGGCTCAGTAGGGCCAGGCGTGGTGGCATCAATCACCCAGGAGGCAGAGGCCAGTGGATCTCTATGAGTTTGAGGCCAGCCTGGTCTATAAAGTGAGCTCCATTCCAGCCAGAGCTGAATAGCAAGAATCCCATCTCAAAAAAAGGAAAAAAAAAAAAAAAAAAAAAAAGGCTCAGTAGGTAAAAGTGATTGCAACCAAGCTGGATGACCTCAGTTCAATCCCAGAATCCTCACGGTGGAGAGATAAGTCAGTGACGTCCTCAGATGCCTACACCTGTGCCAAGGCTCACATACACTGTCTCCAAATATAAAGCAAACAAAACCATTGCCAGACACAAAGTGCCCTGAAAGGTGAGTGGGGTCTAGCCACGCATGGGAATGAGGGTGTTGGTGTTGTTGGCGACTTTCTAGCTAGAGTATGTAAAAGCTCAGAGGCGTTAGAAAGTGTGCCAGATGAAAGAAACAGAGACCTGGTGATAAGGCTCCAACAGTGTGTGTGTCAGGGGCAGGGCTGCCCAGGGAGGTGAGCACAAGATGGGATGATAGAGTTGGGGATTGAGAATTTGGGAGACTTTGAGAGATATGACCCTGTATGCCTGAGATCCAAGCACTGGGGGTGGTGGGGAGAGGCAGGTGGGAATTAGAGGCTATCCTGAGCTACATAGCAAGACCCTATTTCAAGAACCCTAGGGCTGGGACTGTAACTTGGTTATAGAACACTTGCTTAGTATATGCAGGGCCTTTCGTCTAGTCCCCGCCACACACACACACACACACACACACACACACACACACACACACACGGTATCACACTCACAGATTGCAGTTCATAAATCATTCTGAGGAAACTGGAAGCAAAAGCTTGTGTTCGATCAGGAGCTGCACTGGGGGTAGCTTTGTACTTTATAAAGTTTCCTTCCTAGGATGGCTGGTGGGTTTTCAGGGACAAGGCCGGGTGTAGCTGGAAGCAGTTAGGAGACTGCTACAGTCATCTCAGCAGGGGATGCTAGCATCCTGAGCAAGTCCCATGGTGGTTCACTAATTGAGTAAATGCCTATTGGGCACCTGCTGTATGCCAGACCCTAGCTCAGCACAATATGCAGGATGAACAGGCGCAGGGGATGAATTATAACCCTGAGGTCATCCAGGCCCCGGGGGAGACAGATGCTCAATTAGCTAAAGCGCAGTCTCTGTTTCTCTTCTAGGATTGTCTGGCTCAGCAAGGAGAGTGTGCAGGTGGCCACGGGAGTCCCTGAACTACCATCACCTTGAGAGCAGAGATGAGTTTTAGCTTGGTGTGTCATTTATCTACTGCTGTGTAACAATGTAACAACGCTCCCCGGCTCTTAATGGCTTAAAGCAACAATTGCTTTATTTATTCTTGATTTTGTGGTTCAGCAGTTCGGTCTCAGAAACAACTGAGCAGTTTTCCTGGCCTCACCTGGGATCACGATGTGCTTGTAATCATCTGGCATCTTGCCCAAGGCTTATACTGGAAGTTCTTCCAACTCTACAGCAATATGGAAGTGGTTGGACCTTCAGGAAGTGGGGCCTTCGTGGAAAGTCGCTAGGTTCCAGGGAACTGCCCTCGGAAGGGATTAGTGAAGGTTTTCTGAGATTGGATTAATTCCTCCTGGATCTAATTATAATTAGTTGAGAGCCTGCCATCTTCCTCCCATCTCCCCCCCAACCCCCACTGAATACCTCTCCCACAGGAGCAGAGCATTTCCCTCTATCCTGGTGCCATTCACAGTGAAACCCTCCCCAGCCTAGATGCCAACACCATGCATTTGAGTCTCTAGAACCCTGAGTTCCTTCTATCATATAAACCTCCTTCCTTTATAAGGTACCCAGTGCCAAGTATTTTGTTACAGCAGCAGAATGGATGGAGATAACCTAAGATGGTTTTACCTGTCCAGTGTTTCATGTACCCTCCTGGCCCACAGGTTGGATTGTTTATCTGGCCCCACACGGCTTCTAATTCTCTCGTAGGTTAGGGCAGGTTTTTGTTTTGTTTAGTTTTCATAGCCAGAGCAGAAAAGCAGACAACTCTCAGGCTCCGCAGCTGTACCAAGCAGCCCAGGGTTGCAGCCTGTTAGGGTTCAGCTCATGCCATTGGCACTCTGAAAATGTTGCAGAGCAATGAAAACCATACTGCATGCTTCTTATCTTAGATGATGTAATGTTCTTTTGACAGGCCCCAAGTTAAACTAGCTTCCTTGTGTCCCTCCGAGACGCTGCAGAGCAGCCTTGCCTTGCTTTGCCACCCACCTCCTACGGGCAATGGACTGTGATGGCTGCCACGTGGGTGCATCAGTCTACATAGCAGATACCACAGACCTGGCAGCTGGCGTTGTACCTTTGTTTCCCTATGGTTCAGGGAGCTAGGAATCCACAACCCAGGGATATGCAGAGTTAGCTTGCAGAGTTAGCTTCGTTCTTACACTTTCTTTCTGAGCTTGCAGTATGCCTTAGTTAGGGTTTCTACTGCTGTGAAGAGACACAACCATAGCAGCTCTCATAAAGGACAACATTTAACTGGGGCTGGCTTACAATTCAGAGGTTTAGTCCATTATGGTCATAGCGAGAAGCATGGCGGCTTGGAGGCAGATATGGGGCTGAGAGTTCTCCATCTTGATCCGCACACAGGCAGTAGCAGGAGACTGTGAGCCACTCTGGATGTAGCCTGAGCATATATGACCTCAAAGCCCACCCTTACTATGACACACTTCCTCCAACAAGGCCACAGCTCCTAATAGTGCCACTCCCTATGGGCCAAGCACTCAAGCACATAAGTCTATGGGGGCTATTCCTATGCAAACCACCATCGTTTCCACAAGACCCCTGCATTCGTGAGCGTCTGGTGCTTCTGGTCTCCCCTTCTTTTAAGGTCACTATTGATGTCTCCCCTTGAGCCCATAACAACCCCGCAGGGCCTCAGTGACCTCCGCCAAGCCCTGCCTCCAAATACAGCTGCATTCTCAGGTTCCAGGGACTAGAGCTTCAGCATGTGAGTTTTGGGGAGCCCTGATCTATCCCATCACACATAGAGCAGTATTTGATCCACCTCGCCCCCCCCCCCCGCCATCCTGCTTTCTGGAAATGATCAGGGGCTCAGAATTGCTTTGTAGCCTGTTCTTCTAGACAGAGGTAGACACCCGAATATATCATAAAACCAATCATTTAAAAACCTTATTTGATGGCTGGAGTTGCTCTTCCAGATGACCGGAGTTTGGTTCTCAGCACCCACCTCAGGTGGCTCATAACTATCTGTAACTCCAGCTCCTGGCCTCCCTGAGCATTTGTGTTGTGATCATAAAAAGAGAAAGAGTTATAAGAATATGTGTTCTGGTGGGGTATTGGGAGAGGGGGTGCCTAAGAGGGCCATGCCAAGGCATCCCTTCCCGCTGAGGGACCACAAACACACACATCGGTATAGTATAGAATAGAGTTTATTTAGGGCAGGGGGAGGGGAATTAAGAGAGTAGTAGAGGCAGAGAAAGGCAGAAAGAAGGAGAGAGTAGAGAAGTGGAGGCTGGCTATGACCATGCGGGTGGGGGGGGTGATGGGGAGAAAGGGGGAGTCAGAGGGTAAGAGGCAGGGAAGAGAAGCAGGAATAAGAGAGAAAAGAGTGGGCAAGCAGCCCCTTTTATAGTGCCAGGCCTACCTGGCCATTGCCAGGTAACTATGGAGGTGGAGTCCAGACAGAATACCAACAATGTGTACTCATATGCGCATACCCTGTGAAGGCATACACACACACACACACACACACACACACACACACACTCACCTATGTACAATGAAATAACACAACATATTAGGCTGCAGTGGCACTTCAGTCCCAGCATTTGAGAAACAGAAGCAGGTGGATCTCTGTTCCAGGTCAGCCAGGTCTACATAGCAAGCTCCAAGCCAGCTGAGGCTGCACTGTCCCAAATAATAAAAGTAAATCTTTAAAACCTTATTTGGTTAGACACAGAACCTTTGCTATAATATTATGTGTTTGGAACATTCCCTCCCCCACAACACTCCCAATACCAAATGGCATTAATGCAGAGGTGACCTCAGTCCTAACCATGCCACAGGCATGGAATATGTGCCCAGCATCTTATGGCTACCCAAATAAACCAGGTCTGTCTTCATGATGCAATGTTTACCTAGAAATTAGAGTAATTCATAGTCTCCAAAACCTGAAAGTCTGTTTATGTGAAATCTTGCTTCTTGCCTAAACCATGCCATGGCTCCCCTCGTGGGGCAGACACTTGCCGATCTGTCTGTCTCACGGTAGGTCTCATGGGAGGTTCATGGAAAAATATGCTGAGACGTTTCATCCAAATGGAAGACAAGGAGAAGGCAGGACTGGCAGGCAGAGAAGTTGACCTGCTGTGGTGTCCGCAGCATGGAGTTGGTTTGTTTTGCAGTGTTATCAGAGACCTGACCAGCAGCTAGTGAGACAAGTGTGTGTGTGTGTGTGTGTGTGTGTGTGTTCATATTGCACCTAACAAAAGATTTTCTCAAACACTCCCTACTCGTCTTTGGTTTTGTCCCAAAGTCTCTACTCACTAGATACTCCCTTTCTTTCCCGCTTCCCTCCAAAACCTAAAAAAAAAAAAAGGTCGAAGACATTGAGGATTTCCTGGAAGATTGACGTTTTCTCGGAGGAGATGCCCAAGGCTCGAGTCTAGCCTTCTCTGCCTGCTCAGAACGGAGAGAAATCTGCCTCATTTCTAGTATGGTTTGAATAAAAAATGGCCCCCATAGGCCCCACTGGGAGGAGTGCTATTAGGAAGTGTGGCCTTGTTGGAGTGGGTGTGGCTTTGCTGGAGGCTCTACATCCCTAGAGGATGGGCTGTGAGATCTCAGAAGATGAAGCTAAGCTCAGTTCTCTTCATGCTGCCTGCTCATCCCACTGTAGAATTCTCAGCTCCATGTCTGCCTGCGCGCTGCCATTCTTCCCACCATGACTAAACCTCTGAACTGTAAGCCAGCCCCAATTACACACTGTTTTTATGAGAGTAGTCATGGTGTCTCTTCACAGCAATAGAAACCCGAAGACAACTCTCTTTCATGGCCTGGAAGTCAGCAGATAACTTGCAGGTGATTCTCTCTTTTCATCAAGTGTGTTCTGGAGATCCAGTTCATGTCATTAGGCTTGGTGGCAAGTGATCTTACCTGATGAGGTGTCTCACGACGTGTGTGTGTGTGTGTGTGTGTGTGTGTGTGTGTGTGTGTGTGACACGTGTGTGCAGAGGTTGGAGTGGTATCGGGCATCCTGTTCTATCACTGTACCTTGTTTCTTTGAGACAGTTTGTCTTACTGATCTTGTAGTTTGAGTGGTGGCGGGCTAGCAAACTCCAGCAGTCGTCCTAGATTCGCCCTCCACAGTGCTGGCGTCACAGATGCGCCCGGCCTCCCAAGCTTTCTCTATGGACGCTGGGATCTGAACTCGGGCCCCATATACTTGAGCTCATCCACCGAGCCATCTTCCAGTCCCTGAAAGATGTATTTCATGTTTTCAATCACCATCTTCCTCCACAGGAGACTAGGCACGTACATGTAGGTTGGCAAGGAGCAGAGCAAAGCAACGTGGGAATGATTATCTCCTACCCAAGAAACCTCCCCTCGTCCCTGCTATGTGCTCCCACGGCCACAAGGGGTCAGTAAAGACCTTGGTGTCGCAGCACCAGCCTAGTATTAGGAATCAAGCCGGGCGTGGGGGTCCTAGATACCATCTACCTGAAAGGTTCAGAGGGTACAGGGCTGTGTTCTCAGCCCTTCACTTTTGTTCCAGTTGTTTGTTGCTCGCTGGTACACACCAAGCACTGTTACAGTCGCCAAGGTCATGGTCATAGCAGCTCTTGTAAACTCCTGAGTCCCTACTTGAGCAGTAGTATACTATTGTCTAGACAGAAATCAACAGCAGCAAAAAAAAAAAAAAAAAAAAAAAAAGCTTAGAGAACTCCAGAAGGTGGTAAGAAAACAAAACGGAAATAGGGTAGTCACAGGCTTGGGAGCGCCCTGGGTGTGGAAGGACCAAGGGAAATAGCAAGGCTTCCAAAACCTCCAGGAGCCCTGGAGCCAACAGCTCCGGTCTGCAGACGAGGAAACAACGGGGTGGGGGTGGGGCTCCAAAAGCCAGTGTAGAGCCCTAAGAGGAAAGAGCCCAAGTCTCTTAACTTCCAGACCAGTCCCTGAACGGCTCTCCTTCCCCTTGCTCTTTAGCTTGCCCCGTGTCTTCTTGCTATGTGAGGGCCCTTTGAGAATGTGGGTCTAACAGGACGGTATGTGTATCTCTGTGTGTAAAACTTTCAGAAGCCCTCAGAGCAAAAACTACATGAAAACCACACAGTAATGATAAAGGGATCCCACAGAGTTCTGGTTTTGGTCTCGTGATTCAACTTCAAGGCCTCCCCATATATTATTACCCATTAAATTCGTCCCCAAATTTCGGGTTTGGTGCCTTGCCTCTCTGAGGGTGTGGCCCTGGGAAAGTTATTTCTTCAGCTCCCTCATCTTAAAATCTGAACTCAACTTTCCTAACCCCGAAGCCACCTCCCTCTCCACACCTTGGGTCATTTGCGTGACTGGGCACTGGGCTGAACCCTGCCTCCTGCTCCTGAGCCCACCCTGCTTACACACACCAGCCCTGAGCCCGTCCACACAAATGTTAAACCCAGTCATGCTTGTTTAGACACTCACAGAGACGCGATGAGGTAGGTTCGGGTGTGATCATCCTGTTTGCCAAGCAGGAAGCAGGTTCCAGCAAGAGAGGACCTGCTCTAGGTCACACTGTGTGAGCGACAGAGTCAGAATTCAAACAAAAACAAACAAACAAACAAACAAACAAACAAAATCCTTTATCTTTCCCTATTCAAAGTTCATATCTAAGATAATGGAAAACATCAAAGCTCCATCCCGCCCCCCACCCCGAAAATCCATGTAGGTGGTCCAGCAAGCTTCACCTGGTAGGGTACTGCCACCTGCAGGGCAAAGAGCGGTGTTGCACCCCACTTTAAGTAGGTGTCATCAGGCCAAACTCAAGAGGTAGCTCCATCTGAATTTCTTTCTTTTACAGGTAGGGTGTGTGTGTCTGTGTGTGTGTGTGTCTTTCTGTCTGAAGTGATAGCACTCCGCAGAGCACTGTGGAGGTCAGAGAACAACTTGTGAGAGTCGGCTCTCGCACCTTTCAATGTGTATATTCAGGGGATTGAACTCAGACCATCAGGCCTGGTGGCAAACACCTTTATCTATCTTGCCAGCCAAAGGTTTTCAAATGTTTTTGATCCAGTGAAGCAATCTCAGTGAAGACACTAGAGGCGTATCTCGGTGGCAAAGAATAAACGCAGAATGAGGGATGTCCTTGGTTTGACCGCAGCACCACCAAAGAAAGAAAAAGGGGGATCGAGGGGGAGAGGTCTGAATTGTGGGCCTCTTACCTCATGAAGGTACTGAAGTCCGAAGTGAAGTGCTCCCCACAGTCTTGGGGATTTGAATACTTGGTTCCCAGTTGTTGGCTGTGTTTGGAGAGGCTTATGAGTACGACCTCGCTGGAGGAAGTATGTCACTAGAGGTGGGCCCTGAGAAATTAGAGACTCTCATCATTTCTAGTTCACTCTCTTTGCTTCATGTTTGCAGTTCAAGGTATGAGCTCTCGGCTGCTGCCTGCTGCCTCTGCTCCGTCTCTGCTCTGCTCTGCTCTAGATCCATAAGTCCTAATGAGTCTTTCCTTCTGTGAGCTGCCATGGTCATAGTGTTTTATCACAGTGACAGAAAAGTGGCTAGCATAAGACAGCCATCTTACCGATCCGATTTCCTCTTCTCTTCTATACCTTGCAGGGCTCTGCCCTTGGCTACCCATTCTGACCATCTCTCATCAGCATCCTTGGGGCAATTACACATGGTTATTATCATCTCAAACCTCACTTCAGAGCTTTGGCCCCACTACGTGTCCCTGCCCTTCACTTCTTCCATATCAGCTGGAGTTGGCCCAATGCATCTATTTTTCTCTGATCCCAGCTAATCCAAGGAAGAGTCATCCTGTCCCCAAAGCCTCTCCCCTGGCGTCACTTGTGCCTCCTCTTTCCTGTGGCCTCCACAAAAGTTGAAGATGCATCATTGAGACTTTCACATAGCAGGCATCACAATTCTATTAGACACACAACCACTCAGAATAAACAAAGACCTTAGTTTTGAGTGTGTGTGTGTGTATGTGTGTGTTTCTGTGTGTGTTTCTGTGTGTGTATGTGAGAAAAGTACCTTTTCCCTCTTGTTTCTCCCTTTTGTCTGGCTGGAATGTTGATATAGTAGCTGAAGCATATTTTTAGGGATCACGAGGTCTTATCCATCATGATGGTTAGTTTTAATGCCAACTGAACGCAACCCAGAATCACCTGGAAAGGGAGTCTCACTGAGGGCTTATCTAGATCAGGCTGGCCTGTGGGCGTGTCTAGAGTATGGGATGGGGTGGGGGAGATTGTCTTGATTGTGTTAATTGACCTGAAAAGACTTCCCACTGTGGGCAGCACCATTCCCTAGGCAGGAAGATCTGGTCTGTATAAGTGTGGAGAGAAAGATGTGCACACGTGAGCAAACAGTTGTTAATTCCTCTTTGCTTCTGACTGTGCTGTTTCAACTTCCTGCCACCTTAACTACTGCACCACGGTGGGCCATAACCTGAAATAATAAGCTAAAATAAGAGCTTTCTCCTCTAAGTTGCTTTTTCATTGGGTATTTTATCACAACAAAAGGAAATAAAACTAGAATGCCCATGAATGGCAGTCTATGTGGCAGGGCCTTGTTACTGACATTATAGGTAACACTGCCAGTCCCGGATGCTCTCTGTTCATTGCGCTCATGCCACTGTATGGCGCGCAAAGCCACACACCGATCTAAATAACGCAGATGCAGATTCTTCACTCCATTCCTCTCTGCACCGAGCCTCTCTTAGTCTCTGCTGGCCTGCTCATTCGTCCAGCCATCTTCTCATTGGTTCTGGGGCTCTTGCTGCTACCTGAATATGTGTGACAGCCTGCTCAGAGCTCCTCAATTCTCCATGTGCCCTACTCAGCTCTGGTCTACCCACCTTAAAGTGATCTTCCTTCTTTCTCCACCTGACTCATATCCTCCATGGCTCCAGCTCAGCCTGTCACTATCAATGACCATTCTTTTCTGACCTCGTCCACACCAAGCACTTCCTGTGCCACCAACCATCTACCCTGTAGGCTGACCGCTCTAGATTCCTCCCCTATGAGCACTGTTCATTTGCACACACTGCCCCATCCTGTGGAATTTTCTGCTTTTGTGCACCAGGGTCCATGTTCTCCTCCACCTGTTCTATGATACGAGAACCTACTATGTGTCCTGACTATGAGACATGCTTCCACAGCCTTAGTTAACCAGCAAGTCTCCTTAGGAGTTCCGTTTTATAGATGCGAAAACTCAGACTGGGAGAGAAGAAGCTTCCCAAGGTGAGAGTTCATTCAGCTGCAAATGAAGCTGGGAAATGTAATTCCGAGTCATGTGTCTGCAAGTCTGTCTGTCTAAAAGAATGACTGACAGCAAGAATGCTAAATTCCACAGGAATGGTGATGTCATCTTTAATCCCAGCTCTTGGGAAGCAGAGGCAGGTAGATTGTTGAGTTGAAGGTCAGCCTGGCTTCCACAGAGAGTTCCAGGACAGCCAGAACTACATCGTGAGATCCTGCATTTAAAAAAAAAGAGAGAAAGGAAGGAAGGGAAGAAGGAAGGAAGGAAGGAGGGAAGGAGGGAAGGAAGGAAGGAGGGAAGGAAGGAAGGAGGGAAGGAGGGAAGGAAGGAAGGAAGGAAGGAAGGAAGGAAGGAAGGAAGGAAGGAAGAAAGGACTAAATCCCAACAGTTGTGGGTGCACAGACTTGGGCCTGTCATGCATTCCCAGCCTCACTCTGGGGCTTGAGTTCTAGTCTCAAGGAAGCCACTTATTTCCGCTGTCTGTCCATGAAAACCATCCTTCTCTTCCACAATGACCTAGTTGCTGATAGACATGTGACTGCCTGCTAGAAATCTTATTTCCCAGCTTCCTTTGCAGCTAAATGTAATGAAACATGGTCATGTGATGCGATCCGTAGGCCTCAAAGCCTTCTCACTCTCTTCCTGCTGAGAGCTGTTCACTGTGGCAACCAGGTAGCTTCCATGCAGCAGACCGGAATAAAAAGAGACAAAGGCTGCTTTGAACTTTGAGTTAACTCACAGGATGGGGAGGTCATGAACAGGGAATGACTGACTAGGACTCAGAAGAGCTATTTTCTGCTCAATTCCCTTAAAACTCTTTCTGTCCCCTCTTGGCATAGTACACACGCTAACACTTGAATATCATTTGTGCGAAATTCTACCCCTTCTCCCACTGTTTTAGTTTTTTGTTTGTTTGTTTGTTTGTTTTGTTTTTGAGATGGGTTTCCTTGGCTAGCCTGGAACTCCCTCTGTAGACCAGGCTGACCTCGAGCTCACCGAGATCTGCTTGCCTCTGCCTCCCGAGTGCTGGGATTAAAGGTGTGTGACACCACCCACCCAGCTTGTTTTTGTTTTTGAGACAGGATCTCATGAAGCCCAGGCTAACTTCCAACTTACTATGCAGTTGAAAACGGGCCCTTGTACTTCTAATTCTCCTGTCTCCACTTTCCGAGATCTGGGATTAGAGGTCACCATTCCTAGTTTATGTAGTGATGAGCACTGAGTCCAGAGTTTCGTTCACACGAGGCAAGCATTCTACCAACTGAAGTACACACCCAGCCTCCCCGCTCTCTTTTCTGAGACAGGGCCTTGATATATAGCCCTTACTGGTCTGTAATTCACAGAGTAATCCAGGCTGGCCATAAACTATAGTGATCCCCCTACCCCTGACTTCCAAGAACTGAGATTACAGGTGTGTGCCACTATGCCTAGCTTCAAGTTCTATCTTAAATAAATTAAGTGTTTGAACTCTGTAAGTCAAATTACTAGGTGTGTGTTCATGGGCAAGCCAACACACCTTTGCGGAGCACAGCTCCTTTATCTGGAGTAATAGTGCACTGGGCTAGGTTACTGGGAAACAACTGAGATACTGAGTCAGTCCTGGCTGGCCTAGCAAGCAGAGAATGCTTGTGTTCCGAGTGTTGGCTGCAATTTGTTGTTGTTTGCGAGGTTATTTTGAGACAAAGTCTCTCTACGAAGCCTAGGTAGACCCTAAACTGGTAACTCCTGCCTCAGCCTGCCAATTGCTAGATTACATGTGTGTGTAATCAGGCCCAACATTACCTCCAAATTCAATAAACTCCAATTTTTAAATTGTTTTTAAAAATCATTTATGTGTTTATTTATCTATTTGTGTGTGTGTGTGTGTGAGAGAGAGAGAGAGAGAGAGAGTTAGAGAGAGAGAGAAAGAGAGAGAGAGAATGTAGAGGAAGGTATCTCCAGTTGTCAGGTTTTATGGCAAGCACTTTTACCCACCGAGTCATCTTACTGGCCCTCAATAGACTTTATATAGAAAAAGGGAAAGAGAAATGAAGCATTGCTATTTCAAACCAGCCATGGAAAAATCAGGAGGGCTGTCTTTCTTCCCCTAACTTTAGAACTTAGCACTATTTTACTTCAAACCACACATAGAAGATAAGACACTCTTACTCAAACTGCATGGGCTAAGAATGAGGGAGAACTGGTTCTCCAGTAAAAATTTGAGGACTGGATCCTGAAGGCATGAAGGTAGATATCCCATCTCAAGAGCTGGAGGCCATTTGCATGGGGCCTGGTTTGAAGTCACTCCTCCCCCTTGCTGGACCTCTTCTCTGAACGCGTAAACTGCCCCTGCTCACTCAGCACAGGCTGTACAAAGCGCGGGAAGTCACTATGGCCCCGAGAGTGATAGTGGCTTATCACACACCAGGCACTGTGTTGAGCTCGTAGCAGCCGATAGCACACAGGAGCCAGCGGTTGAGTTTATCTGTATTTGAACATACTGTAGATTAAAAGGAAAAACAAACAAAAAACAAAAAGAAAAACCCCAGAGGCTCAGAGAATGGCAAAGTGGCTTTGCTAAATGCCATATACGGAGTTTGGAACCAGGATTTAAACCTACACCAAGACCCAGGTTTGTCCTTCAACCCCAGTCGTTAGTTAATAGGTATATGTTGTTCTCTGAAACAAAGTCCAGGCAGAAAGAAAACCCTGCAGTTGGCTGTGGTGATGATCCCTGAGGCTGAAAAGGCTGCCATCTTAAGGGGAAAATAGAGAGATTTGATGATGGGATGGTGTGGCTCAACGGGCAACGTGCTTGCCACAGAAACAGGGGGACCAAAGTCAGGTTATTAACACTCATATAAAAAGCCAAGCATGGCCACAGGCATCTATAACCCTCAGGTAGGGGACAGAGAGGAGGGGTCCTCAGAGCTTGCTGGCCAGCTGGCTAAAGGGTGAGCCCCAGGTTTGATGAATTAAAAAGTAAGGTGGAGAGTAACTGAGGAAGAGATCCTGCAAAGACCCCCTGATTTCAGATGAGCACATGGGCATGGCCTCCTTCACACACATGAGCATACACATAAGCATGCACATCACACACACACACACACACACACACACACACACACACACACACACACGAGAGAGAGAGAGACAGAGAGACAGAGAGACAGAGAGAATTGATAACTTCCTACCATATTATAATTAAATAATCAGTGTGGAAATAATATCTAAACACTCCCAAAAGGGTTTCACTGTTCAGCTGTTTTTAATTATTTCTTTTTTTTTTTTTTTTTGGTTTTTTGAGTCAGGGTTTTTCTGTATAGCCCTGGCTGTCCTGGAACTCACTCTGTAGACCAGGCTGGCCTCGAACTCAGAAATCCGCCTGCCTCTGCCTTCCGAGTGCTGGGATTAAAGGCGTGCACTACCACGCCCGGCTAATAATTTCTTTATTTCATCTTCCAAGTATGAATGTTTGCCCACGTGAATTTATGTGCACCGTGTATGTGCCTGGTGCCATCAGAAGTCCCAAGAGCAAGTCAGAGCCCCTGAAACTGCAATTACTGATAGTTGTGAGCCTTGGGGTGGGTGCTGTGAGCCTTGGGGTGGGTGCTGTGAGCCTTGGGGTGGGTGCTGTGAGCCTTGGGGTGGGTGCTGTGAGCCTTGGGGTGGGTGCTGTGAATCAAACTTGGATTCCAAAGTGGGGGACCCAAGAGCAGCAAGTGCTCTTAACCACTGAACCCTCTCTCTCCAGCCCCAAGGGCTTAGTATTTATAATTCATAAGGATTTCTCATGTAAGCTGGGCCTGATGCCACCAGCCTGCTATCCAACTACTGAGAGTGTGTGAGTCAGAGGACCACGAGTTCATAGCCTGCCTGTGTTACAGGGAGAAGTCAAGGTAAACTCCGGGGACTTAGTGAGACCAGACTTCAAAGTACAAAGAAAAAGAAAAGAAAAAGAAACAACGTTAGGGTTCTAGCTCAGCAGCGGAGCCTATGGTGTGGAAGGCAGTAGGTTCAACTCTACAGCATAAAAAGTTCTAAATGATTAGGAAAACTTCACACAACCCCAACAGAGCCCCCAGACAGTGGTGTAAACAGTAATTCATAGAGAAAGAAATACAAATAGACAATATCCTTAATAATGATCAAATAATGGAAAGTAAATGACTCTTTCTATGCACTTAGATAAAGCTTTGACATGTTCTTAATGTCCAGGATAGCTGAGGGCATGAGCCTGCAGGATTTCTTACACAGAGCTGGCAGGGGGGCAAGAAGGACTTGGTTACATCACTCAAGGAGACATTTTATTTGCACATATCATCAGATCAAATAATCCCTCTGTTAAGATTTCACCCCGCAGAGCACTTCCCATAGACATGCGCGGTAAATAGACCAGGTCTTTTTTTTTTTTTTTTTTTTTTTTTTTTTTTTTTTTTTTTTTTTTTTTTTTTTTTTTTTTTTTTTATTTTTTTTTTTTTTTAATTTTTTTTCCTCTTTATTAGATATTTTTATCATTTACATTTCCCATGTTATCCAGAAATTTTCCCTTACCCTCCCGCGTCCCCGCCCTGCCCCCCTACCCACCCCCTCCCACGTAATGGCCCTGGCATTCCCCTGTTCTGGGGCATATAGAGTCTGTATGACCAATGGGCCTCTCCTCCCAATGATGGCCAACTAGGCC
>LR750412.1:133641-179076 GCA_902729485.2 Mus minutoides | reverse complement strand
CGGCGGGGCGGTCCTGGCTGGCTGGGAGTGGTCCCAGCCTCTGGTTGGACTGAGGTCCTCTGTGCCAGCCGCTGCTGCAGCTGGCCACTGGCCCCTCTGCGATTTCAAGGCCCCTGGTGCGCTCCACTCACCTTTAACCCCGAAGTGTGCCTAATGTCCTGGGGTTTGGAGAGTGCCCTGGCTGGCGGCCCTATCCACTCAGACCAGGTCTTTTGATAGCATTATTCCTTACTGAGATTTAGGAAACAGCTGGCATTTCCATCGCTGCAGGCTGCAAAGGGGAATTGCTCACAGTTCAGTCATTAAAAAAATGAAGTTGCCTGGCATGGTGGTGCCTTCCTATAATGCTAACACTCAAGAGCTGAGGCAGGAGGATCTCTGCAACTCCAGGCAACCCTGGCTGGCTACATAAAGTTCTAAGCCAGCCGTGTTTACAGTATGAGACCCTGTCTGAAGACAAGAACAGAACAAGCAAACGATGAGTTAGAGCCAATTTGCTCATTTAGAAAGAGTATGAAAATATACTAAGGGGGTGGAGAAACCAGTTAAAGAAAATATTAGGGGCTTGGAAATAGTTCAGCTGGTAAAGCACTCTCCTGATAGGCACAAAATCCTGGGCTTGATCTGCAGTACCCTACAAGCTGGGAGAGGTACACGCCTGTAAGGCCAGCACTTCAGGGCAGAGGCAGGAAGATCAGACAGTCAAGGACATCCTCAGTTACTTTGGGAGTTTAAACCTCACTGAAACAAAAGGGAAATGATATAATCCCAACTATATCAAAGTGCATTAGTATATGTATATTCGACAGAATGCATTCATTTTGCATATGGGAAAGAAAAGCTGGGGGATTTCTGGTTTGTTTCCTAAAATGTTACAAGTATTTTGGTGGTGGTGGTAGGGGTGCTTTCCCTGGCCTGTGGCTCCGTTTCCCATCAGTGGCTCTCACCTGAGCAACGCAAAGGGTGGCTGCTTAACATCCCAGGGAAACCTCATGAGAAGTACGAGGAGGTGCCTGTCTGACAGAGGAGACGGAGCTTGGAGTAGCTTCCCATGTTTTTCCCATCTGACAGGGCACACACAGGTGATAGCTCAGCCCCATCATCTTCAAGTAATTCTCAAGCTGACTCCATCTCACCCTTTGTTTGGGACAGGGTCTTATGTAGCTCAGGCTGGCTTTAAACTCAGTAAGTAGTCTAGGCTGGCCTTGAACTCCCTGTCTCTCCTCCTGCTTCCAGCAGCCAAGTACTGGGATTACAAGCATGTGCTATCACACCCTTACTAAAAACTCTTAACCTTCCAGACCCCATGCTGCTCAGCAGGGGCTGCTGGGAGTCCTCCATGTGCGACTCTTGTCCTGTGCTCCAGATGACCTTAAATCCCTAAGGGCACAGCACCCCCACCCCCACCCCAAATCAGCTGGAGGGCAGCAGCTGTGACTGTCCATCCTCAACCTTACCCTAGCACTGTACCAATTTTTAAAAAATATTTCCTTTTTTATTCTTATGTGCATGGGTGTTTGGCTTGTGTGAATGTCTGTATACCATATGTATGTAGCATCTCTGGAGGCCAGAAAAAGGCATCAGAGATGGAGTAACAGACCATTGTGTGCCTCCATATGAGTGCTGGGAATTGAACTCAAGTCCTCTGGAAGAGCAGCCAGTGCCTTACCTCCTTTGCCATCTCTCCGGCCCCTCACTGCACCGACTACAATGTCTTCTCAGGACCCAGCTCATCTGAGTCCCCCTAACATACACCTTAATTGTTGGTGTGACTCTTCTGGAGGTTCAGTCACCTCTGCATCTCACAGGCACAGAGCGGCAAGCTCAGGCTGGGACTCTGTTCTTTCACTCACATTCAGTTCCTTCCCCAGACTCACCATGGGTATGGGCAAGCCCTGCAGAGCTAGGGTGTGCCTTGAACTAATTCATTGTGCCCCAGTTTCTTGACCTCTGAAATAGAGTCAAGCTACCGGGAAGAGCTCCTGACGGGGTGGGTGGATACTGAAGCAGAAGCTGGAAGAGAAGGAGTGTCTGCTTGGTCTCCTCCTGAGTCTCCATCATTCCTGCACACAGTAGGAACGCTGGAGCAGGCACTGTTAGGTGCTGACAGTGTCTTTTAGCTGGCAATAATCCTGACCCTGCGCTTGCAGCATCAAAGTGGCTGAGTGAAGAGTTAGCAGAGGGTGGATTAAGGAACTCCTAAGGATCACCCAGTAGTCAGCTAAACCGCTTAAGCTGCCTGGGAAAAGGCTGAGATCAGGCTGCTCATTAATTTATTCAGCAATGCCTGCTGAGCTCTCAGCTGAACTGGAACGGGGACAACCAGGATGGGAGGGCAGCGCTGTTAGTGCGAATCAATGGCGGACTGTAGACATTCAGTTGTTCTTCTCTCTGCTGTCCTCCAATAAGGAAGATGATACTCGGAGACCAAGGGGTAGCCGATGACACATGTGCAGTGTAACTGTGAGGGGACATTGTAGGACCCTGGTGTTTGTGGAGGACACTCAGTTCCCTTCCGTGGAACTGTTGCCCTAACAGGGAAGTAGCAGCCTTTCCCTGAAGTCCCTTCGGGCATGTGACTCATCTGTAGAGGGATGCCCTACCCAGCCAGGGCCATGCCAATTCTAGAGCAGCCTACAATTCCATGACTGATGGGACAGAAGCAGAAAGGAGTGTACTGGTCTAACCTGGGTCAACTCTAGCTTCAGAGTTCTGCACAGGGCTGGCTGACTCTGGCTGGGTTGGCTATGTGACTTTGGCTCCTTTGGGCTTCCTCTTGTCCCCTGTGAATGTAGACTCTGAAGACAAGAATCTCCTGTGAACAGAACATCCTCTTGGAGCCTGCTTCCTGGGGAACCAAGCTTACAGTTGTCTCACTGTCATACTGACCTTGCTAGGCGGCTAAAGCAGCCTCCTTAAATGCTGCATTGACTTCAACTTTTCACGTGTGTGTTTGCATGTATCTGCACCATGTGAAGCCAGAAGAGGGTGTTGGAGCCTCTGGAGCTCGAGTTAGGTAATTGTGAGCCTCCTGATGTGGGTGCTGGGAACTCTGGTCTTCAGAAAGAGAAGCAAGCACTCTTAACCACTGAGCCATCTTTCTGGTCCTTTTCTGTTTTTTGTTTTGTTTTGTTTTTGTTTTTTTGAGACAGGCTCTCTCTAGGCTGGCATTAACCTCAATATGTAGCTATGGTTGATCTGATCTCCCTGCTTCTACCTCCCAAGTGCCAGGACTTTGAAGCTTGCATTAACCTCCATAGCAGCTCTATGGTGGTTGTGCTGTTAATTAGGACTCCATTTTACAGAGAGCTTCTATTAGTAGAAAGACATAAAGTTTGGGTGATAAAAGATAAATGAAAATAAAGAACGTTGGCCTAGGGATGATGATAATGATGATGATGATGATGATGATGATGATGATAAGGCATGCTTTGTCTGTGCCACAACTGAGTTCCCAGTCTCTAGGGAGACTGAATTTAAAGACCTGGGCAGACACTGCCCAGGTAGGAGACTGAGATCCTCAGGACAGAAGGGTAGCAGGCTGCTTTAGGAGGCGGGCTCTCAGGACGAGGTGAAAGACACCACAGGAAGCCACGTACTAAGACTCATTGGTCAGGGGACTTTGTCTGAGGTCAGGCAGCCCCTGAGAATGTTCTAGAGCTGGTTATGTGGTAAAGAGACTCTGAGCTCATTGTTTTTTTTTTCTCCTGCAGCTCTCAGGCCAGGGCCTGGTGAGCTGTTCTAGTCTTATCTTCTCTGTCCATCTGTCTGCTGACCAGCTTGTCAGTGGTCCCCCTCTTGGGAGGATGACAGGCATTTTGATTGTTTTGGTTTTGATGTGGGGGATTAAAGCCAGGACCTTGTACATGCCAGACAGGATCTCTACCTTAAGTCTGTATTTAGCACCCCCCCACACACACACTTTTTTCTCTTTTGAGACAGGAATCTTACTAGGTTAGTCTAGAACTCACTCTGCAGTGCAGGCTGACTTCGAACTCAGCTTCCTCAATGTCAGATTACAGGTGTGGGTCACCACGCATGGCTTGGTATGATGGTCTTGCATTCCCTCCTACTTGGGAGTTAAACCACCCACTTATTAACTCATCCTGAGCTGCTTCCTCACTTACAGAGAGGGTAATTGCCTTGTAAAGTAACAAAGCAAAAAATTTTAACCTCTTTTTATTGGTAGAGAAACCAAGGCCCACAGAAAAGGCAATCAAGGTAGTATCCAGTCCCGGGCCAAACCTTCCCGATTGAATTCTGGCCCGGGGAACCTGGGCAATGCCGAGCACTCTTAGCTCACAGGTCTGTCCAGAGGATTCTTTCCATCTGTCCCAGAAGGCCCTGGGATCTAAGAGTAGAGCTTCATTCATCTACAGAACACTTCCTGTCACCCACTCTCTGCCCATGTTGCAGGCGTTAGAGCTGATGCCCTCACACTATACCCTGGGATAACTCACAGCTGCTGGGGTCACATGTAGGAGCACTTCTCACTAGCGCAAAGGCCAATGATGTGGAGACAAAGAGCTCAGTGCAACGGCCTTGCTCTCTAGTCTCTGGAATTTACTGTCTCCTAGAGAATGCACCACTGCCTGGCCCTGGCATTATAGAAGCCTGTCTGACCAGGTCTCTATTCTCCTAGCCTTCAGCCTGTCTTCCAACCTTTCTCCCACACAGTAGGGGATCTTTTCAGAGTCAACAGCAGAGGGTGCACTAGAGATCTCGGACTTGAAGGTCAAATCTTGCCAGGCTTGGGCTGGCACCACACCCCTCGACTGTGGAATGAGGACTGAGCTGGTCACATAAGGTTGTCATGAAACCATTAGATTGTCCCGGTCTGTCCCAGGTGCTCTGTCTTTCTCAGAGTCCACGAGCTGGTATGCGGCCCTCCCTTTAGTCAAGATCCTGTCCTGTTCCTCAAAACATTTGTCATTCCATATTGTTGATCCCATCAAATGCACCTCCCTGAAGCTGAAATGACCTCCACCCCAACCAGCTGAACCTATTCCACCTGTTTTCTGGACAAGTCACTTCCATGTTCCAAGAACAGTCTGTTTCCACGTCTGTCCCTATGATTCCTTATGCACCAATGCTCAGAACAAACATCTCTATAGTTTACGGAGGTGACTAAGAGTCTGACAGTGCGCTATAGTCATTGCATGGATGAAGTATGAAGTATATGTGAAGTTTGTATGGTTCAGTCTCTACCAACATACACACACACACACACACACACACACACACACTCACACACACACCCCAGGGCAATGTCGTGGGCAAGTGAGACAGTCTCTGTCCAAAGCTAGGGCTGCATAGATCTTCAGGGACCTCCCAGTTCCTGGAGTCCTAGTGGCTAGGAAATCAAACAAACGGATTAAGCTGCTAACTGGCCAGGCAGCAGCCTGGACCCCTCAGGTTATGTCATGACAATTGCACAACTCTCAAGACATTTTCAAAAGAAACTATCAAGTTTCTTGTCCTTTGGGCTGTTGAGTTTGGGAGCCTCAGTTTCACTTTGGGCCTCTAACAGCCTCAGACTTGAGAGTGGGGATGAAAAGGAAATGGAAACTCAAAATTGTAAAGCAACCCAGTTTTATTTAGGTTTTAGAGGCCAGCCGGAGCATGGCTCCATTTTGCAGGGGTTAGGTGTAAAAACCTTCCCTCCCCCGGGCCAGAGGCCCAGGGAAAGAAAGGGTATGGAGGCTCTCTAGACCCAATCCGGTTAGTGGGCTGCACGAGAAGGAAGGTCAGGCAGAGGCCTGTAATGGCTCAGATTGGGGCAAGGCGGCGGAAAGAGGGCACAGAATTCAAGAACGTGGAATCCGAAGGCTGGTTCAGTTCCCTCCATTAGACAGCTGAGGCTTGGGTATGAGAAGCGAGACCCAACTGTCATCTGGCAGGAGGCAGAGCCTGGAGGCAAGGCAGGTGTTCTCGGCTGGAGCCGTCTCGGCGCGAAAACCCGGCGCCTCCACCCTCACAGAGGGTGTGTGGGAGCCGGGCCACCGGGCGCAAGGTCCCGAGTCTTTGGGTGGTGGCTCTCAACAGCTCACCGAGCCGGCGGCCGGCGCTGACCCCAGGTCTGAGAAGCAATCGAACTCGCTCTGGCCGAGGAAGAGCTCGGGCAGCTCGCGTACGCGGTGCAGCCCAAGCTCGAGTTCCAGCGACGTCAGCGCCTCTTCGTCGATGAGCTCCGTGTCCATGCAACCCAGGGCGGGTGGTGGTGGCGGCGGCGGCAGCGGGGCTGCGGCTCCGGTCGCCGGCTGCAGAGGTGAGGGCCCTCCGGCGGCTGCCGGGGGCGCCGGGATGCGGCCCGGGGACGGTGTGGCTGCAGATTGCAGGTGCGTGCTACCGGCGCCCGGCGACTGCGAGACGGGGAAGGGCTGGAAAGAGACCGGCGACCCGAAGG
This sequence comes from Mus minutoides, assembly GCA_902729485.2. NCBI lineage: Eukaryota > Metazoa > Chordata > Mammalia > Rodentia > Muridae > Mus > Mus minutoides. The sequence goes on along the minus strand of LR750412.1, from coordinate 172,670 downwards.
AGCTGTATGCCAGGGTCCCGGGTGGCGGCGGTGGTCCCAGCGGAGCCCCCCGCGGCCGCAGACCGCTGTCCATGCCCGGGCCTGGGTATGGCTGCAGAGTCCGGGGCGCGTGCGGGCCGTGGGCGTGCGGCGGCACCTGTAGCAGGCAGTAGCCCTCGGCGAGCATCAGGTGGTCGGCCATAGTAGCTGGCGGACAGTCAGGGCACGCCCCGGGTCTCGGCCAGTGGCTCCTCTTGGGCGGGAGACCCGGGCACTGTTCAGTCCCTGCAACTCAGCCAGGCAGAGGAAGAACAAATCGGATTCGTTCACTGTCTCACCCGGGTCTCCCGGATCTCTTCTCTTCTGCGCTGCCCACGGCAGTAGTTGCAGGCCGCAAAAGAACCAGTCAGCTCCCAGGCTTTCGCGCAGTGCCTTGGAGTCCAGCGATTTTTTATACCAAGAGGCGGGAACGCCACGCCCCCTGTCTGTCATTGGCTGGATGAATCCCTTCTGGGCGGGTTGTGAACCTGTCCAAGAAGGCATTGATCCCGCCCCATACCAGAGCTCCGCCCTTTGGGCTTCTAAGGGCGTCCCGGGATGCAGGCACTTTGGTGGGGCTGGGTGGTTGACATTTTTCTGGGGCTTGGTCAGGTCTTCGAGGTACTGGTTAGTGGCGGTATGGGAGTAGCTTGAATTTGCCAGATGAGATGAGAGGGCCAGTTCCTGGAGTTTCAGGATCTTGGGGTCACGCAACTTACTATTTTTTCAGACTGAGCCTCAGAGGCAGAAGAGATTTCCTGGAAACACACAGTAAATAAAGCCTTTAAGATTCAAACCCGGAACTTTGTATTGCACTTCAGCGAAGCAGTTTGTCCTTTGACGAGGTCAGCTCTCTGTTCCTACAATCCCCAGGGAGCCAATTGCTCCTTCTCTGCTTCACACTCTGCTGTCTGTTGAAGCTTGTCCTGGGTTGTTATTAAAGTAATTTATGGGCATGTCTCCTGAAGGACTTGTTCATCTTCTTACCCTCAGCATTTGGCCCGCAGCCTGGTTCAGAGCTGGCTTTCTGTAAAAGTGGAATGAATGAGCGAATGATGGCGTGAATTGCAGCTCATTCACCAAACTGTGGCTTCCTCCTCCGTAGGATGCTGGCGAGAGCAGCAGAGACCACACGCGCCTGTGGTGAAGGTTAGCTGAGGCTGTGTGTGTGTGTGTGTGTGTGTGTGTGTACAGAGCCTCCCATAGTGCATGGCACATACATATGCAAATGTTCCTTAATCAAGTGAAAGGTTGGATATAAGGCTGGCTCTAATGATTACCCAATGGGGGATTTTCAAAGCTTCTTTGAATCACAATAATCCTAACTTGGAGTTTTAGAGCGCTCTACATTCTACAAGCACCTTTCTGGAGTAGGGTATGAATTTTTAAGCCCTATTTTGCAGATAAGAAGACTAAGGCACCAAAGGGAAAAGTGGCTGTGCAGAGGCCCTATGCAAAAAGTTATTCCTATATGCAACAAGCTCTTTGAACCACAGGCACGCCAGGGACAGTTTCCTGGAGCCTGACTTACACGCGTTGGATTTCCCCTCCTCAGCTCCCCTCCCCCCTGCAGCAGCCTCTGGCCTTCCTGGAACTTTGGTTTATCTAGCTGGTGTAGAGGGGAGAAGTTTAGCAGCAGAGTTCAGAGGCCCAAGTTCTAATCATAGCTCTGCCATCTGCAGGCATGTTGGGTGGGGGTTGGGGGGACATCACTTGATTCCATAGGGCCTCAGCTTTCTGCTGTGAAAGGAAGTTGGTGGTCCTAGTCTGGTATAATGAAAGCCTTGGGCTATCTCTTTTTCTCCAGATAGGGCTCCACACAGAAATTCTTAAACCTGACTGTTAGGGGGAACCCTAACCTTCTGACTCAGAAGGTTAACACTGAGATATTTATTTATTTACTTATGGCAGAGCCTTGCTGTGTAACCCAGGCTCTAACCTTCTGACTCAGAAGGTTAACACTGAAATATTATTTATTTATTTATTTATTTATTTATTTATTTATTTATGGCAGAGCCTTGCTGTGTAACCCAGGCTGGTCTTGAAGCTGATATTCTTGTGCTTCAGTCTTCCTGGTGCTTGAACTGTGGATGATTTAGAATAAGACTATGTTTTTAAAAAATCACCCTGACTTAGCTGGTCTAAGGACACCATTGTTTGGCAGTGGTTACATCACAAGACAGTTTCACTTTTAGAAAATCTCTCTCTCGCTCTCTCTCTCTCTCTCTCTGTGTGTGTGTGTGTGTGTGTGTGTGTGTGTGTGTGTGAATAGTGCTTTAAAAAGTTCTCTAATCTGGGGCTAGAGAAATGGCTCAGCACTTAAGTGAGCTTGCCATTCCTCCAGATGGCCTGAATTTGGTTCCCACTGTCCATACTGGGCAGCTTACAACCACCTTAAATTCCAGCTTCAGATGATCCAATAGCTTCTTTTTACTTTTGTGGGTACCCATGTGGGTATACATGTCTTACACACACATACACAAATCAAAATTTAAAATAAGATTTTTGAAGTTCTTTAATTTGGTCAATAAGCACAAAATGTCTACAATACACCAGACATCAATTTGTGACTTTCAAACTTTCAAGGTCATGACATTTTCTGAGAATCTAATGGAAGCTGTAGACATTGTGGCCATAGCACAACTGCAGGAGCGTTTGGCGCATTAACTGACAGCTAACAACTCATTGGGAGACGGTGGAGGAGGCTACTTCCATAAAGGGCTTGCTAAACAAACTTGGGGGCTTGAGTTTGGATTCCCAACATCCACATAAAAAGCTGAGAATGGTGTCATATTCATGTAATTGTGGTGTAGTAGAGGTGGACTTGCTGGCCAACCAGACTGGCCTAATCTGCAAACTCCAGATTCAGGGAGAGACCCTGTCTCAAAAAGTAAGGTGTGTGTATGGGGGTGCAGTCTAGTGAGATGGCTCAGAAGTAATGGTGCCTGCAGCCAAACCTGACAACTTGAGTTCAATCCCAGGGACTCCTATGGTAGAAGGAGAGAATCAACTTCCAAAAGTTGTTCTTTGACCTCCACATGCACATCATGGCGCACACACATGTAAATAAATACATATAAAATAGAAGGAGACACCAGACTTCACCCTCTGGCTTCTGCATATATTGTGCACAATGAACACATATGCAGATATGCAACACACACATGCATACAAACCTGTTAGGGACTTGGAGACATACAGTAAATAACAAAATAAGTAAAACGAGGCCCTGCATGCTAGGAAGTGACAGTCAGCATAGGATCTGTGAGGAATGTAAGGGACAATAAGCATTCAGGAGAGGAGGACACAGGGTGCAGATTCTAGGGGCGGGGGAGAGCCAACAGCAGTGGGACTAAGCCTCATGGGGACTGTGAGGTCAGGGCAGAGTTTGAAAGAAGAGTCAGGAATGCTAGCTCATGGCTGTGATCCTGTCCATGGAAGCTGAGGCAGAAGGATGGGTGAGTGGTCAAGGTCAGCATGGGCTATAGTGTGACCCTGTCTCAACAAAACAGAAGAGGGCATGAATAAAGAAGAGGAAAGAGGAAAGGCTGTCAGCCACATGGTGTCTGGGGGAGGAGCTTACAAACAGCCATGATGATGTCATCTTCAGCATCTGAACTCCCAGGACATCATGCCTCCTTGTATGTTTGCTCGCTGGTGTTCCTGGAAGTCAGAAGAGGGCTTCAGATCACCTGGATTTGGAAGGAGTGAAGAATAGTTATAAGCCACTATATAGGGACTGGGAATTGAACCTAGTTCATTTATAGGAACAAAATGCTCGTAACCACTGGGACCTCTCTTCAACCCTAACTTTTGAAAGTTTAAACTGAAGATGTTCAAGTCTATGCAAATATTCCAAAATCGAATAAATTCCCAAATCTGAAGCATTTCTGATCCTAAGCATGTTATATACTCAACCTGTGCTACTGTTCCCATTTCACAGAGGAGGAAAGTAGAGGGGTCAGCCAAAATCACTCAGCTATTGACAGAGAAGGGAGCATGGTGCTCCTATCCACACCCCGTGGCCACCCAGAAGCCACTCTTCTTTCCCTTTGTTGCCAGCACGCCTGAAGGTCCAGGCCCACAGTTCCAGTGGCTTGTTCTGCCTGGAATGTTGTCTCCTTCCATAGGTCAGCTTGGCTAATGCCCCACCCACTCTGTCTTCACTCTGATATGACTGCTCTCTTATTCAAACAGCCCTAGTTAATTGCAGTGGCGTTATCATGTGTCCACAAGCTCTTTGACATTCCTGCCTTCAATTCCCCTCTCCTTGAATGTGGAAGAGATGGTGTGACTCACTTCTCACGGGCACAACAGAGCTGATGAAGATGCTTTTACCACCAAGGCATGAAGGGTGTGCTCTCCTCTTCCTCCTCTTCCTCCTCCTCTTCCTCCTTTTCTTCCTCTTCCTCTTCTTCCTTCTCCTCCTCTTTGAGATGATATCTCATATAGCCCAGGTTGCTATGTAGCCGAGGATAGCCTTCAATTCCAATCTTCATTCACGTCACTGCCTCCCAAGTATCTTGATTACAGTTGTGTGCTGCTGCCGCATCCGGCTTTGGCTTTCTCTTGAACCAATCGCATGCTCTGGGGTAAGTGAGCTGACATGACGTGGAAACACTCAAGTAGCCGAGGAAAGGCCCACAGGACTAGGGGCCACAGCTTCCCCCCAGCAGCCAGTCTGGCACGACAGCCTTTCACCAGTCTTTGCTAATGCTTCTCCAGCCATCTTGGATGGGGACTCCCAACTCCAGTCCAGCTTTTAAATGTCTTCACCCCTGTATCCTGTGTGCAACCTCATGAGAAACCCAGATTCAAGTGATTTCTGAATTTCTGACTCCCAGCAATGGAGGTATCAAATTGTGGGGTTTGCATTGTTAAGTGTTGGGGTAATGCATTAAATGGTAAGAGAACCACTATATTAATAAGGCACTTTGTCTCTGTTCCATTTCTGGAAAGGTACACTCACCTTGCTCCCTTGCTCTAATTTTTTTTTTTTTTTTTTTTTTTTGGTTTTTGGTTTTTTGAGACAGGGTTTCTCTGTGTAGCCCTGTCTGTCCTGGAACTCGCTTTGTAAACCAGGCTAGTCTCGAACCCAGAAATCTGCCTGCCTCTGCCTCCCATGTGCTGGGAATAAAGGCGTGCACCACCATGCCTGGCTTGCTCTAATTTTTTAAAAGCATTTGCATTTGAACAAACTACACTGTTCACTTATTTATTGTCTAAGTGCGTATAGCTTTACCATATGTATTCCAGCTCCATAAAGGCAGGGGATTAGCCATTTCATTTAGGCACCTAAAACGTTTCAATTTTTATGCGTCTGACATTTAATTAAATATAAAAAATTATCAATTTAAGAAAATCTTATTTTCCTCCAAACCTGTGAGTCTTCAAATGAATGAAATATGGTTGTAAGAGCTTGGAGTATTTAAATCAGAACAAGTATGGCATGGTGGTTCACACCATGGTGGCTCACACCTGAGAGCCTCAGATCTCGGGAAGCAGAGGCAGGAGGACCAAGAGCTCAAGAGTCAGGCCAGTCTGGGCTACGTAGTGACACTGATATTTAAAAAAAAAAAAAAAAGTTGGTGCTGGACAGTGGTGACACACACCTTTAATCCCAGCACTGGGAGGCAGAGGCAGGAAGACCTCTCTAAGTTTGAAGCCAGACTGTTCTATACAGAGCAAGTTTCAGACAACGCAGGGTGCAAAGAGAAACCCTGTCTCGGGCGGGGGGTGGGGGGAACGTAGGTGGAATCATCTAAAAATTAAAAATCCAACACAGATCTATGGTTACCGGAGCTGGGGCTGGGAGAATGGGGGAATGAGGTTTTCTTTTGGCATGATAAAATGGTTTGCTCATTAGATATGGATGCTGGCTGCAGAACACGGTGAATCTGTTAAATGCCACAGAATTCTTCCCTCTAAAATGGCTCGTTTCATGTTATGCAACTTTTATCTTAATTGGGAAACAGAACATACCACTCACCGCCAACCGAGCCCTGCATGGATTCGGGATTATCTTCTTCTGCATTTCCTCTTTTCCAGCTGGGGAGGGAGACGTGATGCCTGGAGGCGTGGCAGCTGTTTTTCAAACCTGAGGACTGATGATGATGATGATGAGGAGGAGGAGTGGGAGGAGGGGGAGGAGGAGAAGACAGCAATAATAACAGCTAATGCTTAAGGAACACTTACTGTAAACCAGATATTGTTCTGAGCTCTTTACAGACGTCCACTCATTTAATGTTCATGACAACCCTATGAGCAAGGAAGAAGAGGCACAACCCACGCTAAGGATAGCAATGTGGGATCCAGTTGGAACCTGTGCTCTCTGTGTACCATGGACCCTCTAGAGCAGTCCAAGGTTCTTTGGGAAGTAGAGAGGACTCTCCCTGACTGTGAGGTCCCACTGCCCAGCAGGGACTCATCTGCTCAAAATATTATGCATGGTGTAGTGTAAAGTATGCAGAGCACAAAGCTTTGTGGATGGTCCTGCTGAGGCAGGGAAGTGGGCTTTGCCAACCAGGGGCACAGGGAAGTAGTGGTTGTACAGGGCAAGCTTCAGGAAGTGCCCGGCACCTGTGCTAGGCTAGAATAATGGGCATTTGTGTTTAGGGGGTGGGGCAGACCTGGAAGAGACAATACCCATGCACTGCTGCCCGGGCTTCTCCCTGAAGCTCAAGAAGGAGAAGTGGCAGGAAAGCTTCACTTGTTTAACAGAAAAGAGAACTGGGGAGCATCTGAGGGGCATTGCCCAGCTAGCAAGGCTCAGGGTGGGACTTGAGCCTGGCTCTTCTAACTTCTAACCCACATTTATCTGCCTATGCAAAGGTGGCCCGGGGCCACCCTGACTCCTTAGAGCAGTGTTTCCCAACATGTGGTTCACGACCCCCTTGGCAGGGTGTCAGGAGGAGTGTTGAGCAACCCTTTCACAGGAATAACATCAGATATCCTGCTTGCCAGAGATTTGTATTACAGTTCATAACAGTAGCAAAATGACAGTTATGAAGTAGCAACAAAAATAACTTTTTGGTTGGGGGGGGCGGTCAACACACCGTGAGGGTCTCAGAATTAGGAAAGTTGAGAACCACTGCCTTAGGGGAAGAGAGGCCACAGAAAGGTTCTAAGGAGAAATGTGCTCCTTCTGGAATGTTCTCTCTTGCTAGAGGACAGGATGGGGTGGGTGTGAGAATTGCCAATGCTGTCAGATGATCCATTTACTTATTGATTCCTTCGTTCAAAGATACATTCTGCACTCATACTGATTGCCAACCACTTCCTACCACAATGGAACATACAACAATCCCCAGCATTGCACAAACTGGGAGTGGCAGTGGTACATATCTGTAATTCCAGCATTTGTGAAAACAGGAGGGTCAGAGTTTAGGGTCATCCTTGGCTACATATTGAATTTGAGGTTAAGGTCTGCCTGGACTACATAAAAAAGACCCTGTCTAAAACAATGGAGGAAAGAGAGGAGAAAAGGGGGGTGGGGGCTCTGGTGAGGTGAGAGAGAGCTGACTGTGGTGGTTTGAATGGGAATGGCTTCCAAAGGGTCATATTTGAGTACTTGATGCCAGTAGGTGGAACTGTTTAGGAAGGATTAGGAGGTGTGGCCTTGTTGGAGGAGGTGTGTCACTGGGGTGAACTTTGAGGTTTCCAAAGACTGGCTCCATGTTGAGTTTGCTCTCTCTGCCTCCTGTTTTGGGTTAAGATGTGGGCTCTCACCTGATCCTATTACAATGTCTTTGTTTTTACCATCATGGACTTTAACCTTCTAGAACCATAAGCCAAATTAAATATTTTCTTTTGTAAGTTGCCTTGGTCATGATGTTTTGTCATAGCTATAGAAAAGCAAGTAACTACTACAGTGGCATTGTGCTGAGTTCTGAGGGAGAGAGGGAACCGATTCTGCCAAGAACAGAGGAACATAGTCTAGGCCAAGGAGCATGGTGTGCAAAAGATCTCAGGAGGGAGGAAGCTGGCAGGTTGGAAGTCCTAAGGAAGGCTCAGGAGTGGAGGCTGCTGAGTCCAAGCCAATGAGCAGACAGGCAAACAAGGGTCAGACCATGAATTCAGGTCAGAGAACATGTTGGGTTTCAAGAGGAATGGAAAGCTACTGGATCCAGGAGTCACTTTGGTGTCACGTCAGGCCCACAATTCAGTGACCTGTGGAAAAGAGAGATGAAGGAGGGGACAAGGGTCTCAAATACCCACAGTAAAGTCAGCATAGAGGCAGAAATCAAATCGAGTCCTTAGAATTCTGCTGAGGATTTGCAATGTGTGTTTTCACAAGTTCATTTTTTAAAAAGATTTTATTTATTTATTATATGTAAGTACACTGTAGCTGTCTTCAGATCTCATTACTGGTGGTTGTGAGCCACTATGTGGTTGCTGGGATTTGAACTCAGGACCTCCGGAAGAGCAGTCAGTGCTCTTAACCGCTGAGCCATCTCACCAGCCCTCACAAGTTCATTTCTTATGGTGATAGATTTAGGAACACTTTGTATGATGATATACAGTTTGTGAAAAGAATGCACTATAAAAACACATGTTAGCACACACACAAAGATTCTCAATACTGCTATGTAAAATGGTTGTGAATAGGCTGGGTGTGGTGGTCTATGCCTTTAATCCTAGCTCTCGAGAGGCAGAGAAAGACAGATCTTTGTGAGTTTGAGGCTAGCCTAGTCTACATCGTGAGTTCCAATACAGTTGGGGCTAAATAAAGAGACTGCTTCAATTTGCTTCAAAGAAGAAATGGTTCAAATAACCGAGTGCATTAAGTCAATAACTTATACCATTAATTCAATAACTGAGAACATTAAGTCGATAACTGAGAATATTAAGTCAATGACTTAGAGCATTAAGCCAATAACTTCTATCATTACGTTAATAACTTACAGTTATTATTAAGTCATCTCTATGTAATTTACACACATAAAACAGTATAAACATGGGCGTTCGTTGAAAATCACCCTCGGCTTTGGCCTGTGTCCGGTGGTGAGATTCGGTGCCCAGAGCCACAGAGGCCTCAGCTCACCGCCTGCTGCCCCTGTGTGGGAGGGTGAAACCCAGGCCCCTACATTCCAGAGCAGCTCGCTGCCCCGCACGCGGTCCGCCTTGGGGCCACAGTCCTAACCGCCTCATTTATTTCACAGGTTCCCCTGGATGTGGACGTTGCCCGCCTCCCGCAAGAATTGTCCTCTTTTCTCAAATAAAGTGACTTAACCTAAAAAAAAAAAAAAAAAAAAAAACAGTATAAACAACACGTAATTGGTTGTTATATGCTGCCTTATTTAGGGACTATTGACATAAGGTTTCTCTATGTGTTTAGCAATTTGGGGGAAAATATTTTGGTCTGTGGTTGTTTAAATCCGTGCATGCAAAAAAAAAATTAAAAAAAAAAATCCGTGCATGCACCCAGTGATACAGGGGGTGGACGATTAATTTAAAAATCTCTAGACATATAGGAAAGAGAAGAAAATGAGAAGGAGTAAGAAGTGTCTGTGGGGCTGTCTGTATGGATTACAAACACAAGATGCCAAGTCTCCCTGTCATGGCAGCCACCCGGTCTAATTGAGTCCAGATCCCAGCTCCTCTTCTCTATTGATTGGTACCTACTCTACCAGGCCAGTTTGTGAGTCTTGGGGACCCAAGGTGATCCAGACTCTGGGACAGTGGGTGCTCCAGAGTTCCCTGAGGGTCCGGCTGGGACCACAACCTTGGTTTTCATTCTCCTGTTCTCTTCCTCCCTCTTCTCCTGAGAGCTCTGCTTCCAGGAAGACTGACCCAAGGACCTTCATGTGATGAGGCTGGCAGTGGGCAGGAGGCCGACATACATTGTCTCACTCCATCTGCAAGAGAGCACTTGCAGGTGCCTCTCTTGACCTCAGTGACACTCCCTGAAATGTCCCCTTTCTCATTTTATTCCTGGGGCTCCCCATTGCATTAGTGACCCACTGTTTCTGGCCATAATCCTTCATGCCCTCGCTCATCAGACCTCTCAGAGCAGGTGCCCCTCCCATAGCTATACCAGGCCTCTGATTCTTGACAACATATGTCAAAGTCATCACTAGGGAGACCCAAGGGTCCTGAGGCATGCTTTGAGCCTGGCTACAAAGCTGGGCACACAATCTGTTTGCAGGACATCTCTGGATGCCAGGCTAGAGGTAACAGCTTCCAAGGGCTGTGGAGCACAGGTGTAAAGCTGGGCTAATTCTTTCCCTCTGGAAATTTGGAATAATTCATGCACTGAGCACTAACAGGGCTAGCACAACTCCTCCCCAACTCACCACAGGACAGCTTTTGCCCTAGGTATCAGGTGAATGGAAGATGCCTGTCTACAGAGGCAGAAGGATGAAGTAATTGACAGAGAGAAAAAGAGCAGGTGGGGCAGAGAGGGAGTTTAGCTGGATTCCTGATGGTTTATCAGCCATTGCTCAGTCCCTCCTATGGCCTGCTGTCCTGGGGTCAGGGATGCTCCTAGTCTCCTCCTGATACAACCCTTGACATGCTTCAGCTGGCCCAAGATGCACAAGAAGGAACCTCCAGATGCAGACGTCTATCCTCATTCTACAGACAGGAAGGAGCCTGCTCTTCAGCTCCTGAGAACCACAGGAAAGGATGCAGTGGGAATTTTCAGAGGGACCGGTTTGTTCCGAGGTCAGCCTCCTTCTACTATGTCCCCAGTGCCCAGGCATTCCACAGAGTATGGTGTTGTGACTTTTGCATCTTTGCTCTGGCTTCCACAGGCTCAGGAGTTTCAGATCTGCTTAAGTACGTGGGAAGCATATCACCTGCCCTTGGAAGCTGTTACTTCTAGCCTTCTAGCCTCAGGACATCCAGAGATGTCCTGCAAACAGATTGTGTGCCCAGCTTTGTAGCCAGGCTCAAAGCATGCCTCAGGACCCTTGGGTCTCCCTAGTGATGACTTTGACATATGTTGTCAAGAATCAGAGCCCTGGTATAGCTATGGGAGGGGCATCTGCTCTGAGAGGTCTTGTCTCACCAATCTTCAAGAATCAAGATGATAAATATGTCAGTGGTGAGCCCAAACAAGGCAGGTCTCATTCCTTCCTCTGTGCCACAGCCACTTCCTCCCCCACTGAGTCATATTTGTGTCCCAAGTACCTGCTTTGATGCCAAGCGCAGAACAGGTAAAGGGGGCATTGACTGAGTGCCTGTCACTTTATCTCATACTATGGGTCCTATCGTTGCCATGGAATCACTTTGAGCAGGACAAGGCTAATAGAGTCGCATTTGCTGTTTTATGTGGGAAGGATTAGGATGGAACAGTGGAAGAGGATGGGCTCCTGGAATACTTTGGAGTCAGGACTTTAAATTTTACCTCGGGATCTTGAAATATGAGCGGCTGGGCTGGAGTGCCGGCCCCGTGGTTACCAGCGGCTGGGCTGCAGTGCTGGCCCGATGGTTACCAGAAGCATGTGTTGCTGCTTCTCCCCTGAGAGATCCAGGTTTATTCCCAGATCCCGTATCAGGTGGCTCATGTCTGTAACTCCAGTGCCAGGGGATCTAACACCTCTTGTCTCTGTGGGCACTGCAGTTGCACACACATACCCACACACAGAGACATCCACATAATAAAAAATAATAATAACCCCCCCCCTTTTTTTTGTTCTTTCCTAACAGGGTTTCTCTGTGTAGCCCTGGCTGACCTGGAACTCATTCTGTAGACCAGGCTGGTCTCAAACTCAGAGATCCAACTGCCTCTGTCTCTCCAGTGCTAGACTAAAGGTATATGCCACCATCACCCGGTAAAACAAATGTTTTCTAAAAAAGAAATATTAGGAAAGATATTCCTTCTATTTGAGCCTCAGTTTCTTGATCTATACAATGGGAGTGGGCTTAGCAATGATCTGACTGAATTGCTGGGAGGATTAAGTGCACAATACCACACTTCACCTTTCTATCTACACAAACTAAGGACTCAGTAACCTCCTCCCTCAATCTTGTATTTTCCATAGCATCTGGCACACGGCAAAATATTCAGACAGTGCTGGGTCAGCTTCAGGCTATCCTTGACTATCCATCCTAGTTACCCTCCCTATGGGCTACAGCTGTATGGGTAAGCCCGGAAGGGACAGGCGGATGAAGCTCTTTGCTGAGCCCAGGTAAGCCGCCCCCGCGCAGAGCCGTGAGATAACGAGTATCTGCTTCCTGCTCTAAGCAGAAGTTCGCTGTAGTTACAACAGCAGAAGCTAGCTGATTTTAAAACAACAAAGAAAGGAGACAGTCAGCAGAGCACCGGCATCCATCTTGCTCTGCTTTCTGACTCTGGACAGTGGGACGGCCAACCTCTTGCTCCACTGTCACACCTTCCTACTGTGACAGGCTATACCCGCTTCTCAAACTCTGAGGCAAAACAAACTGTCCCTTTTCTTAGTTGCTTCTGTCAGGTAGGTTTTACAATAACAAGGAAAGTCCTTCCCCGGCTTACTTACCCAGCTGTAGCCCACAGGGAGAGTACCACAGGCCTGGGTGAGTTGTCCTTAGCGGGCAGTGGGATCTGGTGTCCTTGATGTGTCTCTTGTCTGATCCATTTTCTGCATATTAACTCTATCTTTGCCACAGCTGCCTCCCACCTGTAGAACTGCAATGTCAACCTTGCAACTTCAGCTAGTGCTGAAAACCTAACTTCTTTATGTTCCTGTCAAAGGCATTCCTGGGAAGAGACTGATGAAAACCCAATTTCTTTCTTTATATCCCTATCTAAGACATCCCTGAGAGGAAACTCACCAGCCCAACTGAGGCCTCTGGAGGTGACACAGGAGCCAGACGACACAGGCCAGGCTCTGCTCTGAGCTTAATGCATGTTAGTTAACTGATTTCAACCTCATAACACAACACGATCGGAGCTTTCTTCTTAATAAAATCGAGGCACAGATTGGTGAAGAAACTTGCCCCAGATCATACAGCTGGAAGGAGGTACAACCAGGATCCTTCCCAAGGCTGCCTGACTACAGAGCCCACACTCTTAATAACCGTATACTCCACATCGCTCTCATACCAGGTTTCTGGGAAGATCTGAAGGGCTGGGGGCTAGGCAGGATGAAACTCCAGAGGAGAAATTTGATAGTAGCCCAGACAGGGAGTCTAGGTACTGCTAATCAAACTGAATTCAGATCTCTAAATGTCTGCCACTGGTGATGACACTGGAAGGACCTAGGAACAGTGTGGGTGACATTACCTGGAAATGGTTCGATTCAAAGGAAGGAATGACCTCAGTCAGGGAATTTCTTCCTCTTGGAAGGACTTCAAGGCCATGTGGTCAAGTTTCTTAGGCCCAAGGAAATAAATGACTTTCCTCAAGGAGTCCTAGCAGAGTTGATGTCTACAAGCCCATACCAGTCTCCCCCAAACACCTCTATCCCAGAATCCTCCTGTCGGTGGAGATGGTTTGTGGACAGCTACCATCAAATGTTAAATGTTAAAGAGGAGTTGCAGAAGGCCGTGGGACGAGGCAGACAGGAGTCTACCCTGGCAGATGCCCTCTCCCTCTTCTTTGGAGGGAATGCCATTGGAGGAAATTTTGGGGTGGCTCTATAGACCTGACTGAAAAAGGGCTGATCCCCTCCCCTGTTTCATGGTTCCTCTTTCTATGGCCATTGCTGCTTATAATGAGCTAGCCCCACCCAGCTAGGGAGCTACAGATCCAAAGAGAAAAGCTAGAAGCCCTGGGAAGCCTGTGTGTGCTCAGACTTCCTGGGCAAGTAATAGTCTATGATGCCTGGGGAAATGAGGCAGGTTAAGAAGACCAGCAAGCCTTTGTGTGTACCCAGCAAGCCTTTGCTAGACACATGGAGGAGAGGGGAAAGTAGGAGAAGAGAACATTGATCAGGCCGGGCCAACTGGGGCACCCAAGGCAGAGATAGAGGAAAGGGTAGATGTGTCTGGAGTGCCTGGCTTGCCCTGTCATCTGTAGAATCTCACTCTCTTTTCCAGCAGTGGGAGGTAGGCGGTGGTGCCTCCATTCAGCAGAGAGGAATATGAAAGCCGGCATATTTTGGTGACCCTCTGGGTTCAGGACCCGTTTGATCTGATTTCAAAGGCTGACCTTTCTAGGTGTGTGTTGCCATGCCCTCATGCGGCCATTGCCAAGAACCCAGCAATGACCAAGTTCTTGGCTGGCACGATTGTACTTGGGAGTGTTGGGGTCTTCTTTATGAAGGAAAATTTTTTTCTTCTTCTTTTCTGGGGAATTCCTGGAAAGGCCTCTTAGAACAGAAGCCACCACTCCATGGGGATGGCAACTCACCCAATCACACACATCTTCCCTCTCTTCTTGCTCTGGATGAGGATGAAGGATAGCTTCCAGAGGTGCGATGGCTCGCTCAGGCTCCCATGTAGATTGGGCAGCTTCTAGTGAGATCTTAGCACTCTGCTCCTGGGCTGTGACTCATGGCAGCTGTGGAAAATCGTGGCCAGACCTGCAGCCTTGACTTTCCCGCCCAGGCAATGGGTAGTACTTGTCTGCTTTACTTGACTGGGCCTGGAGCCAGGGGCCTGGGAAAAGCTGAGCACAGCATATCACAGGACCTCTCCCTCGCCCTATTCCCAGGGCCAAGAGCAAACACAGTGCACACCTCGCTGCAGGCACTAGCCTTTGTAGTTAGTTCCCAGGGGGACCAGGTTAGGCCCCAATCTCCAGCCCCTGGCACAGACAGGGCAACCAGCTTTCCTGTGCTGTTGAGGAATGCTGGTTTCAGCAACTCCTGGGGTCCCTCAGTGCTGGGTAAACCCCAAGGCTAGTTACCTGGACTCTGGCACTGAGTTCATTAGTTGACAGTTAAGAAATAGTGGCTCCGGCTGGTGAGATGGCTCAGCGGGTAAGAGCACCCGACTGCTCTTCCGAAGGTGATGAGTTCAAATCCCAGCAACCACATGGTGGCTTACAGCCACCCGTAATGAGATCTGACGCCCTCCTCTGGTGCATCTGAAGTCAGCTACAGCGTACTTATGAAGAATAATAATAAACGAATACTTGGACTGGAGAGACCAACCGGAGCCAGCGGGGATGTCCGGAGCCAGCGGAGCCGAACGGGGGATGGCTGGAGCGAGTGGGGGAGCCAGCGGGGCCGTACGGGGGCGGCCGGAGCGAGCAGGGCCAGCCTGAGCGAGCGGGGTTGAGCGGAGCGGGGTTGAACGGAACAAGGGGAAAAAAAAAGCCAGCCTGAAATACATGAAACCCTGTGTCAAAAAAACAAACAAGAGTGAGACATGGTGAAGCACACCTAATTAAAAAAAAAAAAAGAAAGAAAGAAATAGTGGCTCAGTGGTTAAAAGTGCTTGTTGCTTTTGCAAAGGACCTGGGTTCGATTCCCAGTATCCACATGGCAGCTCTAGTCCCAGTATCCACATGGCAGCTCTAGTCCCAGGGGATTGGGATCCTTCTTTAGGCATCAGGTATGAACATGGCATACACACACACACACACACACACACACACACACACACACACACACACACACACACGGAAATGCTACCGTTTCCATTTATGGAAGAGGAGACAATCGTTAGAAGGGACGCAGAAAAACGTTTGTTTAGTGAATAAGTGAATGAGTGGGAGTGTGACTAGAGGAGCCGGTGAGCGACGTGCTCAGCTGAGGAGGGATGCACCCCAGCAGAAGGGTGTCGCATCTCTCCTGGGAACCTCCTGGTCTGCCTGCATAGCCACTCGGCTTCGCCTGACAATTTGGGGCTGCGGGCCGCCGCTGCTCCCTACCCAAGTGTGGGTGCTGGGGAGTTAATGGGTACGGGGCGCTTGGGGACCTGCTGATGAAAGGGGCCGCGTGCTCAGAGCGGCCCAGTCATTAGCCAGGCGGGAGCGGTGGGGCGGGCTTATCGCGCATCGGGGCCTCCCCAGCGGGCGGGTCCCCGACGCGGCCGCCGCCGCCGCCCCAGGCGGAGGGCACGGAGATTCCCACGCTCCGGCCGGCCCGAGGCCGGGGGCGTTCTCAGGCCGGCGTGGCCGCGCTCGCCACCGCCGCGGAGGCCAGGCTGTAATTAGGGTAATTGCGCGGCTCCGCGCCTAGGGCAAGTGCAGGACCCTGGCTGTGCAGCGCTGGTCCGGGATGGGCAGGGACAGCGGGGGGCTGGGAATGTCACAGCCTGGTCCTCCAGATAGGTGAGTCAGCACATCTGGGTGGTCCCAATCGGAAAGGGACTCCTGCACTGGCTTTATAGGGAAATAAGAGCAAAGAGAGAGTCAGCCTGAAAGCAACACTTTGTCCTTGGTGGTGGCCCAGAAGCAGTGGGGGGTGGGGGGACTTCTAAGAGCACAAAAAGGAAATCTATCCTGACCGGTGAGGTCCTGCCAGAGAGGAGCCTGTAGCATGCCAAACTGACAGTTCTTTAAATAGTGGGCATCAGGAGGCCCAGGAGGGTCGAGAAGGATGCCCATGATCACACAGCCAAAATGTTTCAACTGGTGTCGATTTTGCTCCTTAAAGCATCTCAAATTCATAGCACTAGGCAGTCTACCTCTAACCCTTAGGTTCTGGACTGGCAGTCCTTACCTGCTGAGCACATGCCTCGCACTTGGGATGTAGAGAAAGGAGTCCCGCATGGGAGATATGAACGGTCATAAAAGATCACCATCACCACAAGAAGAAAGTAGAGAAAGGATTAGGAGAGAAGGGAGATGGGGAGAGAGAGAAGAGGAGAGAGGGAGAATATATGAATCTGGGCCCTTCACAGTGGCTCTCATCTCTAATCTGGACACTTGGGAGGCTGAGGCAGGAGGATTATCATGAGTTTGAAACCAGCCTCTCTTACACAGCAAGAATCTATCTCAACAAACAAAACACTACCAAATATATGCAAGCACATTTTTTCTCCCAAAGGAAGAAAAGAGAGAATTCTATTTCAAGATCTAAACCTGTGCTCAACCCAAACCTTAACCTTGTACTATACCTAACTCCCAAATTAATCTTGACCTTGGCTTCTGCTGTGTCCCCAAACTTCTCTAGCATGATCACACTGCTCCTTCTTCCCAGGCTGCCTCTGCATCTGCAGCTGTTTCAAGCTGTGTCTTCATGTACGTGCACACTTGGGTCAGAATGTCCTGGTCTCAAAGCCACCTAGCAAACACCTTTCACCTCCCAAGGCCAATCATAAGCCCTCTGTGTTCTGCTCCCAGCCTGAGTCACCCTGTTCGCTGGCCAGGTGGGCTTTTTTCCGGTTTCTGAAGTTACATAGAAGAAAGCCCTGGTCTCTGGGGGCAAAACTGCAAGTACAATTACTAAGTGTGAATGAGAGAATAGGAGAATGGGGAAGTAAATGAATGAGAGAATAAATGAGTAAATGAATTATTAAATAAGCCAATAAATAGATTTTTTTTCTGAGGGCAAATTTTAATGCCCAGTCTGGATCCCTTCCCAAACAAGGAACAATAAAAAGGCTTAAGATTTCTCTACTCACAAATATCTTGAGGTGTGTGTGTGCGTGTGTGTGTGTGTGTGTGTGTGTGTGTGTGTGTGTGTGTACCTGGACCCAGAATCAGACAAGGCTGGAGAATGCTCCTGGCCACAGTGTTTGCCAGCTGTGATCTGATTGCCAGCTGTGACCTGAGCAAGATCACAAGAACCCATGCTGGCCCTGTGACCTGAAATACGCTAACAATCAAGGTTGTTGTGACACAGCCTTGTCTGTGACAGGCTTGGTGTTAGATGCTGCAGGAAAGGGGTGGGAAAAGTGTCCCCTCCAGGGACATTAGTGAGGAGGGAGCATATCTGCAGGGGAGGGGGCAGTCTGGGCAGGTAGGGAAGCTTCAAGGAGCTTGTGAGAATCACAGGGGATGGCTGTTAGACAAGTCAAGGCAGAGGCTGCCACATGTTCAAAGACAAGCTAGAAACAAAGGGTTTCTTTCCTGTGACTGCTGGGGGTGGGGTGGGGTGGGGTGGGGGTGAAGTGGGAAGCAGGGGCAGCAGAAGCCAGGGCTGGCCAGAGTAGAATTGACCGCATCAAGAAGGGCCTTCAGGCCGCCTGTGAAGTATGGACTCCATCCTGCTCTCAACAGAGTGATTGCAGCTTCGAGTAGTGGGCACGGCTAACCCTGTGGCTCACTCTTAGAGGCAGAGGGGAGGATGACATGGGGGTGAGTGTAAGAGACATAAAGTGACAGATGGCAGCCAGCTGATAAGTGCCTACTAACTGATGAGTGCCTACTGTGTGGGGCACCATTTAAGCACTCCCATGTTTCAGTTTGAATCTTTGCCAAACCCATACAATGTGGCTGTTCTGAGGATTTTATCCTAAAAACTCATCTATGCACTCAGATCTGCACTTCCATCTCCAGCTTGAACTTCCCTGTTGAACCACACACCTCTGTTCTGCCATCACAGACTCTAGTCCTCCGAAACCCTTTGGCTTTTCCATTGGGAGGTCAGTAGAATCTTTACCCTCATAAGTCTCAGCATGATCTCCCAGACCAGCTTCTCCCTCAGGCATTCCCTATCCTAGCCGATGGCCAGCCCCATTCTGCCTCAGCCACACAAACATTTTCCTTATCAATCCTCAAACTCTCCAAGTATCCATTAGCCTCAGAATTCTTTTTCTAAAATTATTTATTTATTTTGTGTGTGTATATATGTGTGTTTGTGTGTTTGTGTGTTTGTGTGTGTGTGTGTGTGTGTGTATCTGTATCTATGCACCATGTGTGTGCTTATTGCCCTTGGAACTCAGAAGTTGGCGTCAGATCCCCCAGAACTAGTGTTATTGATGGTTGTGATCCACCATGTGGGTGATAGGAATCATCCGAGTCTACTGGAAGAGCATCAGACCTCTTAACCACTGAGCCAGCTTTATAGCCCTAGCCTTAGAATTCTTACTCTAGCTGTTTCCCATTTGGAATGCTGTCTTCCAAGAACTCATACCATTTTATCCTTCAAATTTCAACCCCAGCATTACCCACTAGCCCCTTTCTCTATTTATATGTCAAAGCACTCTAAATGTTTCTTCATGTTATAGTTAGCATTGAAGTTCGCTCTCCTGCTCCCCTCCTCAACCAGGAAGTATGTCTACTCCCTAAGGATGGGGTATGGGGGGGCTTCTTTCTTTGCTTTATAGCTCCAGTATCTAGAATCTTGTCTGCTGCCCCATAACTTATTTTAAATGTTAAATACTAAATCACTTTACAGAGAAACAATCCAAGACACAAAAGAGGCTGCACAGCCTTGCACAAGGATGCATGTGAAAGCATCGGCTGTGCTAAGTGATGATGTGCACCTATAATCTAAGCGATGTGCACCTATAATCTTAGCGCTTGACGGTGGAAGCAGGGAGATTTCAAGTTTGAGACCAGCCTAAATTACACAGGCATTCTAGGCCAACCTTAGCTACATAGCAAGATGCGGTCTCAACAAAAATCTGCTCCCTTTGTCAATATTCAGAAACCTGATTCTAACGTATGGCATTTTAAGATTTGAGGCAGGAGCATGGCTGACTTTACAGTCTGAGAAACTGGACTAGAATCCAGACTCCAGGAATTAACAAACTATGTAATCATGGACAATTACTTAACCTCTCTGCAGTGATTTGAATGCAAGGCCCAATGACATTTAAATACTTGGTCAGTAGTTGATGGAACTGTTTGTGGAGGATTGGGAGGCGTGGCCTTTTTGGAGGAGGTGTGCCACTGGGGTCAGGCTTTCAGGTTTCAAAAGCTAACTAACTGACTTCTGGATTTTGTTTGTATATGTGAGTTCTCCACTGCTGTAGTAGCCGCTAGCCACCTCCACCTCTGCCTGCTACTTCTGGCCTGCCATCATGGACTCGAGTCCTCCGGGGAAAAAACAAAAAACAAAAAACAAAAAACTGTTTCTTGTATTAGTTGCTTTGGTCATGGTGCTTTACCAAAGCAACAGGAATGTAACTAATACACTTTCTGAACCCCGGTTTTCCTGATCTATGAATGAGACTAAAGGCGGCAGCAATCTGTGACTTCATGAGGGGATTATACGAGACAGGTTGTGTATAGCCTCAGCATCTGTTCATCTGTCCATAACTCTAAGTCCAATCTGGAAGATGAATCAGACCCTTCCTTCCTCATCCTGTGTCTAAAGGTGGGCTGTCTTTCTGCCTCTCCCTTTGTGTTGTGGCCCGTAATGAACTGATGACCTACCTGCCTGACATTCCCACCACCCGATGGGCTTTGCAAGACAAGGATGGTTCAGTGTCTCCACTTAGGAGAAGAACTTGGTCTTAAGAGTAAAGCTGATTAAGAGTGGCCTGATGGTAAGGTCACTCCCTCTGGCTATATACTCACTCCCTCTGACTATATACTCACTCCCTCTGGCTATATACTCACTCCCTCTGGCTATATACTCACTCCCTCTGGCTATATACTCACTCCCTCTGGCTATATACTCACTCCCTCTGGGAATATACTCACTCCCTCTGGCTATATACTCATTCCCCCTGGCTATATACTCACTCCTTCTGGGCATATACTCACTCCCTCTGGCTATATACTCACTCCCTCTGGGCATATACTCACTCCTCTGGCAATATACTCCTTCCTCTGGGCTATTGACTCATTCCCTTCTAGGCTTTATATTTTAGAAAAACCATCTCTCTGGGAAGGATGGACAGAAGTGTTGGCAGCAGCAATTTCTGCAAGACAGCCCCCCCCCCCAATCCATCTGCAGCAGACTGTGCAGGATAGTGGTGGTTATGAATCCAACAGTGGATTGTTACACAGCACTGGGAATGGAGGACCACTGCAAACCTCAACAGACCACTGCTGATGATATCCAGGAATCAGACTCTGGTGTCACAAACAAACAAACAAACAAACAAACAAAAAGCAGGTCACATCCACATAGGTTTGAGGTGATTCTTGAATATAGTGTACAGATGTACACAATGAAATGGCCTTTTAAAGGGATAGAAGCATGAAATAACTTTTTTGAGACAAGGTCTCTCTGCATATGTCTGGTTGGGCTGAAACTCACTATGTAGACCAGGCTGGTCTACAGAAACTCACAGAAATCAAATCAACTCTGCCTCCCAAATGCAGGGATTAAAAGAGTGTATCACCATGCCTGGAGGAAATAATTTTTAAAATCGGAGAAGCTGAAGGTGATGGCTCATACCTACAATCCCAAATGACTCTAGCAGGCAGCTCAGTACTCCTTTCTGATCTTAAGCAGCAAGGTTTCAGCCTAATGGATGTGTAGAAATGTTGTATGGAGCCTATGGCACACCCCAGACAGCAGAATTATAGGGAAGCCCCTGGGCTGGCTTGTTAAAAACAATTGTTAGATATGTAAACTAATAAAGAAGTAATACATAGGAGTATAGTATAGAGGTTCTTCAAAACACTAAAAATAAAACTACCATGTGGCCCAGTTATCACACTTCTTGGAACATAGTCAAAAGAAATGAAACCATTGCATTAAGGGGACCTGTGTGCCCATATTTACTGCAACTATTTACAGTGGCTAAGCGTGGATATGACTAGACATCCACCATCAATGGATAAAGGAAGTGTGCCACACATGCACGCAGGATAGCATTCAGTCATAAAAAGTCAAGAAGTGGTCATAACCAGAGGACATTATGTGAAACAGATCAGACACAGAAAGATATACATCACTTATTCTATTTTGTAAGTGAAAAAAGGCAGTCTGAGCCAGGGGAGATGGGTCAGTGGATAAGAGTGATTTCTGTATAGGAATGAGGACCTGGGTTCAAATCCATAAAACCCGTGTAAAAGGCAGTGTGGCATGCACCTGTAATCCAGAACTGCGTATATATGAGTATTCCAGATGGGTGGAGACAGGAGGACCCCTGAGGCTTGCTAATTGATAACCTCACTTTAGGTGTAGTGAGAGATCCTGTCTCAAGGGAAAAATTTGGAGAGTGATCAAGACATTGTGTGATGTCTTCCTCTGGTCTCTGAATCTGTGCCTACAACTGTGCATATTGGCACACACATGCACATACTTCAGATTCACACACACACACACACACACGGAGAGAAAGGGGGAGAGAGACAGAGACAGAGAGAGAGACAGAGAGACAAAGACAGAGAAAGTTGACGTGATCTGGGTAGAGAATAATGAACGCTGGGAAGAGCCAGGGAGTGAGATAGATGGATATTAGATAATTGGTACCAAGTACAGTTAGATTGAAGTAACATATTCCACGGCACATATGTAGACCATATTTCACAACAACACATTAGTTTTGTTGTTATTGTTGAGATAGAGTCTTGCTATGTAGCCCTAGTCAGCAGAGAACTCACCATGTAGAGCAAGCTG
Organism: Mus minutoides; assembly: GCA_902729485.2. Lineage (NCBI taxonomy): Eukaryota > Metazoa > Chordata > Mammalia > Rodentia > Muridae > Mus > Mus minutoides. Next base: position 150,366 of record LR750412.1, on the reverse strand, counting down.
GTCTCAAATTCACTGAGTCTGCCTCTGCCTTCAGAGTGCCATATACTCAGCTAACTGATATATTTTGTTGGTAGCTAGAAGATAGGAACTCATGATGGCAAAGAGACAGAGTTGTTAATTACTTTGTTCAGCTCTTTCAGCCAATTTGTAATGTATGTGGTATTGGAGTATCATATGATATCCTATGATTATACTCCATAAATATGTACAATTATGTATTGATCAAACTTTTTTAGTTAGGTGTGGTGATACATGCTCACAATCACAGTGCTCCCACATTCAAAAGCAATAAAGGAAGGGAGGGAGGGAGGGATGGAAGGAAAGAAGAAAATAAGCAAGCATGTACAAAGGCTGGGGAGATGGCTCAGTAGGTAAGCATTACCTCACAAGTATGAAGACCTGAATTCAATCCCCAGAGCCCACACACAATCCCACAGTGTAGTTACACTGGATAGTTTCATGTCAACTTGACACAAGCTAAAGTCATCTGAGAGGAGGGAACCTCAATTAAGAAAATGCCTCCATGAGGTCCAGCTGTAGGCAAGCCTATAGGGCACTTTCTTAAGTAGTGACTAACGAGGGAGGGCCCAGCCCATTGTGGGTGGCTCCATTCCTAGGCTCGTGGTCCTGGGTTCTATAAGAAAGTAGTCTTAGCAAATCATGATGAGCAAGCCAGAAGCAGCACTTCTCCATAGGCCCTGCATCAGCTCTTGCCTCAAGGTTCCTGCCCTGTTTGAGTTCCTGTCCTGACTTCCTTCAGTGATGAGCAGTGCTGAAGAAGTTTAAGCCTAAGACTCCCTTTCTTCCCCCAAGTTGCTTTGATCATGGAGTTTCACTGAAGCATTAGTAACCCTAACTAAGACTCAAGTGTCTGTAATTCCAGCATACCCCTTACAGGTGGGAGGGATGGGAGGTTGAGCATCCCCAGAAGGTAGAAAGGATCAACACCAACACCCAAAGGCTGACCTTTGACCTCCACACAAGCCATGACCCTCATGCACTACACACGGATGCACACACACATCAAACAAATATGTTTAAGGCTATGGGCACGCTCTCTACCTGGATTAGATCGTGTGACTGCCACACATGTGCCAGACATTGTGTCACAGGCACATGTCACAGGCAAGACAACAACTAAAAACTAAAGCAGTCAACCTCGCTCGGGGCTGACTTTGGTCCATTTCACTCATTTCTGCACTTCACCACGCCTTTGAAAATGTGTCATGGGATCTTAGTTACTCAACAGTCTTGGGTCCTTTTTGTGTGTGTTGTGGAACAGAGGCTTCTAAAAAGTGGCTTTTGCTTGACTTTGGAATCTTTAAAAAATATTTTCTGATTAATATTTTGTCTTTTTTTCCTTGCAGAGAAGTGGATCAGAGTAATTTCTACTTCAAAGCAAGACATGTGGGAAGAAAATGTATAATTCTTTGATGAAAAATATTTTCTATTTAACTAGGAGTGCTTCACAGAAAAAAAGAGTTATATGTTTAGGGGGGGGGAATAAATCAGGTTTCTGTGGCATTATATTCCCTGTATAATAAACTTTGTGTGTTCAAATGATAGATTTTAAACCATTCCCTAGAGAACCCGTAGAGCCTATAGAAGCATCACGACACTCAGGAATATGGCCACACCAGTGCTGGATAGTTTTATATCAACTTGACACAATCTAGAGTCAAGGGGGAGCCTTGGTTGAGAAAATGCCCCCATCAGACCAACCTCTGGGCAAGTCCATGGTGCATTTTCTTGATTGATGATTGATTTGGGAGTGCCTATCTCACTGTGGATGGTGCCACCCCTGAGATGGTGGTCCTGTCCTGGGTGTTATAAGAAACAGGCTGATTTATGTAGCAAAATCCAGACAAGCCAAGGCTATGGAGTGAGACTCCATCTTTAAAGAAAAAAAAAATTATTTGCTGGATGGTAGGCAGTACTCAAGTCACCTCTCAGCCTGCTACTCTCAAAGATACTCAATACCCTTTTTTAAAAGTATGTATTTAAAAAATTGAAACAGAGTCTCATTTATTCCAGGCAGGCCTCAAGCTTGCTAATGTAGCAGGGAATGACCTTGAACTTCTGATCTTCCTGTCTCCATCTCAAGAAGGCTAGGATTACAGGCACATACCACCACACCTGGTTCTGCAGTGCTGGAGATCAAACCCAGGGATATGTGTATACAAGGGAAGCACTCTGCCAACTGAACTAACTCCCAGATGGACAGAAATACACATCTTTTGAGAAATCACTTACTTGGTGGCCTCAGATTCTACCCCACTGTCCTGCTCACAAATCTCTCCATCAGTTCAGCCCTGTTTCCCTCACTATAGCCTATTTTGCCCCAAGAAAGAGCATTGCCTATGGCCCATAAGAGAGAGAATGGATTGTCTCTCATTCTTTTGTTCAAATAAGCACACTTGCCATGAATGTTGAACTATAGGGAGGTTTTGAGCCGGTGGTAGTGGCATGTGCCTTTCATCCTAGTACCCAGGAGGCAGAGGCAATAAGCGTGTGAGTCTGAGGCTAGCCTGGTCTACATAATGAGCTCCATGGATATATATATATATATATATATATATATATATATATATATATATATATATATATATACACACACACACATACACACACATATACACATACACTGTCTCAAAACATAAAGCAAAAGAAAGAAAAAAGAGAGAGAGAAAGAGAGAGAGAAGAAGGAAGGAAGGAAGGAAGGAAGGAAGGAAGGAAGGAAGGAATCCATTTCTAGGTAGTGTCTGACTAGGAATAAGAGAGGGCTGAGCTCCCACCTCCCAACTTTAGAGACAATATGGCCCAAGATCACATAGCTTTGTGCTGGCTCCTGTTAAGTCGCTCAAAGCTTGCGATGGCAAAGACTCCTTTGTTTCACACATAATCCTGCTGAGCCGTGTCCAGTCAAACCCTTTACACTAACCCTTGTACAACAATTTATAACACATACTTTTTTAAATTAGTAATTATGTGTCTGGCCTCATGCTGGGTACTTTACATGGTAAATTACTATTATCCTAGCTACCACCCACTGAGCACTTTTACTGTGGGCTGACACTGTGCTAAGCACTCTGCATACTTCATTCAGGCCTCATAACAGCCACTTAAAACAGGCTTTATTGGCCCCACTTCACTTGTGAGAAATGGAGGCTTTCAGGGGTGATGTCATTTCCCAAGTCCATCAGTCAAGGTGATGAGTAGAGCCGGGAGCTGCCTTCAGCGTCCACTCTATCCCGCCCTCAGCTGCAGAAGTGAGGAAGTAAAGCCGGGCATGATATTGCACATCCAGGAAGTCAATATCCAGGAAGCAGAGACGGGAGTGTCAGGAGTTCGAGGCTTGCCTGGGCTATTTGAGACTCACTGTCCCAGAAAAGTAAAAACGACTGAGGATACAACTTAGTTGACAGAACACTCCCCTAACATGCACAAAAACTCAGATTCAATGCCCAGCACTGAATATAACCAGGCACGGTAGCTGGCATGCCTATAATCCTGGCACTCAAGAGGTGGTATCAGGAGCATCAGGAGTTTGAGGCCAGCCATGAGAGTCTGCCAGAAGGAAATCAATCAATCAATCAATCAATCAATCAATCAATCAGGGGTAGGAGGAAAGGAAAAATAGGAAAGAGGAAGCAAGTGTCAGAGAAGTCAAATATCTTGTTCAAAGTCACCCTGACAGGAGGGTTGGATCCATGAAGACCCGGGTTTCCCTGACAGGAAGCTGGGCTAGTCACTTCTGAGCACTTGGGAGATGGTGCCCTCCTGTGGGTCTTGAGATTGTACAGGTCTGGGACAAGTCACCCCAGGCTGGACTGATGACTCCTATGTAGAGGTATCTTAGTCAGGTTTCTATTCCCGCACAAAACATCATGACCAAGAAGCAAGTTGGGGGGTGAAAGGGTTTATTCAGCTTATACTTCCACATTGCTGTTCATCACCAAGGGAGGTCTAGACAAGAACACACACAGGGCAGGAACTTGGAGGCAGGAGCTGATGCAGAAGCCATGGAGGGGCGCTGCTTACTGGATTGCTTCTCCTGGCTTGCTCAGCTTGCTTTCTTATAGAACCCAGGACTACCAGCCTAGGGATGGCACCACCCACAATGGGCCCTCCCCGCTTGATCACTAATTGAGAAAATACCTTTCAGCTGGATCTCCTGGAGGCACTCCCCAGGGGAGGGAGGCTCCTTTCTCTGTGATAACTCCAGCTTGTGTCCAGTTGACACACAAAACCAGTCAGTACAAAGGGACTTGTTTTATTTGTTTGAGACAGCATCTCACTCTGGAGCCCAGGCTAGTCCTGACCTTTCTGAACTTCTGCCTAACTCTCCTAAGCTCTGGGATTGCCAGCTCCTCTGTTCTGGGCTCTGGAGGCTTTTGGATCATAAAGCACTGGTCAATATAAGAAGTGGCACTGCTCTCGTCTGGCTACTCTACCTTGCCAAGTCTAATTTGGGAGGCTGAAGGATGGCTTCGCTGCATCTGCCATTGATTTGCCTGCATGGAGCAGACACACACGCCAGCCAGTCTCAACGAAGTGTCATTCAATACGCGGATGTCCAGGATGTCCCAGATCTCAAGGTCAGGCAGATCACACAGAATCTGACTGGTAGGACCAACAGTCTTCAGAGAAACCACCTCTCTGCAAACGCCCATCCGTCCCTGTGCTTCTCTGCCATACCAGAGTCTTCCTCTCTTTAGACGGGGCTCTCGAGTGGCTCTCTCAGGGAAGTCCACATGCTCCTTTCCTGCCTGGACCCATAGCTGTCTGGACTCTGCTTGTCCTAATCCAAAGTTCAGGAGTTGAATGGCAAGCATGGCTGTGGCAGTGGCTCCTCCAAGTCAGATGTTCACATCTAGCGCTGTTGCCTGAACAATAAAGGCCTGGGTTGCAGAGAACAGACAAGGTCCTAGAAGGTCACTTCCTTGGGGCCATAAAAGGAACCTATGGGCCGAGCAAGGGACCCAAGAATGACACAAGTCTGGGTGCTTAGAAGCCATTGGCGGCTTTATTTGGGCCAGTTCCTCCTCAGTGCAATTTCCTTGGGAGTAAAAAGCTTTTAGCTGGAAATTTTGTGCCTCTAGAAAAACAGAAAGATTATGAGAAGTCCAGTGGAGAGTGTGTGGCTCTCGTTTTAGGGCCTGTCCCCTCCCCTGGGGACATGCTTCTTCATTTGTTGTGGTGCTTGCAGGCTGCATTGACAGACCACTCCTGGGGGCTGATCCCCTTTCCCTTCCTGAGTCACTGCTCAGTCCTGTAAACATGATAGATGAATTTTGGTGCTTTGGACCAGTCGGCTACCAGTCCTCTGAGCCTAACCAGCCTCCTTGTCCCTTGCTGAGTGTCAGGCTCCTTACAAAGTTAGGATCAGAAGGTCATTGCGGCAAAGCCTGTCCTTTTCTCAAAAGTAGTAACTGGACTGTGGAGAGAAGAGATGACCAAAAGGCAGCTATGCCTCGGTGATACAAGGTAAAAAGCAGCCGGCACCCAGGCAAATATGTTGTTTTTATTGTGGCTGCAGTTAAAGTAAGTTAACTCTTGCTCAGGCTGAGGCTAAATGCATTTAAGCAAAACAATCAAACATGGAGACCCAGAGATGGCTCAGAGGTTAAGAGCACTGGCTTCTCTTCAAAAAGACCCAGGTTTGATTTCCAGCACCTATGCGAAGGCTCAAAATCAGCTGTAACTCTAGTTCTAAGGGATACGACGCCCTCTGCTGGCCTCTGCGGGTGCACACATATGGTACCTAGACAAACATAGAGGTAAAACACCCTACACATAAAAGGATGAAAAATAAAGTCAAATATAAAAGTAGGAGGTAGAAAGTTTTCCAGGATGTAATGTGTAAGGCAGAACGATTAAATTTTATAGCACCTAGCACAGTAACAAAAGAAGAAGAAGTTTTATAGTAATGGCTGACATTTAAGAAGCTACACTGGTGAGTGAAAAAGTAAATAAATACTTCTTGGTATGGACATGGATGATACAGGAGAATCAAGAGTTCAAGGCCGGGGCTGGTGAGATGGCTCAGCCGGTAAGAGCACCCGACTGCTCTTCCGAAGGTGATAAGTTCAAATCCCAGCAACCACATGGTGGCTCACAACCATCTGTAATGAGATCTGGTGCCCTCTTCTGGAGTGTCTGAAGACAGCTACAGTGTACTTACATGTAATAAATAAAATAAATCTTTAAAAAAAAAAAGAAAAGAGTTCAAGGCCAGCCTGGGCTACTTGAGAACTTGTATCAAAAAGGTCAAACAAGCAATCAAACACACACACACACACACACACACACACACACACACACACACACACACACGCATGCACAAACCAACAACAAACAAATAAACAAAGGGAGCCAGGCAAGGTAATGGTGGGACACACCTATGACCCATAGTCCTAGGAAGGCAGGAGAATTGCCAGAAGTCGAGACCAGCCTGATCTACAAGGCAAGTTTCAGGCCAGCCAAAGCTACATACTGAGACCCTTAAAATGAAACAAAACTAGAATTCTCTCTCTCTCTCTCTCTCTCTCTCTCTGTCTTTGAGTTCTGAATGGGAGTTCTGAATCATAACTCCCTGGACCTCAGCCCTCCTCTGCAGTCGCCGTATTTTATATAAACAAACAGGTTTTGTCATGTGCTGGCCTCTTTTTTTCCAGGTCAGCCAATTCTAGAGTCAGGGGTAGAATCTCTCTTTTAAAGCGAATACTTTAGGATCTGGTTGCCCTGCCTCTCTTAGGTTACTCTGACCTTGCCCCATCCTTCAGAGAAGAGGGACTTGGGGGACTAGATGGGGTCTTTACCTTCCCTATTTGAAACCTGGGACACACCCCTTCTTCCTGGAAAAGCTGAGGGTGTTGACAAGGCAGAGAGGGAACCCACAGGTCGGTAGTGAGGAGGACTAAGTCACCTTGGGCAAGTTCTTTCCTTCCTTGAAGGCACTCAGAGGTGGTTTCTGATAAATAAGAAGGCTTGAGCCTGTCTCATCAGGGGATCATTGTATAAACACCTCTGAGCTCCTGCAGCTTTTTCTGGTCTTTGCTTGGTATGTGAGCATATAAGCAGAGGAATCCCGAGCCTGCAATAACCAGACCAGAAGGACCCAGCTACACGCCAGATGATAGACAGTCAGAAAGACCCAGCTACACGGCAGACGACAGACAGTCAGAAAGACCCAGCTACACGCCAGATGATAGATAGTCAGAAAGACCCAGCTACAGGCCAGACGACAGGCAGTCGCTGCCAGATCTTGGATTCCAGAGTGTTCACAGGTGACTTGGCAAGGGCACAGCCTACACCCCAAAAGATGTTGATCTCCAAGATCAGAACATTCCTGGTTCTGTTCCAGATTCCTCTCCTGTCCCATGGTAGACTGAAGACAGGTTTCGGAGTCTAGTTAGAGCAGTGGTTCTCAACCTGTGAGTAGTGACCCCTGTCACAGAGGTCACATATCAGATCAGACATTCTGAATATCAGACATGAATGTTACAGTTCACAACAGTAGCAAAATTGCAGTTATGAAGTAGCAACAAAGGCAATTTTATGCTTGAGGGTCACCACGACAGGAGGAACTGTGTTAAAGGCTCACAGCATTAGGAAGGTTGAGAACCGATGGATTAAAGCCAGCGTTGACCTCTGAGGAGTCACTAATTCCAGCTAGAAGTTTTACCCATGGAATCCCCTTGCCTTATGAAAGAAGGATCAGGCTGCAGGCTCCCAGTACTTATGAGAGTCTACAAGGTGAGGGTGGAGTCCAGAGCTTGGCCTAGGGCTTTGAGCACTGTGTAGACCCACTTGTCTCCCTCACTTGGCCTACTCTTGCTGAGGGGCTGTATACCCAAGAAATCTTGCCTCTATCTTTTTGAGTGGGTTTGTATTCTCCCAGATCAAAGCCCTCCTCAGGGTGTATCTCTGACCTTAAACATGGTATGCAGGGAGACAGGGAAATAGCTAGTGGGCTGAGGCCACAGGTGGAGCTCTGAGGAAGCCTGCCAGGGTTGAGAGGCAGTGTTGGGGCTGCCTTCTCTTGCTGAAAATTTGCCTAGGGCTAGATGACATCCTCCTTCCCTTCTTGGAGACAGGACTGAGTGGCTTTCAGGAAGGCTGGCATCGCTGCACATTAGACTCACCAACTGGCAGAGGAAAGGATAGCATCGGCCAGGGTGACAGGAAGTCAAGGGCTGCAGCACCAGAGGGAACAGGTTTGCCCACATTCTTGGCTGGACAGGATTCCAAAACACTTTTCTGTTTGTGTTACCATCCCAGCCACCACACTATCTGTCCAGACAACTTGGCCTCGGCCGTAGGCTCTTCTCAGCACCAAGTCCTCCTCTCTCCCCACAATAGCCAGGGGTGGGTATCACTTTGCGGATGAAGAGGCGAGCTCAGAGAGGAAGACTGGAGGGTCTAGAAGGGATGAGAGGAAGGAGTGAACCTTGCAATGAGAAGCTGCTGCTTGGGCAAGGCCTGGTTCCTACAAGCACGCCTCTGCTCCGGAGGCCCACAAGGTCCATTTTACATCCAGGTACAGAAGAACTAAAACCCTGGAAGCTTCTGCTCAGAGCCCAGAGTAACACAGAGCCAAGGTGTGAGTGAACACCTTAGGGTCTGGTCCTCTGGTGCTGAGATCTCCTCCATGGGAAAGGGGAGAGCGAGAGACTTACAGATACTCAGATGTCTAAGAGCCCATACCACGAGCTCAATGAAAAGCTGGTTTTCCATCTGTCTTGAGAACATCTCTGCCTTTCCCACTAGACTTCATCTTCTGTGTGTTTTCTGATGTGACTGGCTGACAGGAAATGACTAACAAGAGTTCTCAGAGAGTAAAGAGGCCTGAATTGTTATTGATTGTTCTTCTGGTTTTGTTTGTTTTGAAGATAGATAGGGTCTCCAAGAGTAAGAGTCAAGCTAACCTCCAACTTGCTAACATAACCTTGAACTTCTGATTCTCTTCCCTCTGACTTCCACCTCCTACTGCTGGGCCTCCAGGCGGGCATCACCACTCCTAGTTTACATGGTGATGAAGATGCAACCCCAGGTTAGCACTAGCTGAGCATCTTCCCAACCTAGCCATGTCCCAGCCGTGTTACTGTACCAGTCACTAACACAGTGGGTCAGCCACCCACACTGCAGGATGTGTATTGACAGAGAAAAATGGAGTAGCAGCTCCTCCCCTGATCTATTTCTGAGTTAAAATTCATTGTTTGTGACAACTAAATACCATAGGTCACCTTGCATTTATTTTCTTTTCCTTGCTTTATTTTGTTCCGAAGGATATATGGGGACAATTGGTAAGATCTGAAGTTAAATGTGTGGATCTATTACATCATATAATGACAGAGTATCTATTTGTTTTGAGGGTGGGTCTCTTTCTATAGTTCTGGCTGTCCTTGAACTCACTCTATAGACACAGGCTGGCCTTAAACTCACTCTATAGACACAGGCTGGCCTTGAACTCACTCTATAGACACAGGCTGTCCTTGAACTCACTCTATAGACACAGGCTGGCCTTGAACTCACTCTATAGACACAGGCTGGCCTTGAACTCACTCTATAGACTCAGGCTGGCCTTGAACTCACTCTATAGACACAGGCTGGCCTTGAACTCACTCTATAGACACAGGCTGGCCTTGAACTCACTCTATAGATTCAGGCTGTCCTTGAACTCACTCTATAGACACAGGCTGGCCTTGAACTCACTCTATAGACACAGGCTGGCCTTGAACTAATAGAGATCCTTCTGCCTCTGCCTCCTGAGTGCTGGGATTAAAGGCATGCGCCATTGCACCTAGTTAATTTTTTCCAAGTTTGTTTATTATTATTGTGTGTGTGTGTGCAATGTGTGAGTGCTGGTGAGCACATGCAGCAGCACGCATGTGTGATATGTGAGTGCTGGTGAGCACATGCAGCAGCACGTGTGTGCGATGTGTGAGTGCTGGTGAGCACATGCAGCAGCACATGTGTGCGATGTGTGAGTGCTGGTGAGCACATGCAGCAGCACATGTGTGCGATGTGTGAGTGCTGGTGAGCACATGCAGCAGCACGAGTGTGCAATGTGTGAATGCTGGTGAGCACATGCAGCAGCACGTGTGTGATGTGTGAATGCTGGTGAGCACATGCAGCAGCACGTGTGTGTGATGTGTAAGTGCTGGTGAGCACATGCAGCAGCACGCATGTGCGATGTGTGAGTGCTGGTGAGCACATGCAGCAGCACGCATGTGCGATGTGTGAGTGCTGGTGAGCACATGCAGCAGCACGCATGTGCGATGTGTGAGTGCTGGTGAGCACATGCAGCAGCACGTGTGTGATGTGTGAGTGCTGGTGAGCACATGCAGCAGCACGTGTGTGCGATGTGTGAGTGCTGGTGAGCACACACAGCAGCACGCGTGTGGAGGTCAGAGGACAATGTGATGGAGTTGCTTCTCTCCTTACACTTTTACCTGGGTGAACTCAGGTCACGCTTGGCAGCAAGAGCTTGGCCTGTGGAGCCACCTCCTGGCCCACACTCTCCAGTTCTGATGGTTGTGTGTGGTTATATAGGAGACAGTCTTTTAGTGGAAATACATATTGAGGTATTTTTAAATTTTCTTTTTGTGTTTATTCATTCTATGTGTATGAATGCTTTGCACAAATGTATATATGCACATTGTCTGTGTGCCTGGCAACCTGGGAAGTCAGAAGAGGGCATTGGGTCCCCTGAAACTGCAGTTACAGATGGCTGTGAACCACAGTATAGGTGCTAGGATCTGAACCCGGATCCTTTGCAGGAGCGACAAATGCTCTTAGCTGCTAAGCCACCTCTCCATTTATTTAATGATAAAAAGATATTCTGTTAACAACTTTTAAATTTCAAGAAGGGCTATCAAGAGGGCTCAGCAGGCAAAGGAGCTTGCTACCAAACCTGATGACTGAGTTTGATGTTGAACCATGGAGGAGAGCGAGAACCGATACACACACACACACACACACACACACACACACACACACACACACCCCAAACATAACAAAATCCACATTTCTGGAAAGTGTGTGCTCACACATAGACATGAAGCAAAGGTAACAGAACGACCCTGTAGAGGCAGGGAGGACTGGGAGGGAAGAGGGAGGACTGGGAGGGAAGAGGGAGGACTGGGAGGGAAGGTAACACTGTTCTTACAACTCTGCTGTCAAGCTGAAATTACATCAAAACAACCAAATTTAAACAACAGTATTGACTTTTACTTTGAACAATTGTCAATTCAGGACTGTAAGTTATCATCAGACTTCTCATCTGTCAGTGGTGGCTGACCCTACTCCAGGGTGACATCTGGTATCTGAGGGGTCTTATACATTGTGGACAGTCTGGGGACCAACTAGTAGGCTTCTGGGCGTCAGGGCCCTGCTGGGTGTCTTACCCTAGTCTGTCTTGTGTATCAGCTTTTCTGCTGATGTAACTGGTCCAGCCTGGCTTTGGGTCTTAATGTGTGTCATAGCTGAAGCTTACAATGCATTCACATTGTCAAGGCTGTAGCTAAGCCTGCCTCATGACCACAGGTCGCTCATGGTCACATCTTATCTGATGATGGTGCTCTGCTAGAAACTTCTCAAATTTAATTATGACCCACCAAGGTCTCAGGGGATCAGGCACTTGAGTGGGTCGCAGTTACATTAAGAAAACAAGTCACACTGATTGTATTTGTTGAAGCAGGTTCTCCCTATGTAACCCAGGCTGGGCTCCATCTGTGTCAGGCTCCAATGGGATGGGTTATAAGAGTTTACCACCAAGGTCAGCTAAGAAAGAGAATTTAACATAAGGAATTAACCACCCAGCATTGGACAACTGGAAAAGAGTGAGATCATCAGAGATAGTATGCTGCAGGAGACTTGTCACTCCAAGAAGCAGGGAGCCAGAAGAGCGGAAGGTAGTGCTAAGAGCCCAGAAGCAGGGACCCAGGGCCCTAAGGCTTTCACAGGGCTGGTTTGGCAATACGGGAGGGCAAGCTGGCTCAGGGAGCAAGGTGTAATGGAATCAACCATCATAGTCAGGATGAGGGGCTGCTGTTGGCAGGAATGGAGAGGCCCCCTTCTTCCTTCAGCCTGACAAGCTCCAGTGCCCACGGAAGGCAGAGCTGGAAAAAGTGAAGACAGACTTTATCGAGTGCCTGCTTCATTGTTATCAGAGAGTGTATAGAAGTAGGTTGGAACTGAGGGTTAGTGGTTAGTGGGGAGTAGAGAGGGTTTGGGCCCAGAGATATGAACTCTTCACTCCCTAACCTAGCCTCCCTGCTATTTGGTCTCTGTGGCTCCTCCTTCTGGGCCAGGGCCTCTTTGAGGTGCTATCTTTTCCAGGCCAAGCCACTTTATCCTGGGGTCCTCTTTCTGCTTCCCCTGAGTATTCTGAACCTGTGGAAGAGGACAGAGGTAGCCTCAAAGCTGGAGCCTCACACTCAACCTCTTTCTCCACAACTCCAGGTTTGGCAGGAACTGCCTCTTTCTTGGCATCAGCCAAACTCTGTCTCCATGGGTCACCAAATTTCATTTCTTGTTATTTAAAGACGAAAGCAAAATACCTGATGCAAACTTTTCTCTCTAACTCTTAATTCTTGTATTTTTAATGACTCTTCAAAAATAGCTCTGGCATCTCTTACGAGTCTAATTTAAGCATCATGAATATTTAAAAGATAAGCATACAGCTGGGCATGGTGGTGAACAACATGAATCTTAGAACTTGGGAGGCTGAGGCAAGCAGTGAGTTCAAGGCCAGCCTGATCTACATAGTGAACTCCAGGACAGCTGGAACTATATAGAGAGACTCTGCTTCAATCAACCAATCAACCAATCAATCAAATGAAATTTAACAAGGAGCCAAGAGTTATGGTTTTGTGGGTACAGTACTTGCTATCAATTGTGAGGACCTAAGTTCTGATCCCCAACACCCATGTAAAAGACTTTGCATGTAACCAACCTCAGGGGTGAGGATGGAGACAGGGTGCTCACAGTTGTGTAGTCTAAGCAAAAGTGAGGAGCTGTAGGTTCAGTGAGAGACACTTCATCAGAGAATAAGGGAGAGTAATAGGAATCCAGATGCCAACGTCTGGCCTCTACACACACACACACACACACACACAGCTTAACGAAAAGGAAAGAAAAAATAAAAGGAGAATTGAACTGAGTGCCGAGGTGCTTCCTTGAGCCCAATGAAGGGCCATTAAGAAAACCATTTTGGTTGGATGGACCATCCAGAGACTTCCTCACCTGGGGATCCATCCCATAATCAGCCACCAAACACAGACACTATTGCATAGGACAGCAAGATTTTGCTGAAAGGACCCTGATATAGCTGTCTCTTGTGAGAATGTGCCAGTTTCTGGCAAATACAGAAGTGGATGCTCACAGTCATCTATACGATGGAACACAGGGCCCCCAATGGAGGAGCTAGAGAAAGTACACAAGGAGCTAAATGGGTCTGAAACCCTATAGGTGGAACAACAATATGAACTAACCAGTACCCCCCAGAGCTCGTGTCTCTAGCAGCATATGTAGCATAAGATGGCCTAGTCGGCCATCATTGGGAAGTGAGGCCCTTGGTCTTACAAACTTGATATGCCCCAGTACAAGGGAATGCCAGGGCCAAGAAGTGGGAGTGAGTGGGTAGGGCAGCAGGGCAGGGGAGGGTATAGGGGACTTTGGGGATATCATTTGAAATGTAAATAATTAAAATATCTAATAAAAAATAAAAATAAATTGAAAAAAAAAAAAGAAAACCACTTTGGTCAAACCCATCATGGTGGCTCACTGGGATAAACCCAACAAGCAGGAGGTATAGACAGGACCAGGAGGCCGAGGCATGAGAAGTTCAAGGTCAGCCTTGGCTGCTGGAGACTGTCTTAATTTCCTTGCTTCCTTGGTTTTATTTTTAAACTTTATTTATGTGTATGTCAGTCTATATATGTGAGCATGTGTGAGCATGTGAGAGCATGTGTGAGCATGTGAGAGCATGTGTGAGCATGTGTGAGCATGTGAGCATGTGTGAGCATGTGTGAGCATGTGAGAGCATGTGTGAGCATGTGAGAGCATGTGTGAGCATGTGTGAGCATGTGTGAGCATGTGAGAGCATGTGTGAGCATGTGTGAGCATGTGAGCATGTGTGAGCATGTGTGAGCATGTGTGAGCATGTGTGAGCATGTGTGAGCATGTGTGAGCATGTGTGGGCATGTGTGCTGAATCCAGCAGCCAGAAGAGGGTATTAGATTCCCTGCTAGGGCTAGAGTTACTGGTGGCTGTGAACCTTGAGACAGAGGTGTTGGGAACAGGTCTCATGGAAGAACAGCAAATGCCACACTGAACTGAGCTATCTCTCTGCTCTTCCCTCCCTCCCTCCCTTCCTCTCTCCCTCCCTCCCTCCCTTCCTCCCTCCTTCCCCCTCCCTCCTTCCCTTTCTTCTTTTCAAATGGAAAAAAAAAACAGTAAAAGCATGGCTTAGGGAGCCCTGGAGCCCTGTGATAAGGCACTAAATTATAGTTAGATAAGAGAGATGTGTGCTGATGTTCTGCTACCGTTGGGTTATTGTAGATAATAATGTGCTTCTATTTCAAAAGTCAAGAAGACATGTGATAAATGAGGCCCTGGGCTTTGTCCCTGTGATGGAAAAAAAGCTAGATGACAAAGTTCTGAATGTTCTCACCTCAAAGAAATGATAAACACGTTCCACTAACTAGTGAGATTTTCATGGCCATGAGTTCAAAATTACACTGGTCTGCAGATTGAGACCTTTCTTCAAAGACAAAGGAAGTGCCAGGATCGTGCAGAAACAAGACTGAGAAATTATCATAGACAGGAAGACTAAGGAGGCCTGACAGATGAATACAATGTGTGTGTAGCTTAGGAGAAATCTTGGTACAGACACACAGACACACAGACACACAGAGTGCAGTAAAGAAGCTAATAAAATTCAGATGAAGTCTATAATTTAGTTAGTAGTATGTTGAGATTTTATTCATTTTTATGTGTATGTGTGCATGCCTGTACCTATGTATGTACATCATGTACATCCCTGGAGCCTTGGCAACCAGAAAGGAGCATCGTATCCCCTGGAACTGGAGTTACAGGTGGTTGTAAGTTTTCATCCATTGTGTCCTGGGAATGAAACCTGGACCCTCTGCAAGAGCAATTGCTCTTCTGCTAGTGACTAGTGTGCATGTGACAAAAATCTAAAATCAGGGCCTGAGTACAGAGCACAGGACAAGAGCACTCTACCTGGGTAGATCCACAGCACCTCCACGTTAAAAGGAGAAGAGGAAACCTTCACACCATCTCTTGCTACGCCAGCATTAACTGGGTGCTTTGTACATGCCACATTTGGGGGACCAGTTCTAGCCTTTACTATTTTTTTATTGCATTTATTTGGTGTGTGTACTTACTTATATGGGCATGTATTTCAGAGTGTGTGTGTGTGTGTGTGTGTGTGTGTGTGTGTGTGTCTGTGTCCATGTCTGTGTGTGTGTGTGTGTGTGTCTGTGTCTGTGTGTGTCTGTGTCTGTGTCTGTGTGTGTGTCTGTGTCTGTGTGTCTGTGTCTGGGGGCAGGGGCTTTCAGAGAACAACTTGAAGGACTCAGGTCTCTTCTTCCACCATGTGGGTCACAGGAATCAAACTCGGGCCTTCAAGCTTGGTAGTAAGTTCTTTGCCCACTGAGCCATCTTGCTGCCTACCCTTATCTCTACCCTTCTTTACACGTTTGGGAAACTCCGAGGGTTGTGTAAACTGGTACTGAATACAAGTTCTGGAGAAGCCTAGTACTAGGCAAATCACGTAAGTTCAACTAAACTTCTCATTTATTTTTATGAGCATGAGTGTTTTGTCTAGAAGTATGTCTCTGTGACACACACATGCCTGGAGGTGCTGAGAACCAAACCTGGGTCCTTTGCAAGAGCAGCAAGTGCTCGTAAGTGCTGAGCCATATTATTTTGCAATATGTTTGTATTTAAAGAAGAGCTATAGGGCTGGGGATAGGACTCAGCTGACAGAATGCAGACCTAGCAAGCATAAAGCCCTGGGTTTAACTCCTGGTACTTCATAAAGCAGGAGTTGTGACACATGCCTGAAATTCTAGCTCTCAGGCAGTGGAGGCAGGAGGATCAAGCTTTCAGGAACATCCTCAGGTATATACATGGAGTCCAGCCAGTGGCTCATGAAACAATAACAATAAAGTTATAAAGATAGAACAGGGAGCACCTTGGTCTGTCTTCCCTGAGTGTCACATGACATGCACACTAACCATGAGCGGAAGAGCAATTGCTCTTACAGAGGATCCAGGTTTGGATCCTAAGACACAATGGATGGTAACTTAACAACCACCTGTAACTCCAGTTCCAGGGGATACGATGCTCCCTTCTGGCCTCCAAGGGCACCAGGGATGTACATGACATACATAGGTACAGGAATGCACACAAACACATAAAAAGAAGTAAAATTTAACATACTACAAACTAAGCTACAGCCTTCATCTGGATTTTGCTAGTTTCTTACTGCAGTGTGTGTGTGTGTGTGTGTGTGTGTGTGTGTGTGTGTGTGTGTGTGTGTGTGTGTGTGTGTGTGTGTGTGTGTGTGTGTGTGTGTGTGTGTGTGTGTGTGTGTGTGTGTGTGTGTGTGTGTGTGTGTGTGTGTGTGTGTGTGTGTGTGTGTATGTGTGTGTGTGTGTGTGTGTGTGTGTGTGTGTGTGTGTGTGTGTG
>LR750412.1:19043-133541 GCA_902729485.2 Mus minutoides | reverse complement strand
AGACAAGTTCTCACTTTGCAGACTAGGATAACTTTGAACTCATGGCCATCTCTCTGGTTCTCTCTGGTTTCGCTTCCCATGTGCTGGGATTACAGGTTGTGAACCACCAGGCCCAGCAACCTTGGCCCTTATGAAGAACCCAATTTAGGTACTTTTGTAGAAAGTCCCTCGAGGCCTAATCTGAAGTTTCTCAGGATCAGACTGCGGTTACTGGTTTGGAAGAGGAAGGTCACAGGGATGACGTGTCCCTCTCCTTGACTCATGTTGTTGATATGTGATAGCAACATCCCTTGTGGCCATGATTATTAACCTTAGTCACGTGGTTCCAAGGTCATGTCTGCTGCCAGGTTTCTTTATTGTAAAGTTACTCTTCTTTCTTTACTTGAGAATTGAGTCTGAGTCCAATCTTCAGTCAAGGGTAAGAAAATGGGTTCTGCTTCCCAGGAGAGGAGTATCAAAGTGGGGGCAGCCATTAATTGCACTGTGGTAATTAAGGACTCCAAGGAGACACTTTGAGGCTGCACCAATATTCTGTTTCTCGGTAACTTTTCATTCTCTTTTTGAGTATCGGTCAGTGGATCTTGCCTACAGCGATTCTTCAAGAACTAGAGAAGAACACTTTTCATTAAACAGCACATTATCCATTGTTTGAGAGAGCATGCAATGTCAATAAGCTATTGTGAAACCAGCCTTTGTATTGTATTAACCACAATGAAATCGACACGCTCTCGATGAACTTAAAGTGTATTCAGGGCTCATTCAGAGCTGGGACCCACCACTGTGGCCATATTGAGTCTGAATGAGTGAAATTTTTGGAAAATGGTTCTCCTGCCGTGCTTGGAAGCTCACGTCACCCTCAGGGTTTGCAATCTCCTTCCCATCACCTCACAGTCAAAATGAAACAGAAGAAAGAAAGAAAGAAAGAAAGAAAGAGAGAGAGAGAGAGAGAGAGAGAGAGAGAGAAAGAAAGAAAGAAAGAAAGAAAGAAAGAAAGAAAGAAAGAAAGAGAGAGAGAGAGAGAAAGGAAAAAGGAAGGAAGGAAGGAAGGAAGGAAGGAAGGAAGGAAGGAAGGAAGGAAGGAAGAGTGAGTAAGTTTGTTTAGACCTTTCATTTGTGACTACAATATCCTCTAGCTGTAACAAGGTCACCAGCAGGCCAAGCCGTGTGTGTGTGTGTGTGTGTGTGTGTGTGTGTGTGTGTGTGAGTTTGTGGGTGAGTGAGTGTGTGTGTGTGCCATGGCATGCTTGTAAAAGTCGGAAAACATTGCAAAAATTGATTCTTTCCTACTAGGTAGGTTCTGGGGAGTGAACTCAGGTCTTCAGACTTGGTGACAGATGCCTTTAGCCACTGTGTTCTTTATCACAAAAATCTAATTTTATATTAGCAGGAGAAAGAGAATCTAGTCTAGTTATTAAATGTACTGGCTGGTTTTGTGTGTCAACTTGACACAGGCTGGAGTTATCACAGGGAAAGGAAATAGCTTCAGTTGAGGAAATGCCATGGGATCTGGCTGTGGAGTATTTCCTCAATTAGTGATCAAGCTGGGAGGGCCCCTAGTTGGTAGTACCATCCGTGGGCTGGCAGTCTTGGGTTCTATAAGAAAGCAAGCTGAGCCGGGCGTGGTGGCCCACGCCTTTAATCCCAGCACTCGGGAGGCAGAGGCAGGCGAATTTCTGAGTTCGAGGCCAGCTTGGTCTACAAAGTGAGTTCCAGGACAGCCAGGGCTATACAGAGAAACCCTGTCTCGAAAAAAACAAAACAAAACAAAACAAAAAACAACAACAACAACAAAAAGAAAGCAAGCTGAGCAAGCCAGGGGAAGCAAGCCAGTAAGTAACATCCCTCCATGGCCTCTGCATCAGCTCCTGCTTCCTGACCTGCTTGAGTTCCAGTCCTGACTTCCTTTGGTGATGAACAGCTGTATGGAAGTGTAAGCTGAATAAATCCTTTCCATCCCAACGTGCTTCTTGGTCATGATGTTTGTGTGTGCAGGAATGGAAACCCTGACTAAGACATTAAGGAAATGAGATCATAGGTTTTGGGACAATTGTGCTTCTTTCCCTTTGGATAGGCACTAAAGAACAACCCTTCTCACTGCTCCCAGCTTGGGTGTTGTGTATCTGATAGCAACCCTGTGCTGGGATGATGGTAAATTACTTTGGATAGTAGCCAAGCTTTGTATGAACACACAGGAGATATTAAGTAACCAGTTGACAGTTGAGTTCAGGCAAGGGTGGTCTTAGCTCAAAGAAAGCAGGCATTAGAGCCAGAAAAAGCTGGTTTGGAAACTGTATTAAATACAAATTCCCTGCTAGGCTTGTACCAAGCAGGTCATTAAGTTCCCTTAAAACAAGCCAGAAATGAGGATTTGAGATGATGGGTGTAATGTTTTTGAAATGGTATCTGGGAAATAACATGTATTCACAAATGGTAATAACAATAAACTAATAATAGTAATAAAATAAGCCAGGCATAATGGAATACTTTTAATCCCTGCCCTCGAGGCAGAAGCAGGGGAATCTTTGTGAGTTTGAGATACGTCTGGGCTACAAAGTAAGTTACAGGTCAGGTAGGGTTACATAGTTTTGTTTTTTTGTTTTTTTGTTTTTTGTTTTGCTTTTTCCAGACAGGGTTTCTCTGTGTAGCCCTGGCTGTCCTGGAACTCACTCTGTAGACCAGGCTGGCCTTGAACTCAGAAATCCGCCTGCCTCTGCCTCCCGAGTGCTGAGATTAAAGGTGTGTGCCACCACACCCGGCTGGGTTACATAGTTAAGACTGTCTCCAAACAACAAAGTAACAACCAGAGCTGGAAAGATAGCTCAACAGTAAGAGCACTGGCTACTTTTTCGGAGGGCCCAGGTTTGATTCCCAGCATCTACACCCACTGGAACCCCAGTTCCAGACGATCCAGAACCCTTTTCTGGTCTCCACAGGCATTTTTCGTGAACATTTGATACACAGACATACATGCAGACAAAATGTCTGCACACATAAAAAAAAATACATAAATCACTAAAATGAAGTAGTACCATCTATTGGCTGGTTACTTTATAGACACAAAAGTAGACATTTCATGGATTCATTTATTTTCCACAGGTCCCATGTTGCTCAGGATGGCCCTCAGTACATTTGTAGCTAGGGATGACCTTCGAATCCTGGAGATCCTCCAGCCACACCCTCCAAGCATCGTAGTCCTTCTCCACCACATTGGCTTACCCATGGCCATTACTTTAATGCTCACATAAATGCTCTGAGCTAAGTGCCCTTCGTATTGCTTACACTGCGCAACAATGAAACTGAGGCTCAGAATTCAGTAATTCCT
This sequence comes from Mus minutoides, assembly GCA_902729485.2. Lineage (NCBI taxonomy): Eukaryota > Metazoa > Chordata > Mammalia > Rodentia > Muridae > Mus > Mus minutoides. Next base: position 130,219 of record LR750412.1, on the reverse strand, counting down.
TTTAAGCTGACACAGTTAGATCATGGGTAGCTTGACAAGCGTGCTGATAAACACACTGTACACATGACACCCCCCCTGCCCCCCATCCCTGCACTGTCTGAAACCAGACATTGTGATGTACACCTACAATTCCAGTATTTGGGGGGTGGAGGCAGGAGGGTCAGAAGTTCAAAGTCAAGGCCAGCCTGGGAAAAGCCTGCCCACCCCCAAAAAAGGGGCTACAGCTTTTCAGGATGCTACAGCCCATACATGGCCTTCAGATCAGCTCAGAGATCCCGCCCAGGTCTCCTTTGCTGTTCAATGAAATATTTCTGATGTCAGTGACATTGAGAGCTATTGTTATTTGTTTATTTTTACTTTTAAGATTGGGGGCTAGGGCTGGGCAGTGGTGGCGCATGCCTTTAATCCCAGCACTTGGGAGGCAGAGGCAGGTGGATTTCTGAGTTTGAGGCCAGCCTGGTCTACAAAGGGAGTTCCAGGACAGTCAAGGCTATACAGAGAAACCCTGTCTCAAAAACAAAACAAAACAAAACAAAACAAAAAACATTTGAAGGCTGAGAGATGGCTCAGCCCTTAAGAACCTTGCTTGCATCCATGATTGGAGGCTCACAGCTATCTGTAGCTCCAGCTCCAGGAAATTCGTTCCTCCAAACTTCTTTTGGCCTCTAAACATACCTGCACCCAGATGCACATTCATGAAGACATGCACATACACAGAAATATTCATAAATTTCTTTTAAAAATCTAAAAACTTTAATTAATTAATTAGTTAATTAATTGTGGTATGTGTGTGTATGTGCAACTTGCAGAAATTTGTTCTCCTCTTCCACTGTATGGGTGCCAGGAATTGAACTCATATAGTCATGTCTTGGCAGCAAACACTTTTATCCTAAGCCATCTTGCTGCTCTAAGAGCTGTTTTTATAACTCTATAGCAAGAGCAGAGTAAGACAGGTCCAAAGAAACAAGCCCGTGGTTACCTGAGAGCAAGCCTTGAGCATATAAAGATTCAGGACAGACAGGTGTGACTGCATGGAGAACTTCCACACTGTCCCACGGTCCCTGTTTGAGAGAGACATCACAAAATATCCTTAAAGTCTATATTTACTTATTATTTATTTTTAATTTTGTTGTGTGTTAGGCAGGGCCTCACCAGTAGCCCAGGCTGACCTCCATTTGAGACGCCCCTGTCTCTATCACAGTGCAGGATCTCTATGTGCTTAGCATGTCCTGAAGGTCGGAAGCTACACACAAGAGTAAGTCGGGGTTTCTCACTAACAGTGCGTTGGGACTGGATGTAGCTCAGTCAGTAGAGTGCTTGCCTTGAACCCTTGAAGCACTGGGTTTGATCCCCGCATAGTGTAAAATAGATGTGGTGCTGCAAAATTGATAATATCAACACTGGGGAGGTATAGGCATCGGGATCAAGAAGTTCAAGGTCATTTTCAGCTGTAGAGAAAGTTGAAGACTGGCCCTGGGATACATGAAGAAATAAGCAATCATAATTGTGAATAAAAGTGCTTCAATTGAGGTGATTTCCTGAAAACACATTCTTGGTTTGTTTTTGTTTGTTTTGTTTTGGTTTGGTTTGGTTTGGTTTAGTTTGGTTTGGTTTGGTTTGGTTTGGTTTGGTATGGCTTTAGTAGTGATGGTTTCTGGGGGTGGGAGTGGGGGTAGGGGTATGTTGGGATTGACGGTGCCTACTCTGTGACTTATCCCTGTCCCTCAGCACTCCCTCGTCATTTTTTAAATCTTTACCACTTAAGCTCTGGGTTCCCATTTGGTACAACACAGAATTTACTGTTTAAAAGGAGTCTCCTGAATCTTTAGGTTTGGGATTGGGAATAAAAGAGGCTTATCCCTACTGTGGGATACCTGGGGTAGTAGGAGTCACAGCTGAGAAGTGGCTAGAGACTGGCCAAGTTCCCTTTAGGAGTGACAACCACTAGTCTTTCTAGCTGGAGCAGGAACTGGAGAGCTCACTGGATTCAGGAGAGACGTACAGCAGCAACAGCAAAGGTAACATCAGATGGCTTAGTGGCCTTTAACTTTTGCTTACTAAGTAGGTTCCCTTCTCTTGGAGTTTGGAAGGCATGGTTGTTCTTGACAGACCAATGGCTAAAACCACAGGAGAGGAGGCACTGCCCATAAAAGTGGGCCATCAAACACCCCACACATTCTTTTGTAGGGCCTGGAGAAATGGCTCTGAGCATGTACTGCCTGCCCTTTCAGGGGACCTGAGTTATGTTCCTGGCACCCACATCAGGTGACTAACTGTCACCTGTAACTCCAGCTTCAGGGTAATTTAACACCTCTGGCCTCTGTGGGCATCTGTATTCATGTGCACTTGTGCATAATGGTACACACACACACACACACACACACACACACACATTTAAAAATAGCAAAATTAAATAAAAATTAAAGGTATTTTTTTTTCCATTACAGAAGTTAACAGTGGTTCCCTGCCACTTCATGTACTGCAGGGGACAGTGATTGCTGGAATGGGGACTCATATACAATGTCCTCTAAATCACCTCTCCATGGAAAGCCACAAAACCCCTTTGTGCATGCCAGGCTGGAGCCGCTGGGCCCTTGGTGGTTGGAAGGACCTAGGAAGGGTTGCCGTTGTCCTTGGAGAGCCCAGTGAGAGCTACTTCCATGGCTGAGGCAGGAGCCAGGAAAAACAGAGCCGGGAGGAAAAATAACCTTGCCATCACAAAGCTTTAGTCTTTTGGAAAAGCAGTATCATACCTGACCACTGCTTGTGCCATACAACGGGGTGTCCATTATTCATTGTGTTTCCAGACAAAGGGGCCTTCTGTTCCCATCTTAAGCCAGGCCGTTGTGCACCACCTGAGGGTGGAAACCAACGTCGAGAGCCCCGAGCTCTGTCAGCCACCAACACCACCCACCCTACAGAGGACCTAGTACTCCAGAAGCCAACGGAGGCTAAAGCAAAGCGCGTTTCACAGATGCTCTCAGGGCAAGTGGAAGTCAGGGTACATTGTGTACCCCACAGACTGAGGCTGAACAAAAACGCTGTTTTCTCCCTGCTTCCCTGAGCCTTCCTTCTCTCAGCATCAGGGGAAACTTTTCCACGTCCACATCTGTGTCCCCTGCGACCTTACATGCTTTCCTGTGCCGCCTCCCACAATTCCAAACGCCTCTCATGGAGACACAGCTCCCCTTGGTTTGCCTGTGGTCAATGGAGTTGAATATGGCTCTTGTAGAGGTGTTTTTGTTTGTTGTTGCTGTTGCTGTTTTGTGATAGGCTTCCATGGAGCCCAGGCTGCCCCATGGAGCCCAGGCTGCCCTTGCGCTTGCTACACAGATGAGGAGGGCTCTGAGCTCATCCTACCTCTTCTTGCCAAGGCCTAGGATGACAAGTATGTGTCACCACGCCTGGGCCCATGGACGTTAGTGCTTCTCTCATATTGGTTCTCAAAGTCATCCAACACAAACTCTGTCTCTAATATTTGAAGACAGAAAATGAATAAAAAGACAAGCCCAGAAATTGGTTGGTATCTAGTAGGACAAAGCAGGCACAGAGAGGACTCTGGACAGTATTTGAAGGGTGTTATAGAGGAGGTAGTTAGCTCTTGTCTCGGGTCTGGTGATCTGGAGTAAGCCTTGGGCCAGGCCTCCCTGAACTGGTGACAGCAAATGACTTGATAAAGGAACGTCCCCAGGAAGCCCATCTGGCTGCCTCTCAGCCTTGGTTTCTTCACTTGTGGCATGGGGTCAGTACTCTTCTCAGCTCGTGAGTCTTGGGTGGGATCAGTTTGGCAGGCAGTGTGAAGAAGCACAACTCTTATACAGTTCTTGCAAAGCCGAAAAGAAAAGTAGCCAGCTTGGAAGTGACTATCTCCCTCCTTTCTTTCCTTCAAAGTTTGTATGTATGCATGTATTGTGTGTTTGTGTGTGTGTATATATGCATGCATGTGTTTATGTGTATGTATGCATATATATGTATGAATATATGTGTATATATGCATGCATGTATGTTTTGAAACATGTGTATGCATGTATATATGTATTCATGAATGTGTGTGTGTGTGTGTATATATATATATATATATATATATATATATATATATATATATATATATGTCTGTGTGTGTGTGCGTCTGTCTGTGTGTGTGTGTGTGTGTGTGTGTGTGTGTGTGTGAATACGTGCATGCATGTATGTGTTTTAGGACAGGGTCTATTGTGTAGCCCTCAAACACACAAGCCTCCTGTCTCAGCCTTTCAGGATCTGATAATAGCTGTATACTATGTACCCACCTTGAGTAATTTTCCCTAGTTGTCTATCGCTTCTGCTGACTTTCCCTAACAAGATCTGTATTAGTAAAGGACCACTTAGCAGTCATTTACACCTGAGTGTGAATTTAAAGCCCATCCCCGCCTGCCCCCTGCTCAGCCTCAGATCCCTCCCCCTTGTCTCTGACTGGTGGGAACAGCTTTGTGGTTATGAGCCCAGTACTTCACCAGGCTCCCGATGGCAGGTTCCATACTGGATTTTTAGGCTGTGTCAAAGATTTCAAAACAAGTAGGGAATTGGGGTTTAAGAGCTTTGCTCATGGTGCTTAGGAGAACCCTGCTTTCTAGAGTAGGGAGCTTTAAGTGGGGACAGTGCAGAGACACAGCAGGGGATCCCAGGGAGCGTGTTCTGATGCAGAGGGCATGGCTTCTCTGGAAGGGACTCTATTAAGTGTCAGAGAAAACTGCTGTTTTTATCCAAAGGTAGGATCTTTGATTTCATTGTCACAAAGATCTCCATCCCAACCCTTTCTAAATTCTGTCCATGTGGGTGACAGAAGAGGTCTCCAAAGGCTGAGTGACAGGTCTCAAGTTTTCTCCAAGTGACTGTGGCAGAGGAGAGGCTGGGGCCGGGTGCTTGGGCCAGTGTCTCTGCTGCTCACAGGGCCGGAGTTCTGGCACCCATTCCTGGGTCCTCCCCTCCCATCAGCTGATCTAGTCTGGTCAGGCACTGTTGAGAAGTGTGTGATGGGAGCTCCTTATTTCCCACTGTGTCCCGTCACATCTGCTTTCTAGTTCTATATCCCACGATGCATCATTCTGGATCTTCATTGCTCCCTCTGTTCTTGCAGAGGTAGCTATACTAGGCACCAGAGACCGCTGCCTGGGCAGAGGGGCTAACGCATAACTCCATCTGTCACATACTTGCCACATGGCTCAGTCCCCAGCGTGATGTTTAGTGCACAGCTGGATCCTAACCTGATGTACCTTACTGAGCTCACTAAAGGAGATGGAAAGTCTTCCATGGCTGTGGGAACTTTGTTATATCAGGACTCCAAGTGGCTTGGTGGTCATATCCCCAGAACGGGAGAAGCATAAGAGAATCGAGAGACAAAGAGAAGATAGTGGACCCCTGAGGTTAGCGCTGAGAAGGACCAATGCCCTTGCTCACGTGAAGGGCACTGGATGGGACTGGATGAGGGCAGAAGCATGTTGGGAGGGAGATGGAGAGAAAAGAGCCAGAGATGGCTGGTGCAGACCTCACTGTCTGGCAGTGAGGGTGGGACAAGCAGGACTGTGGGCTAAATGCCGATGAGTACCAAAAGGGTTCTCTGTTCAGTCTGGCAGCATCTTTTGTGACAGTGAGCATGGCCGTGGAAGAGGGGAAGAGGAAGATTCTGGAGTGAGGGGTTTTCTGGGTAGATTTCTGAGGGGTGGGATTGCATGACTTATATGGGGGCTGCACTTTACAGTTAGTTGTTCAGATGGTTCAAACCCAGGAACAAGGAAGAAAATTAACTTCTTGGATGGGTGTGGACCTGAGGCTTCAGGGCACTGCCACAGAAGGGCTCTGTTAGCTGCTGTGTTCACAGTGAATCAGGAGGCAAGGGAGACCATGCTTACAGCCTGGAGCCGTGGTTCTCAGCCTTCCCAATGCTGTGGTTCCTCATGTTGTGGTGACCCATCCATAAAATTATTTTCCTTGCTACTTCCTAACAGTAATTTTGCTACTGTTATTAATTAAAATGTAAATATCTGGTATGCAGGATACCTGATATGTGACCTCTGTGACAGAGTTGTTTGTCCCCCCTGCTCCAAAGGGGCTGTGACCCACAGGCTTGGGTGTTCATCTGCTGCACCCAGGGCTCTTTCTTCAAAGCTATGCTTGATGGTAAGCAAGGCCTGGCCGCCACCCATAAGCAACTGTGGACAAATCCTCATTCCCAAGTCCCAGAGGATTTGCCTGTGCTCTCTGAAGAATCCCGTTATTCTTTATTATTTAAACATCCCCCACCCCTCCCGCATGTGTGTACTCACAGGCTCAGGCTCAGGTGCCTAGAGAGGGCAGAAGAGGGTGCTGGATATCATGGAGCCAGGGTTATAGAAAGTTGTGAATCAGCGTGGGTGCTGGGAGCTGAGCTCCTGTCCTCTGGAAGAGCCTCGCCAGCTCTTAACCACTGATCTCTCTCTCCTGAGCACATGCCTTTTAAAAGTCAGAGATTGGGCCTGACAGTGGTAACACACACATTTAATCCCAGCACTTGGGAGGCAGAGAGATCTCTGAGTTCAAGGCCAACCTGATCTATAGAGCATAGTTCCAGGACAGAGGAGGCTATACAAAGAAACTTTCTAAAAACAAACAAACAAACAAACAAACAAAAACCAAACAAACAAACAAAAAAAGATTTTTGGAGTGACAATGTGGCTTTTTACACCTCTGCTAGGGGCAATTTTGGAAACAATGTTCTCCTGTCATGCATGCAAGGGGCTCTGGGGAAGGCCCTGAACCAGAGAGGGAGAATGGCCGCATGGCTGGTTTTTCTCAAGCAGCCTGCAGCCACCTGCTTGGGTGCTCAGGGACACAGGTGTGGCTCCCCTGGAGCCAAAACAATGCTTCAAGGCTCAGGACTCTGTGTTCCCACCTGCTGCCCAGGTCCCCACCCCAGCATGCCTGGCTGCACCCCAGGAAGCAAGGCAAACAAGCTTCCATTGATTCCCTGTCCTGGCCGGGAGAATGCTCCTTTGTTGAGCTCCACACCTCTTCCCCTAGTGTCCATGCCCACAGGACAGGTGTTCAGGTAAGAGGCAGCCAGGCCGAGAGGTGAGCCTTTCCTAGGTATCCAAAAGGGAAGCCAAGGGCAGAATGTCTCCCCCCTCAGCAACACCCCCAACCCACCCCCACCCCCGTGGCATGTGTTCTTTTCTCGCCTGTCATTGTTCAAGCCTGGCACCCTTCTGTTGGACAGTGGAGCCCCTGGCTGTGTGTTAAAAACCCTCCCCTCGTCTTGAAAGCCTGCTGCTCCACCAGGTTGTATCTGGACAGAAGCTCATGTGGTATGAAGCGCTGTTTATCCTTGTCCACAGCCCTGTGGTCAGCCTGGAACTCCATTCAGAGAGACAGGGCAGTCTAGGAGAACAGAGTCCACTTAGACCTTGAAAGCTAACCTGGTCTCTTCCCCACCTCCCAACCCCCAACTTGCTCTCTCACTGCGTAGCCCAGGCTGGCCTGGAAAGCCTGGGCTCCAGCCATGCTCCCCTCTTCAGCCTTCTGAAAAGCTGGGGTTATAAGGCACAAGCACCATGCCTGGGTTGTCAGAGTTTTTAATTTTTTTAAATTTTATTTTAGAGGGTCTGTGAGTGCCTGCATGTAGAAGTCAGAGTCCTCTTTATTTAGTCAGCTCTTTCCTTCTGCCTTTATGTCAGTTCTGGCGACCAAACTTAGGTCATCAAACTTCCCAGAAAGCCCTTTTATGCTCTGAACCACCTCACTGGCTGTTGGTTCTCTGGCACTAAAGCTCCTTAGAGGCCCGGGCCTGCTGTCGCAGCACTCCCTAATTTGGGCATAAACCATCCCGCTGGCCTTGACACTCCACTGCTCAGCCACCCACCTGCTTCACCCCTACTTACCAAGTGTGCGCTGCGCTGCGTGTAGCAGCATTGCTCAAGGAGCTAGATCTGCTTCGGGAAACCAGGCAACTCCAAAACAGACTAAGGAACATCATAACAGAGTGTGCAGGATGCTGTGAGGAAAATCCCCCAGCTCAGGGCTCAGGGAGTGGGTAGTATGATGTATGTAGGGATCAGGGAGGGGACACTGTGTGAGGTGGCGCTGTGACAGGAGGGACTGAGAACCAAAGCAGGGAACAAAGGGCACAGTGAAGTTTGCCTTCTCGGCTGAGTGACAGGAGCCTCCTAGCCTAAGTGTTCTGTGTGCTTGCCCACTGCCACCTCCAGGCTCCGCCCCCAGCCCCGCCCCCAGCTCAGTGAAGCCCTCTCCACCGGTATCCATTTCTCCCTGGCCTATCCAGGATGACGCTGCAGCCTTCCTTATTTACTGACCTTGTCTCCCTCCTTCCAAACGCTTAGCTGCTATCTCTGGTGGTGGACTTCGTCACTTAGAGGGTTCAGGTTTAGATTTCTCAGAGACTTGCTTAGCACCAACTGTGAGCCAGGCAGAGGCAACCCGATTCATCTTCAGTGCCCTTCTATGAGGTCTGGCTTATGGCCACTTTTGCAGATGGGCATTCTGAGTGACTTCATGTCTCAAGAGTCATGGGGATGGAATTTGAGTAGAAATTGTATGACCATTGTGATTCTAAGACAGGTGAAGCAGTATGCTAGAGGTCACCCAGAGCCCTAGCTCCCAGGCTAGTGGGCACCCAAGGCCTTGATCTCTACTAGCTCTGCCACCAGGTGTTGGGCTGCTTGATGACAGGTGGCAGGTGGGTAGAGAGACTTAGGAACCCCAGCCCCTTAGAGAGAGTACAGTGCTGGGTCTGCTGTGCATCTCTGCTCACATTGCTTGCCCTCTCTGTGTTATCATGGCATCAAATGTGTAATGGAGTGATAAGTCCCCTCTCTTGGGCCTGCCCTGACAAGGATACACAGTGATGTTTGTGTACACGCTTTGAACCTACAGTATATTATTATCTATTCCTGGAACTATAGGAGAATCAGAAACCATGTATGTGGGGGGGGGGATGCTGGGATGGGCTTGCTCTAGGTAGAGAGAGGCAAAGTCAACCTATTGCCTAGCCGAGCTCACATGACAGGAGACCTGCTAAGTAGGTCAGCTTGCGGCAGGAAGAGCTATTCTGGGATCTGCTTGTCAGCGCAGTGCAGGGGCTGAGAGCAAAGCCTGGCTATTTCAGGGCCGCCAGAGAACAATGCTCAACAGCTTTCTCTTGGATCCTGGCCCTGCCTTTGTGGCTTGGGCCTGAGAGGCCAGAAGGCCCTCATGAACTCAGGGCCAGGGCTGTTCGTGGGTACTCTAGGATAGAGGTGAAGACATAAGGAGCATCCCTGCATAGCTTTCCGTCTCCTAGGTACCACTGCCCAAGAGCTGTGGGTAAGGACAGCAAGGTTCTAGGCTTGTGTTTCCCACTGATGGGAGGCTGAATGACTGCCCCACAACCCAGCGACTGCTCGCACGGGCCTGGCTTCCTCTTGTAAAGTGTGTGTGTGCTCACGGGTGCATGTATGTGTGTGTGTGTGTGTGTGTGCGCTCAGGCACCATATGGTATGTATATAATGTGTGTGGGTATAGTATGTGTGTATAGTGTATATGTATGTGTATTGTATATATGGTACTTATGAGTGTGTGGATACATATGGTCTATGTGTATAGGGCATATAGGTGGTATGTGTGTATGAAGTGTTGTGTGGTATGTTGTGTTTATGAGATATGTGTGTAATATGTGTATGATATGTCATAAGTATCCATACATAGTATGTTTACGTATGGTGACATGTGTGTGATATGCAGTATGGGTATATGATGTGATATGTATGTGGTGTATGATATGTACATATATCAGCATAATGTGTGTATTGTGTATGATATGTAGTACCTTTTTAGGGTGTATGTGTAGGTGACTGTGTATGTGTGTGTGTGTGATATGTATGTGTCATGTGACAGTGCTTGTGTCCTAGCAATGTTTTATTTACTTTTTTATTTTGAGACAAGGTCTCACTGTGTAACTGTGATTGGCCTGGAATCCACTATGTAGATCAAGATGACCTTGAGCTCATAGAGATCCATCTGCCTCTGCCTCTCTAGGGCTGGGATTAAAAGTGTCTTACCCTAGCCATGTTTCAGGATTCATGAGATATTGATAGTATCATGCACAGGTCTGGTCCAGGCAAGTGCTCACCGATGCCTGTACTCACTTGAGCTTCTAGGACCTTCCAGGCCATGACAGTAACTGTGGGGAGGACAGAAGCACTTGGTGTGCTATAGGATAGGACAGCCGTGGTAGAGCGAGCTTCACTGGGATAGCTGGGTTTTAGCCTGGTACTCGAAGACCGTCTCATCCGGGCAGAACGGGACACATCTGTGGCCTCCTCTCCCATTCCATCCCCCACCACCACCACCACCATCACTCCCCTCAGGCAGTGAGAGTGGAGGCAGGAAACTGCCTATCCCCCACCACCACCATCACTCCCCTCAGGCAGTGAGAGTAGAGGCAGGAAACTGCCTATCCCCACCACCACCACCACCACCATCACTCCCCTCAGGCAGTGAGAGTGGAGGCAGGAGACTGCCCACCCCCACCCCCCATCACTCCCCTCAAGCAGTGAGAGTGGAAGCAGGAAACTGCTGAGAGGGAAGGGTATTCTCTGAACAAAAACAAAACAGAACAAAAATGAAGAGTCCCTTCAGGCACACAGTGACCTTGAGGTCAGCCTGACCACAGGAGACTTGCTCAGCTCCTCCTTGTTCCTACTGGCAGGTGGCCTCGGGTTGCTGTGTCTGCACAATGCTCCAGCAAGAAGTGAGACAATTAACACCACGCCTGATGTTGCTATTATTGTTACCTTATCTAATCCTAACAGCAACCTGGGATGAAAAACAGTTAAGACCCATTTTACAGACAAGAAATCAGCAGGCAAAGAAATGTATTCATGGTCTCCTAGGTGAGGAGAAACTTTACTGAGATTTAAGTCCAGTTTGATGCTAAGAGTTGTTGTTTTAACCCCCACTCACTATGCCTGGTGTGTGTGTGTGTGTGTTGTGTGTGTGTGCCTGTGTGTGTGAGACACATGTATGTGTGCTCACGTGCAGATATGTGAGGAGTGCGGAGCACAGCGTGTTACACAGTTGGAGAGAAGCTGCTACTTCCGTTGAACTGTTATTATCACACATATTGCTCAGAAGTTGGCTGGAAACGATAAAAGTTCAGCATGACTCATAAAAGTAGAGAGTTTTCTAAGATATTAGACAAATGCAACAATCTCATTCCCAAGTGAACTGTCGGAAAGAGGGGGGCTAGCACCTGAAATCAGTTGCTGATAGAATTCCCCAAAATTATGAAACCTGGTGAAATGTATATATCAAGCCATAAGGCAGTGGTTATATAAATTATGGTTCATGTCTTTGCTGGAAAATTACACACCCACTTAGAAAAACGACAATATGACTGAACATGGAAAATGTTTATTATATAATTACTATTACAGAAAAGATGCTGGATATAAAAATTCTAATTTTGTTCTAATTACACCTCCATTAAAAATATCTTCGCATGACACAAAGAGCTGCGAGGGAATATGTAGACAGTTGGTGTGTTAAATGTTGGAGTTGAGGGTTTCTCTTTTTGTAATTGATTCAATAATTCAACTATAATTTATTGAGAACTTACTAAGTGTCAGCCATCAAGTTAGGGATAATTATTAGTGTGACTTATATTGGGCTGCAGGAAAACTTGGAGAGAAAAGAAGGTTTTATTGACTCCTGAAAGCAGCTCCAAACTGCTATGAGGTTTTTAGGGTACCAAGGCCCTCTGCTCTCTACTGGATGCCTCTGGTGTGCCACACCCACATTCTTGATGGGCAGGGCATGCCCCTTCCTGGGAAAAGTCTAAGGAAAGGTTGTGTATATGGTACCACCTGTATACCAATACCCCAGTCACATCTTGGTTATGTAGTCACCCCTGCTGCAAGGTAGATCAGGACACTCCATTTCTTTAGCCATGCATAGGAACAGGGCTTTGTTGATATTGGAGAGAGAGGACAGCAGTGGGGTACCACATTGATTGTTGTGTGACTTCCTGGGAGAGAAGTGAACAAAGGTCTGTTCACCTGGAAAGAACACTGATACAAAGAATCCCTTTCACTCAAGTCCGACTTACTGAAGCGATGAGTTCATTGGGGTTTGTATGGGAGGTGGAGTGAGGGCTTACTTACAGAAGCATGGCCAACTGGAGCCCACCCCAGCACAGTGCAGTTCACACAGGCTGTATCTCTAGTGCTCCCTGCCTGACACACAGCTCCACCAAAGACAGCCTCCTCCTGCCACTCAGCAGCTGCCTGGTACTTAGGTAGCCACCATGCACATACAGCTGCAATGCCTAGTGCATGCACATACAGCCTCAGTGCCTAGTGCACAGAGCTGGCTACACTGTGAGTTTCCTTGGCCTGATAAGTTTCATGAGATTTTTACAAAATTATTATGGCTGGGCAGTGGTGGTGCACGCCATTAATCCCAGCACTCGGGAGGCAGAGGCAGGCAGATCTTTGTGAGTTCGAGGCCAGCCTGGTTTAAAGAGCGAGTTCCTGGACAGCCAGAGTTATTACACAGAGAAACTCTGTCTCAAAAATAAAAATTATTAAGCCGGGTGTGGTGGTGCACTACTTTAATCCCAGCACTTGGGAGGCAGAGGCAGGCGAATTTCTGAGTTCGAGGCCAGCCTGGTCTACAGAGTGAGTTCCAGGACAGCCAGGGCTACACAGAGAAACCCTATCTAAAAAAAACAAAAAAAAACAAACAAAAAATAAATAAATAAAAATTGTTTTGGTGTGTGTGTTTGTATATACGTGTGTGTGTGTGTGTGTGTGTGTGTGTGTGCGTGCGTGCACACACATGTTAGTGTGGATGTGAGTGTACTACAGGCATGTGAGTAGCATAGCATGTGTTTGGAAATCAGACGATAATTTTGGGAGTTGGTTTGAGAAGTCAGTTCCACTGTGGGCTCCAGGTCATTAGCTTTATGTGATCTAACCCACTAAGCACAGGTTAGCTCAATTATGATGTTCCCTCTCACTCCAAGAGAGAGTATATCAGTTTGGAGCTATACAACTCAAGAGCCCAGCATGGAGGAGAGAATTTGTACTTCAAGGAGTAACTATGGACCACCTCTGGAGTGCTGTGCTGGGGTTGTGGGATCCCCGGGGATGGGATGATAAACTCTGCCTGGAGGGTCTAGCCTCCCCACCTTTGGGGAGACTCTGCCTCTAAGGAGGGTTACCATGATGGAGCCCCTCCTACCCTGCTCCTACCAAGGGGCACTATGCTCTTTATAGGGCCTCATGTGGGCAGGGGTGAGGGGTCCTCTTGACCCAAGCTGGGACTGGCCAGTGTTTCTCGGATCTGAATGGAGTGGCAGCTTTTAGAGCCATGTTCTGACTGGCCCATCTTACTGCCTGTCGATCTGATTCCCCACCTTCTGCCTACCTGTTGTGTTCTAAGGAATTCATAGCTAGCATTCCACTCCCCACCATCTATTTTTGGCTTGAGGTAGCTAGTGAGACCAAAATAAACTGAGCTAATTCAAGGGTCGAGGTACGTTCACAAGGGCCATAGCTTCGATTTTCCCAGTGTGATGAGAAGTCAGGAGGATTTGAAGGAGGACAGGGCAGGGTTTCCAGGCAGGGAGTCAGCAGTGTATAAATCTGGAAATCTTTTATTTCTGTGAGTGGTTTATTGATTGTACAACAAAAATGACCACCAAGAGGAGAAAATACTTAACAAGGCATTAGAGGGAGGGAGCTAGAGGATGATGAGACTCCTGGGGGAAGGGCTTGAAGGCCATCCAACAAGAAGCCTGGCTGTGTGGTTCTGGACACAATGGTAACCTCTCTGGACCGGTGTGTTCAATTCAATGAGAAAATTTAAGTGAATTAAAAACCACAGCCAGATGTAGCGGCACATATCTATAATCTCAACACTTGAGAGGCAGAGGCTGGAGAATCAGGAGATGAAAGTTATCTTTGGCTATTGAGTTCCAAGATGGCTTTGGTTATATAAGACTCTGTCTTGCCGGGCAGTGGTAGCAACACACCTTTAATCCCAGCACTTGGGAGGCAAAGGCAGGTGGATTTCTGAGTTTGAGGCCAGCCTGGTCTACAGAGTGAGTTCCAGGACAGCCAGGGCTATACAGAGAAACCCTGTCTCGAAAAATAAAATAAAATAAAATAAAATAAAATAAAATAGTCTGTCTCACATAAACAATACACACACAAGAACACCACTAACTACCACCACTAACTACCACCACTACCAGGTGCACACCTTTGATCTCAGCACTTGGAAGGCAAAGGAAAGCAGAGCTCTGTGAGTTCAAAGCCAACCTGATCTACATAGTGAGTTCCAGGCTAGCCAGGGTTACACAGGGAGTCTCTGTTCTGAAAAAAACAAACAAACAAAAAAACATACTTCAAACAAAGCAAACCTTAGGGAGTCTTTAATATGCTGCTCTCTCCAGGCCAGGCTCACCCCATGTCACACTGACCCCAATTCTATCATGATTTCCCTGTAATTTGTCTACCGGCAGCTCCCAGAGGTTCCCAGAAATGGGGCGTCTGTGTTCACATTTTCTCCCACTAGTCTGGCCATGCATCCTGAGCTCCTGGAGGCTGCCTCCTCTCCAGCTTCCCTGCCGTTATTTCTGCCTTCTTCCAACTGTTATCTGTGGAACAGATAGCATGACAGAAAGTTATAAAAAAAAACCATAACAAGTGACCAAAGGCAATCTGAAAAGCCACCCATATCAGTCACTGTCCTGTTGCTGGGGCCAAATCCCACTACCAGAGCAGCTTAGAGAAGAGAGTTTATTTTAGCTTACAGTGTGTGATGGCTAAGAGTTCACCACCAGCTGGGCGTGGTGGCGCACGCCTTTAATCCCAGCACTCGGGAGGCAGAGGCAGGCAGATTTCTGAGTTCAAGGCCAGCCTGGTCTACAAAGTGAGTTCCAGGATAGCCAGGGCTATACAGAGAAACCCTGTCTCGAAAAACCAAAAAAAAAAAAAAAAAAGAGTTTACCACCGTAGGGAAGGATGGCAGCAAGTGAGGTGGTGCCGGCACAGTGGCAGGAGTAGGAAGGTGGAAGATGACGCCTTTTACTTCAGATATGAAACAAAAGAGCAAGCACAAAAACTGGAAGTGAGGCCCAGCTGTAACCCTCATCCTCGGTGAGACACCTCCTCCAGCAAGGCTGCACCTCCTAAACTTCCACAGTAGTGCACCGACCTCGGATGAAGTCCTCTAATGCCCGAGTCTACGGGTAGGTGTTGCTTTTCCTTCAGACCATCACAATCCCTCTTTGATCCCAACTATTGGCTGTTCCAGAAAAAGCAAAAAATGATGGCGCCAGTTAAAGGGTCAGCAGTTGCCAGGGAGCTGGAGGAGAAATGATAGAGCACAGGAAGTCTGTAGGGCAGTGAAACTTCCTGTCTCACAGTGTGGCTTGGGGGGACCCATGTCCTACAGGTGCAGAACCTGTGTACCGCACAAAGAGCAGACCGTCGTGCAAACTGTGGGCTGAAATCAATTAGATCCTGCTGGGAGTAATGAGCCACACCAGTGCTAGGCATTGAAATAGGGTGTGTGTGTGTGTGTGTGTGTGTGTGTGTGTGTGTGTGTGTGTGTATCTGGTGTGTCTGTGTGCCTCTGTGTGTGTAAAAGTCAAAGTGATAGGTGATAAAAAGGTAGATAGACAGACAGACACACAGACAGACAAATAGGAGAGTACATTTGTAAAAGAAAGTGGATGGTTAGGTGTGAAAGGGAACTCTGTATTTCACATCAAATTTTTTCCACAAACATAAAACTTTCCTGGAAATAGAGTCTAATACATGCCAGATCATATTTCTCTGGAAACACTCCCTGCTTGCCGCTGCACCCATTGCTCAGGGAGTCTCCGTGTGGTGCCTGCACGCTAGCTCCACACTGGGAATCCTACAGTTCCTTCGTTGTTCTTCAGGCCCTCATAACTGCTGATTCTGCCAGGGCACTTCCTTCAGGTAGCTGGCAGAAGGACACCCCTGACCGCTGTCCAAGAGCTGCCCCTCCACCCCAAGCCTCCCCTTGCTGTGCAATCCTAGCTCTGTGTCACTTAAATAGACACTGTGTGTGTTCGGATGTATGCAGATGTGTGTGTGTGTTTGTGAGCGAGCACATAGAGGTCAGAGGTTGTCCTTCCCACACTGCTTCCCCTCCCTTATCGGCATGACCTCAGACAAGCATGGAGAGAAACAGACTTCTCAGGAGGCAGGCTTCATTGAGCAGCTCATTTAATTGTGGGGAACAAAGGCTATTAAAGCCTTTGGGGAGTGGGTAGAGGCTATGGGGTAAGTGTACATCATTGGTCCAGGCCAGGGTTCTGAGGATGTCTCATTTGCATAAGAAGAACTCCATGTGCTGCTGGGGAAAGGAAGTTTACCTGGCTAGCAGCACTGTGACCTCCTCTGGTGGGGCAAAGGTGAGGGAGGGCATGGGTGAGCTGGAACATGCAGGCCCAGGGCAGGGAGGAAGGGAGAGAGGGAGGAGTCTTACTCCTGTCAGTTTCAGATTTCCAGGATTTGGACGCGAATCAACCCCACTCTTGCTCCTGGCCTGCTACCCTGGCCGCACAAAAAGGTCAACCTTAGGTGTCACCTCAGCCCTGCTTTTATAAACAAGGTCCCTTGTTGGCCTGGAGCTTGTTATGTATGCTGGGCTGGACAGCCAGCAAGCATCAGGATCTTCACCTCCCCCTCCCTAGTGGTGGGATTACAAGGGAACACCACTATACACCCAAGGCTTTTACTCTACAGCATGGTGTCTGGAATTGAACTCAGGTCCTCATGCTTGTGTAGCAAGCATTTTCCAACTGAGTGTCTCCTCAGCCCTCCTCCAGACACACATTTGGAAAGAGTAAGGGGAGGGAGAGGTGATGAATGCATGAGTTTGTTGGAGCTCTCCAGGCCAGATGTCAGCAGGAGCCTGGGGAACTGCTTGTTGGTAACTCTGGCTCTCAGGGTCTACCACAGAGTTCATGTGGTACTTGCTGTAGAAGATGAAGGAACAGCTGTAAGCGTGGGCCCTGGGAACACATCCCAGCTCTGGTGACTTACACAGCTTTGTATGTGACTCTCAGAAAGGTTCCTGGGGCGTATTATATCCGCGGTCAATGCTGGTCCTCATCATCACCCCACACAACAGTACTCTCCTCTTTATTCATTGTTTCTTTTGCTTTTGTTTTTAATTGAGACAGCGTCTCATGCTGTAGCCCAGGCTGGCTTAGAACTCACTACGTAGCTCAGGCGTGCCTTAAACGTGCAATAATCTTCCTGTGTTTACCTCTCCAGGGCTGAGATTACAGATATGTGCCATGACACCTGCATTCATGTAGTACTGGGGATTGAACCCAGGGCCTTATGTGTGCTAGACAGGGATTCTCCAAGCAGAGCCACCTCTCAGCCAGATGGAGCAGGAGGAACAAGAGCTGCCATCTTGATACATGTGATACTGAGACTCAGAGACGGGAGGTGACCTGCTTGATCAGTTTACCCAGCAGAAGGTGACAGAGATGACTGGAACTCTAAATGACTGTCCATTCACACAAAGGGGACAAAGTGGGGAAGAAAGATACAGGTAGTCCGAAGCCCACGCTCCTTCCCCACCATGGTGGCTCCTGGGGTTATGTTGGTTTTAGTCTCCTGGGGATATGTTGATGGGAGGAGTCCAGAGACTCGCCTCCTCTGCTCCTAGCCCTTGGCCCACCCGCTTTCCCCTTTATGACAAATGTGCTGTTGGGTTAATAAACCGTGTTGGAAACGAGGCTCATAAATGCCTGTCTTGGGACCTGAGACATCACATCATGCCAAGGCTATAAGAAACTATCCAGGAACACAGCCTCGTTAGCCTTTTCAAGCCAGGATTTCACCAATGGCTGTATCCATGCAGCCTGATTCTCAGACCCGACTGGCAGCACCCGCTCTCATCCTGGGCCTACACAGTTCCCGGCCCTGCTCCGTGCACAGGCCCTTTCCTCATGGCCTGGGCTTCCTCACCGTACAAGTCTCAGAGCGCAGACTCCAGGCATCCTAAGCGGGACTCATGTGCCCAGTCAGCCCCATCACCGTAGGCATGCTGCCTGCCCTGAACCCTCTTCTCACCCACTTCAGCTCCTTCTCTTCCTGGGCTACATCAAAGAGCACATTCCCTAAGAGCCTTTTCTGTAGTGCTGGAGAGATGGCTCAGCAGTTAGGAGTACTAATGGCTCTTCCAGAAGACCCAGGTTCAATTCTCAGCACCCACATGGCAGATCAAAACTGTCTGTAACACCAAGATCCGATATCCTACACATACATACAGGCAAAACACCAATGCTAAGAAAATAAAGTCCTCTCCTGCACCCCCAGATTTCCTTTGAGAGAAATCTTGGGGGTGGAGGTCAAGACTCAACTCTTTTCCGACTCTTTGAAGGCACTGGCTGCTAACAAGGAGACAGATTCATGAGTCCAGTCCATGCCAAGCCCCTGCCTATCCAGAGCCGCTGTCATGGTCTTGTATTGAGAGTAGGGGCATAATAGGAATATGAGAGAGAGAAAGAGAGAGAGAGAGAGAGAGAGAGAGAGAGAGAGAGAGAGAGAGAGAGAACAAGGACCACAGTACAGATATCTTGGACAGGCTACCCACCCTGTCTCCTTGTTCATATTACAGTAAGGGTGAAGTGTGACTTACAGCGTACCGCCATGGAGCAGTGCCTAGCCTAGTACACCAAGGGCTCTAGTAGGTAGATGCTATGATTATAGTAGTTGGCTTTGCCTCACGAAGTTTACTGTGCTGTGGGGAAGATGGACATTGAGTTAGCAAGTGTACGTGTAATTAGTTCATGATGTTTCCTTTAAGTGTCGAGGGCAAAAGCCAGAGTTGGATGTCGTGACACAAGCCTGTCTGAGCCCTCCAGAAGCTGAGGCAAGAGGACTAGGAGATCAAGGCCAGCCTGGGGGCAACATTAGGAGACCTTGTCTCAGTGCTTTACATCATGGGAGCATAAGGCATATAACCTAGGCTTGGCCAGGGCTTCAAAAATAGATTCTTAGAGGGTGTTGTGTTTAGGTCAGGATGGGAATGAGCAACTGTGGCCTGGTCCAGGAGGATGGGAAGTGGGGACATTCCATACAGCAGGAACAGCATGAACAGATGCTGTGCTCCAGGATGAAACTGAGGAAAAGTGGGGGGGGGGGAGAGAGCAGGACAGCAGGTGACTCTGCAGGACAGCAGGCAGGCAGCCGGGGAGGTGAGGACTGGGGTCTGCACCCCACTGTGGGGAAGGAGCAGTGACTAGGCGATCCAGGATGGAGTGACTCCTGGAGTGTGTGTGGGTGAGAGGGGCACAGCAATGGAGGTGCACATCGGAGTTGGAGTCTGGCAGAAGGAGTTACTCGGCACAGCAGGTGTGTGGTCTTCCGTCTGGGATGCGCTGAGCCTGCGGTTGCAGATGGGGTTAATCGGTTAAGGGAAGTAAAAATAACAGAGAGAGTCAGATCATACTATATTAAGGATGCAAAAGTAGGCGAGGTAATTATAGGTTGAGCGAGATTTTGAGTTGGGGGAAGGGGCAGGCATGCATCACCTGAGTTACATCCAAAAGGGCTGGGGGTGGGGGGATGGTTAGGCCTTTTTTTGTGAAGAAGAGATTCAAGTGGAGACCAGTTTGAGTACAAAGGAGAGAAAGCCTGCAGGGGATTCCTACACTGCCCTTCGTGGATCCTGGCAGGAAGCAAGACAGTTGACAGAAGTCACAGTCCAGACATCTCCTGTGATGTCTCTCGGGAGATTCATCCATTCATGCAAAAATAAACCAATATTTTCCAGTCATTGTCCTTGGGGCCATGAGAGTGATATGAATCCAAGGCCTTTGGCTTTTTCTGGAAGACACAGACAGCAAATGTGTCAGCATGTAATTTGACAGTAGATCAATTTAGGAAATGATGAAAGAGTCTAACCTGGAATAAGGAATCTCTCTGCTCTGAGTGATCCTCTGAAGGAGTGGCTACTGGTGTGTGTGTGTGTGTGTGTGTGTGTGGTGTACTCATGAGGTAGCATGGTATTCAAATAAAAGTCAGAGGCCAACCTCAAGTGTCATTTATCAGGTATTGTCTACCTTGATTAAAAAATATGTATATTTGAGGAATGTGTGTGTGTGTGTGTGTGTGTGTGTGTGTGTGTGTGTGATGTATATACATGTGTTCATGGGTACCAGTGCAAGCTTGTACTAGTGCACACGTCAGAGGACAATCTTGGGTCCTTGGCTTCCAGCTTGCTTGAGCCAGTTTCTTCTTGTTTGCTGATATTAGCTGGTCAGTGAGTGTCTGGGAATTCCCCTGGCTCTGTGACCCTTCCCACCGTAAGAGCACTGGATTACAGATGTGCTGCTATGCCTGGTTTTGCATGGCTCCTGAGATCTGAATTCAGGTCTGCATGCTTGCACAGCAAGCACATTACCCACTGAGCCAGTCCCCAGCTCCCCAGCTCCCCAGCCCCCCAGCTCACCAGTCCCCCAGCTCCCCAGCCCCCCAGCTCCCCAGCTCCCCAGGACCCCCAGCTCTCCACTCCCCCAGCTCCCAGCTCCCCAGCTTTCTGCCTTGTTTTTGAGATAGTATTTCCCACTGATCTGGAAATCATGAATTAGGCTAGGCTCCGCTATCCAGAGAGCCCCATGGATCCTCTTATCTCTGCCTCCCCAATGCTGTTTGCAAGCATGTGGTTCCATACCCAGATATTTGCATGGGTAGAGGGAATTGAACTTGGGTCTTTATGACTGTGCAGCAAATGCTTTACCAATTGAGCCATCTCCCCAGCCTAAAGGAAACTTGATTTTTAATAGACCAATTAATAAATTATGTGCTTCTTTGGGAGTGCTTATTTGTTTAGTTTTGTTGTTGTTTGTTTAGTTAAGTTTTGTTTTTGAGACTGATATAGTCTTGAATTTGCTATGTTACTGAAGATGAC
The DNA here is from genome assembly GCA_902729485.2 of Mus minutoides. Classification (NCBI taxonomy): domain Eukaryota; kingdom Metazoa; phylum Chordata; class Mammalia; order Rodentia; family Muridae; genus Mus; species Mus minutoides. The sequence goes on along the minus strand of LR750412.1, from coordinate 109,240 downwards.
TTTGAACTCCTGATCTCCTTGCCTAAATTTCCCAAATACTGGGATTAAAGGAGTGTGTCACCATGCCTCACAAATTTCTGATTTGGGAATGTATATGGGTTGCCTCCATTTTTTAAAGTTTATTTTATTCCAGTGTGTGTGTGTGTGTATGTGTGTGCGTGCACGCGCACTCACGCACGTGTGCATGTATGTGGTGGTCAGAGGCCATCTTCTGGGAGTCAGCTCTCTCCTTTCACCCTGGGTTCTTGGGGTCAAACTCAGGTCATCTTGAGTAGCAATAGCCTTGGTGCAACTCACTGACTCTACCTACCTGTTTTTGTGTTTATATGTTAAATACTTGATGTCTTAGTCAGGGTTTCTATTCCTGCACAAACATCATGACCAAAAAGCAAGTTGTGGGGAAAAGGGTTTATTTGTTCATCACCAAGGAAGTTAGGACTGGAACTCAAGCAGGTCAGGAAGCAGGAGCTGATGCAGAAGCCATGGAGGGATGTTACTTACTGGCTTGCTTCCCCTGGCTTGCTCAGCCTGCTCTCTTATAGAACCCAAGTCTACCAGCCCAGAGATGGCACCACCCACAAGGTGACCTCCCTCTTGATCACTAATTGAGAAAATGCCCCACAGCTAGATCTCATGGAGGCACTTCTCCAACTGAAGCTCCTTTCTTTGTGATAACTCCAGCCTGTGTCAAGTTGACACTCAAAACCTGCTAGTACACTTGACATAAAAATATTTAAGGCAACAGAATATGAAATAAAAGCCATAGAGATGGACAATGAAACCAATAGAAAGTGAGATAAAGCAAATGGCATTGAAAACACCTCCATACAGCCTGGAAGAAGAGTTCCAGAGGGCCAGGGACAACTCAGTGGGGGAAGTGCTCAGTGGGGGAAGTGCTTGCCGCCCGCAGGAACATGGGGTACCCAGTCAATCCCCAGCAGCCATGTAAGATGCCACATGCACACGGTGGTCTGTGCTCATGATCCTGACTCTGGGGAGGCAAAGACTGGGGCATCCCTGGGGCTTGTTGACATTGGAGGCTGTGCCCTGGCTGCCACAGGCACCAGCACACATGTGAACACCAGGGAAAAAAGAAATGGTACATTTGAAAGAAGGTATTTGGAGCCTCAGGGTCCCTTAGTAAAAAGACACATAGACGTTGGTAAAACAAAATTTAAATATTCTTTCTAGTTTACACAAATTACTGAACTGCTAAGAAGGCCAAGATCCAGCCCTTTAGAAGGCTGCTTGTGAGAAGCTGGGTAATAAGTTCAATTAAAAGGTTTCAGGCTTAGTCACTGTGCAAGGACACTGAAAATGTCCTGAAAGAAACCTAGAGGGTTCCCCAAGATCAACAGTAACCCTAACCGTTTTACAGCACGGTCAGAGTGTGCCATGGAGCTAGAAGAAATTTCTGGGTATTATCAAGGAAAAAAAAAAGTTATCCTGTAGAGAAGGAGAGCCATCTTTTCTGTCTTCAGAAATTAAAAAAATTACAAAATTGCCATTAGGTGAAGAGGCAATCAATGACAATGGAGTAAAAAAAAAAAAATGTAAGAAATCATAGAGGCAAAACGGACAATCAGCTAACCAGAAAAGATTGCATTTTCTAAAGTCCATCATGGTTGCCAAGCTATTGGCTAATTGTTAAAAAACTGTTTTATCTCACTGTGATTTATTCCCTCATTGCCCACAGGTTTTCACATTTTGCACAATACTGCTGTGTTACACACCGCCCCAGAGGACAAGGGCTCTTAATCTCTAACCACAGGGAATGATTTGCATAGATCTGCAGATCCAACACACTCTGCAATTCTACTCTGTAACACACTGCCCCAGGGCACAGGGGCTCCTAACCCTAACCACAGGGAAGGATTTGCATAAAGCTGCAGACCCAGCCCAGTAGGCTACAGTGGGGGTGGGTCTGGGGGAGTCTGGGGGGTTCTGGGGGGTGTACATTAGGTTGTCTGGGACAGGACACTGGATGGCTCTTCTCCAAGTGTTATGCAGTGTCCTGCAGAGAGCAGTGTACTTTATAGGTAGAGGATAGTATCTAGAGGGCGAGCTATCCCTTCAACTCCATTGCCCAGAGCAAGGCAATCAATGGCCAAGCCGAGTTGATAAGGTAGTACTGAACTCTTGACTCTTTAGTGGCCACAACTGCCAGATCTATAGCAAAGATAGACAGACAAGAGAGTGAAGACCTTGGGGAAGGAGGAGAAAGAGGAGGAGATATTTTTCAAGCCCTTTATCTCCCTCTTTCCTTCCCTCCTCTCTCCACCCACCTTTCCCCTCCTTTATACAACACAACATGACTGATAGCATATTGTGAAGCTAGAAGAAACTTTCCAAAAATTACCCAGAAAAAATACTTTGAATAAACTGTGAAGATGGTTTCCCTCTCTAGAAACATAAAATTCCATCCCTTCCTCTCTTCCTCTCTTCCTTCCTTCCTTCCTTCTTTCCTCCCTCCCTCCCTTCCTCCCTTCCTCCCTTCCTCCCTTCCTCCCTTCCTTCCTTCCTTCCTTCCTTCCTTCCTTCCTTCCTTCCTTCCTTCCTTCCTTCCTTCCTTCCTTCGTGTGTGTGTGTGTGTGTGTGTGTGTGTGTGTGTGTGTGTGTGTGTGTGTGTGTGTGTTTGAAACAAGGTCTTGCTATGAAGCTAAGCTGGTCTCTAACTCACAATCCTCCAACCTTAGTCTCCTGGGCACTGGATTTACAGGCACAGACCACCACTCCTACTCTGAAATCTTTTTCTCAAAGCACCCCTTGATCCTCAAAATTATATAAACCCCAGGTTTCTACACCACTTGGGTCTGCCTGGAAGCTCTGTTCTTTTAATGAACAGTACCCAAGGTGGCTGAAGGCTGGCTTTTCTAACAATGAACAAGGCTGAATTCTCTAACAATGAACTCTTCTCAAATATGCACTTTACTTATTAGTATTTTGAAATACTTAATAAACAAAGCTTTATTGAACTTAGTGTTCACTTATATCATTTCAAGTGATTCTATTCATTTATGGCAGAAAAGGAAATGCTGTTGGAGTCTTTGAGAAAAGCTTCAATTGTCCTAATTGTTTAAATGGTTGCAAAAATATGATAGTCATTTGTAGGATAAATTACTTTTTAAAGGGGGCTGGTGAGATGGCTCAGCGGGTAAGAGCACTCGACTGCTCTTCCGAAGGTGATAAATTCAAATCCCAGCAACCACATGGTGGCTCACAACCATCCATAACAAGATCTGGATCCCTCTTCTGGAGTGTTTGAAGACAGCTACAGTGTACTTACATATAATAAATAAAATAAATCTTTTTTAAAAATTACTTTTTAAAGTGAATTTGATGAAGAATTTTTTGCAACCATTTCAGATACAAAATCTGATCTAAGCCGGGCATGGGGGCACACGCCTTTAATCCCAGCACTCGGGAGGCAGAGGCAGGCAGATTTCTGAGTTTGAGGCCAGCCTGGTCTACAAAGTGAGTTCCAGGACAGCCAGAGCTACCCAGAGAAACCCTGTCTTGAAAAAAAAAAATCTGATCTAAAAGTACACGATCATAGGAGCTAAAGATACACACAACTACATCAACGTAATAGGTGTTTTATGGCACACTTTTCATATTGGTTCCTGTCCTTTATCCTTATAGTTATTTTTGGTAATATACCACCAAAACCAATGCTTGATCATAACTATACCAATCAAGAACTGAATACAAATTCCTACATCTTGTGCCCCATTCTCCATCTCCACTACCACATTTTAAATTTTCTTCTTTCCTTCTTTCCTTCCTTCCTTCTCCCTTCCTTCCTTCCTTCCTTCCTTCCTTCCTTCCTTCCTTCCTTCCTTCCTTCTCCCTTCCTTCCTTCCTTCCTTCCTTCCTTCCTTCCTTCCTTCCTTCCTTCCTTCCTTCCTTCCATTTCTGTCTGTCTGTCTATCTGTCTGTCTATATTTTCTTCTCTCTGTCTCTCTGCCTTTCTCTGTGTGTCTCTGTCTGCCTCTCTGTCTCTCTGTCTCTCTCTGTCTCTGTCTCTCTCTCTCTCTCTCTGTCTCTGTTTCTGTCTCTGTCTCTCTCTCTTTCTCTCTGAGTATGAGTATTTGCCTGCAAGTGTTTCTGTGCATCATGACCATGCAGTGTCTATGGAAGCCAGAAGAGGGTATCAGATTCCTTGGGCCTGGCATTCCAGACAGTTGTGATCCACCATGTGGGTACTGGGCATCAAAAAGTAGTCTTGTGGATGAGCAGCCAGAGTTCTTTAACAACTGAACCATCTCTCCAGCCCCCTATTCTGATTTTATGAATCCCAGACCTTTCACCTTTATAGGCCTTTTCTGCCGTTGTATGTACACATACACAAATATTTGTGTGTGTACGTATATTTATATCATAGTACTTAATCAGTAGTATGCAAAATATATTTATAGATTAAAAGATATCCTTTAATTTAAAAGTTTATATTAATTTCCTTCTTATTTTAAAGAAGTTAAAAATATCTTTGTGGGTCCTTGAAAGTGTGGAGGGCCCTGGTTTGGTGCCTCCTGAGCCTTGTGATGAATTAGCCCTTCCAACCCTTCACACGAGGGGACACTGTTATGGATCGCATCCTGGTCATCCGTGTCCTCCTCTTTATCATAGTTTATTAAGCTATATGTTTTTCTTTCTTAGGAAAGGTGTTATGGTTTACATATGCTCTGCCCAGGGAGTGGCACTGTTAGAAGGTGTGGCCCTATTTGAGTAGGTGTGTCACTGTGGGTGTGGGCTTTAAGACCCTCATCCTAGCTGCCTAGAAGCCAGTCTTCCATTAGCAGTCTTCAGATAAAGACGTAGAACTCTCAGCTCCATCTGCACCATGCCCAGCTGGATGCTGCTATGTCCCTGCCTTGATGATAATGGACTGAACCTCTAAATCTGTAAGCCAGCTCCAATTAAATGTTGCCCTTATAAGACTTGCCTTGGTCATGGTGTCTGTTAAATCCTAAGACAGAAGGTTATGTCCAAAGTTAGTAATTTTGACCTTCATAAAAGAGTGTGCTAGAACCTGTTGGCACATAATCTTCCTCAATCACTATTAGATTGGCTAGATAAAGCCATGCCTTTTTAATTCTTTGACAAATTTGTTTGTGTATGTAATGTATTGTGTAATTTTCACATCCATTATCTTTCTCACCCTCTCTCATTCCCATTCAATACATTGTTTTACCAACAAGTCCTATTTTCATGTTTTTCATGTTTTGTGTGTGTGTGTGTGTTGATCAATCCCTATCTGACTGCTGTCTACAGAGATGCACATGTGAGCACATCACAGCCTATGAATCAAGCTCCTATTAAAGATATTTTTCATTCTTTTGTATCAGGACAAACAACCTCACTATTTTAAAGGCTTAAAGCACCAAGTATGTATGTCTAGTTCTCACTCTTGTTTATGTTTTATGTCTGTGTACCATGCATGTGCCTGGTGCCTGCAGGGACCATCGAGGACATAAGATCCCCTAGAACTGGAGTTACAAATGGTTGTAAGCCACCACATAGATGCTGGGAACTGAACCCAGGTCCTCTGTAAGATCAGTAAGTGTTCTCAACAACTGAGCCGTTTCTCCAGCCTCATAGTGGTTCAAACATGCCCAGAATGCAGCAAGGTCCCCTAATCCATGGCAGGGCTGGTAGTTCACACACAAACACCTGCAGGTCGGGTGAGGGATTGGAGATCCTTACCGATTGCCAGCTCCGCCCCTTCTAAATGAGTGGCTCTGGGCACCATGCTTTCCTCTTGGCATCTTGGCTCTCGTATATAAATCAGGAGGAATAATACAGGCTGGTGAGAGCCTTTTGAGGATCAAGTAAAACGGTCTGTGAGAGATGCTTCTGGAGCCACGCCTATCTGTTGAATCTGTGCTCGTGGGATGGAACCTGGAGAAAATTGGCGATATGCCCAAGGCTACACATCTGGCTGTCCTCTGCTGCTGGAATTCAGAGAACTTCTAAACGTTGACTTTCTCAGTTTTTCTGTTTCCCCGAAGTTCTTTTTGCTTTTTATTTCTCTAATCTGATGGGAACAGGACAAGACAGACAAGGGTCTCTCCAACCCTGTTGAAGTTGAAGTCAGGTTTATTTAAAATTTATCTTCTTTTGGCTGTTACCCCTGGCCTTGGCCAACCCATAGATGAAGGAAATCCAAAAGCTACTCGATCTGAACATAGATTCCAGAAGAGCTCCCGGGAGTGATGGGGAATTATTCCTGGAATGTGGGATTCTGGGAACTCACAGTAGCTTTGAGAATTAATTTCTAAATTCAGCATGTGAAGCAGGGTCATACCTCCTCAGATCCTACCTGGTCCTGAGCCAGGTCAGCTTAACAGTAAAGAGTTACTAAATGAATGAACAAGCATGGGTCAGAGAGATGCAATTCACTGTGAGGAGACATTCTGACCTCATTCTAAAGGGGTTAACAGGGGTCTGGAGAGATGGCCCAGCTGGTAACAGTAACTGTGTGTATAAGGTCCTGAGTTAGAGTCTCAGCACTCATGTGAGAAAAATAAAAACAATGTGGCTGTGTGCTCCTGAACCCCAGCATTGGTGAGGTTTAGGTGGGGCACAGGTGAGGGTGAGAGGGATTGCTAAAGCTTGCTGACCATCAGTCTAGCTCCAAAGCTGCGTGAGAGATCCTGCCTCAAGGAATAAAGCAGAGTGACAGAGCAAGGACCCAAGGCCATCCTCTGGCCCCTGCACACAACAAATATAGGCTTAAATAAATGTCTGAGCTCGCTCCCCCCACCCCCACCCCCACCCCCACCCCCCGCATGAACAAAGAGGAAGGCTGTGCAGCTCTCTAGATGATGATCCAGCTAGAAAGGTTTGCAAAGGAAACTAAAAAGGAAAAACAGAAGAAGGGAGCTGCCGGGCGTGGTGGTGCACACACCTTTAATCCCAGCACATGGGAGGCAGAGGCAGGCGGATTTCTGAGTTCGAGGCCAGCCTGGTCTACAGAGTGAGTTCCAGGACATCCAGGGCTATACAGAGAAACCCTGTCTCGAAAAAACAAAAAACAAAAAACAACAACAACAACAAAAAAGGGAGCTGACCGCCAGCATTTATCTTGTTCCTCTTCCTACCTGACAACATGACCAGCCACCTCCTGTTCCCACAGCCATGCCATTCTTGCTAAGATAGGTGAGACTCCCCAGCAGGATGAGGCAAAATAAAACTTCCCTTAAATTACTTCCTGTTTGGTGTTTCGTCAAAACAAGGGGAAAAAAAAACCAAAAACTAAAACTAATGCATGAAATACGTCTTACCAAGATGGCAGTCATTCTGCAGAAAAAGCTCAAATGTATTATTTCCTTCCTTCCTTCCTTCCTTCCTTCCTTCCTTCCTTCCTTCCTTCCTTCCTTCCTTCCTTCCTTCCTTCCTTCCTTCCTTTTTCCTTTCCTTTCCTTTCCTTTCCTTTCCTTTCCTTTCCTTTCCTTTCCTTTCCTTTCTCCTTCCTTCCTTCCTTCCTTCCTTCCTTCCTTCCTTCCTTCCTTCCTTCTCCCTCCCTCCCTCCCTCCCTCCCTCCTTTCTCTCTCCCTTCCTCCTTCCTTCCTTCCTTCCTTCCTTCCTTCCTTCCTCCATCCCTTCCTTAGTTGCTTTCTTTATCTTCCTGTTCCTTCTATTCCTTCCTTTCTTCAGTCCTGGGGATTGAATTTAGGGACGCAAGCTTGTTAAGCAAGCATTCAGCCACTGAACTATATCCCCAGCCACCCTTTTACTTAAAAAAAAAAAAAACTTCAATTTAGTCAGGTGTGGTGGTGCACACCTTTAATTCCAACTCTCAGGAGGCAGAGGCAGGTATATCTCTATCAGTTCAAGGCTAGCCTAGTCTACATAGCAAGTTCTAGGACACTCATGGCTTCACAATGAGATCCTATCTCAAAACAAATTATTTTTATTTGAATGTGTGTGTGTGTGTGTGTGTGTGTGTGTGTGTGTGTTGCATGAAGTTATGTGCACTGCAAGTGTGCAGGTGCCTGCAGAGGCCAGAAGTGGGTGTCAGAGGCTCTGGAGATGGGGGTTCAGGTAGTCATGAGCCTCCTGATGTAGGTGCTGCAAACTGAGCCCAGGTCCTCAGCAACAGTAGCACACTCTTATCCACTTATCAATTTCTCCAGCCGCCCCCCCCCCCCTTGTTTACTTTTTATTTGGAGAGAGTAGATAAATTGTTCAGCCTAGCTACTTAGCTGGGATTGCAAATGTGACACCCAGACCCAGCAAATGTTTTTCAATTATCAAATTAGCAACAAACAAACAAACCAAGTTTTCAGAAGAGTGTCCACAGATGTCTGTGCTCTGCTGCCATGGCTGTAAAGTGGTGCATTATTGTTGGAGAAAGAATTGTAAATGTCCATTAGAACTTAATGCTTACAGGCCATTTGATCAAATTAGTGTCATCTCGGGGGATTTATTTTATGGAAATCGTAGCAAAAGTGAGCAAAGATAAATGCAGAGTCATTGCTGCATAATGAAAGGCCGAAGGCTCCTAGGAGCCCGAGCAGGACTGGGCAGTTCCTGCTCCAGTGAGTCCACGTGGTAGGAGTGGCTGAAAGAACAACAGATATGTCTGTCCACACATGCCAGTGCAGAAGAAGTCCATGACTCAGTGTCCCAAACTGAAGAGAAAGCAAGCTGAGTGACATGCAATGTGTATGCTATATTAAAGATAGCACATTATAACTTGAAGCATAGCTTACATTTTAATATTTTATTATATATAAACTTGCATTTTGAAAAATTATCTTTACTCTCCATATATTTATTCACAAGCACACATATATGTATTCATTGGGTTATATGTTATGATATATATATATATATATACATATACATATACATATATATGAAAATTTACATACCAAAATATCAACAGTTATTTTGTCTGAAGGTTGGGATTCCTACTGTTCTCTATTCCCTGAGTTTTCCCAAGTGGTATATATACTCTCAAAGCAACGTTCAGGATCATTTGTGTGTGTGCATGTTCAATGCATGTGCAAGTGCACATGTGTGGAGGTCAGAGAACAAACTCAGTGTTGTTCTTTTTTTTTTTTTTTTTTTTTTTTTTTTGGTTTTTCAAGGCAGGGTTTTTCTGTGTAGCCCTGGCTGTCCTGGAACTCACTCTGTAGACCAGGCTGGCCTCGAACTCAGAGATTCGCCTGTCTCTGCCTCCAGAGTGCAGGGATTAAGGTCGAGCGCCACCACACTAGGCATGGTCTACACTTGTAATCCCAGCACTTGAGAGGCTTGTGGTAGGAAGAGTGCTGTGGGTTCGAGGCCAGTCTATACTACATGGTAAGTTCCAGGCCAACCTGGGATATAGAATAAGATCCTGTCTCAAACAAACACACACACACACACACACACACACACACACACACACACACAGTGACTAAGTGAGCTTGTCCACCAGGATGATGGAGAAGCCTGGCTATGAAATTGATTTGAGGAAAGCAGAAAGCTGGCTAGCAATGGTTAGTGGAAGGCTGGCAGGAGAAAGGATAGATTCAGCACATCAGCTTACCAGATGTTCTCTTTCTCTTTTAATTAATCTATTCTATGTGTGTGGTTTGTGGGTATTTATTTATTTATTGAGACAAGGTTTCTTTGTGTAGCTCTGGCTGTCCTGGAACTCACTCTGTAGACCAGGCTGGCCTCAAACTTGGAGAGCTGTCTCTGACTTCTAAGTGCTAGAATTAAAGGTGTGTGACACCATCTCCTGGCTTATGTATGGGTGTTTTGTTTACATGTATGTCATCTGTGTACCATGTGTGTGCCTGGTGCTTGTGGAGGCCCAAAGAGGACATTGGATCCCCTAATTGGAGTTGGAGATAGCTGTGAGATACCATGTGGTATCTTCCTATGGAAGAGCAGCCAGTGCTCAGAACCACTGAGCCATCCTTCCAGCATCCTTATCAGATGATTTCTTTGAGGAAGAGAAAGACTAGGGGGGGGGCAGAGGGGAGATAGATGCAGAAGAGGATGAGTGCAGGAGGATTGGTACAGGGGGGATGGGCTCTGGGAGAAGTGGGTGCAGGGGGAGGTGGGTGTAAGGGGGATGGGTGCAGGGGAGATGGGTTCAGGGAAGATGGGTACAGGGGGATGGGTACNATGGAGTGCTTGGCGGCGAGCCTGGTAGGCCGAAGCAGCTGGTAGTTACTATCATTATTAATTCAGAGTAGGAAGTCTGAACATACCGTGCTAATCAAAAACTCTGATTGGAGTTCCATGGGTATTGATTAATAAGTAGTGGAAATGAATGAATTATTAATTATGGGCAGCTTGTTTGGAAGACAGGTTTCAAAGTCAGGGAGCTGCCTAGAGAAAAGTCCAGAGCTGGCAGGAGGAAGGCTAAGCCTTTTTGTGAGGACCCCTGGATCTGGTGTTTTCCAGGACCTTCTCTCTCTCACTCTCTCGCTCTCTCTCTCCATCCATCCATCTTGGAACAATATCTTCTAAGCGTGAAGACCCATCTCTTCCCTCTTTGTTGGTTCCTAGGGCTCTAGAAAGCTCCCCCCGGCCCCTGTTCTGCTCCATAGGCCTTGGAAGATTCTGCTGCAGCTCTTGATACATGGTGCTGTGAGTTTTTGAACCAACGGCTCACAACCTCTCCTGCATGTACATCACCGTGAGCCCCCAGCCCACCCCTACCTCCCAGATCAAGTAGACTCTGGGTCTGTATCTCTCACATACTCTTAAGGATCCCTAATGCTGCTGGCTCCAGAAACCCACTTTGAAACCCACTGGAAACCATCAGTTTCCTGTGCTTCCCACTGCACCTATCTCCCCAGCTCCAAGAACTCCATGCCTCAATAGTTATTACATAGAAAAATGACACTCAGCTAAGCCCATGCAAATCTGTACCAAGATTGCCCAAGGGCCTGTGTGCTCAGTTCCTGTTGGCTCACCTTTCCCTCTCCTGGCCCCTAAAGAGTTTCCAAGGATACTCTTTGCTTCCTTTTAGAGCTGAGAGAGCCCAAGAAGCTGCCTGGTTTGTTCAGGGTTCCTGGGAGGCATAATAAACGGGCAATTATGAGCATCTAGAAGCAGGAGTCTGAGTGTGTCCGGAGGTGCCTGTGTCCTAGGTTATAGCACCCTCTGGTGCCGAGAGCTCAGGTTGGCACTTGGCACTAGTAGGGCAGGTGAATGAGGGTCGGTAAGGGAGCCCCTAGCTGACCTCCCAGCCTCTTGACCTCTTGACCTCATCTATGTTACCACACAGCCTTGGCTACACTCCATTTGCCCCTCCCTTAGATTAAGCCCTACCTGTGGCTTTCCACTGCCTCTGAGACAAAGGGCATCTGTCAATGTCCCTAGCTATTTACTGGCTGGGGGCACTTCTGTTTGCCGCCTTGGTGGCACAAAAGTACCTGCTTGAAGAGTCTGATCCTTCCTGAGGGCATGAGGTTTTTGGAGGTCCTGACTCAATTTGGGTATCTTTATACATGGCTTACAGAATCTAAAGAGGCTATTTATTCTCTGTAAAACCAACTAGAGTCTCCAGTACCATTCATTAGACACTGACCCTACTGCAGGGTGTACAGGGGAGGAAGGATAAAGGAGACAAAGGTCTTAGCCTCGGAGTGCCTGATCTGGTGGGCAGGGAGATAACAAGTAGAATAGAATATATTACATCCTGGTAAGCAGTGGTAAGTGCAGGCAAGGAATAGAGGCCAGAGATGAGTCCATCCCAGGCAGTGCTGTTAAGGGAACCCTCACTGGTGAAGCGAGGTTTGAGTAAAGCCCCAGACAAAGGTGAGCCTCACGGGGCCATTGGAAAGACCCTGCAGGAAGGCCAGCGGCTTAGAGGCAGGCTACTGAAGTGAGGATTCTTAAGTGAAAGCTCCTTTAGGGGTGGTAGTGGGGGCTTTGGGGAAGGCAAACAAACTGTTCTGTGATGTAAATAAAACCCTGCTGAGAGTTCCCAAAGGGCAGCTTGAGAATTTAAGTTTAAACAGGGTTTGTGTCCCACAGCAGGGTTAGGAGACTCACTATCTCCTGTCCATCAGCCCCTGGTGTCAGCCCCTGCCAGGGACTCAGGGCCTCTTGGGAGCGAGTGGGGAGAGTGGGCTCCAGGTCTGTAGCTAACATGAACGATGGCTCCCTCAAGAGCCTTGGGCACTGGCAGTGGGCAGAAAAGGCACACACAGAATGAGGGGAAGGGGAAATGGAGGCTCCCGGTTAACACAGCTGCTCAGAATCAAAGGTCTACTCAGCACAGGAGGGGAGAACAGAGGTCTCAGGAGCAGCTCAGGGGTCAACAGCTGACTTCTCTCAAAGAGGCAACAGGCAGAGTTGCAGACAGGCGGTTAGGGAATGTGTGCTGGAGGTCTCTGAGAAAGCAGGCAGTGTCCTAATAGAGGCGTTACATGTTCCTCCTTGCTCTTCCTCTCTTGCCTGGAATGTGAACCTAGGGCCTGAGATAATGTAGCCATCTTGTAACCAGGAGGTCCCGAGGAGGTGAATTTGAAAAGTTTTCTGTTAAGCCTGGCAAAGCAGAGACACAGAAGGCCCAAGCTCCTCGTGGAGTTCTGTGACAGCACCAGCCTGGGACGCCTAGCTCTAGACTTTGTGCGCACGTGCATGTGTGTGTGTGTGTGTGTGTGTGTAAGAATAATAACCACCCATTTGATGAAGTTATTGGCTTTGGGGTGTACTCCCTCCAAAGAGCGTATGTCTGTCTACCGGCTTCCCACCTGAAATAATGACCTGCTCAAATTTAGCCACTGGATAGTATAAGTCTTCCTCAAGTTTGCCAATCCGCTATGTAAAAAGGTTTATTTTGCTTTACTGAGCAATTGTTTAGTTTTGAAGGTTTTTGTTGTTGTTGTTGTTGTTATTGTTTGTGGGGTGTGTGTGTGTATGTGTGTGTGTGTGTGTGTGTGTGTGAGAGAGAGAGAGAGAGAGAGAGAGAGAGAGAGACAGTCTTATGTAAAGATAACTTTGAATTTTCCACTTCCAACCTTCCTGTCTCTATCTCTCGTGTTTTGGGGAACTATATGTCACCACCCTGAGTTTATGTGATTGGGGGGGCAGGGTGGGTCTGGTTTCTGGGAGCATGCACGACCTTCACTCTACCAACTGAGCCACATTCTCATTCTCCCACTGAATTTTATTCATTCCTTAATTCAATAATCAATTTGTGGAGCTGGGTGTGGTGGCACATGCCTTTAGTCCCAGCGCTGGGGAGGCACAGGCTGGTGCCCTTGAACTCTACAAGTTCAAGGCCAGGTTGGTCTACAGAGTGATTTCCAGGCCAGCCAGGGCTACACAGAGAGACCTTCTTTCTTTTTTTTTTCTTTGGTTTTTCGAGACAGGGTTTCTCTGTATAGCCCTGGCTGTCCTAGAATTCCCTTTTTAGACCAGGCTGGCCTTGAATTCAGAAATCCGCCTGCCTCTGTCTCCTGGGTGCTGGGATTAAAGGCATGTGCCACCATGCCCGGCTGAGACCTTATTTCAAAACAAACTAAAGATAGCATCTTGATAAGTTTGAACTCACTGTGGCAGCCCTGACTGGCTTCAAACTTGTGACTCTCCTGATTCAGTCTCCAGACTACAAGTGTTACAAGGTTCATCTCTACTTGCTTCTTGAACATTGGAATGTTTTTTGGATATTTGTTTATGTGATCTGTGTGTTTCTGGGCCCCATTTATTGTTATGCAAAGGTACAAAAGAAAAAAAGAAAAGAAAAGAAAAGAAAAGAAAAGAAAAGAAAAGAAAAGAAAAGAAGGCTGTGGACATTCCTGCAGAGTTATTGAACCTGCAGTTTCACTTAGCACAGTTTTTTCAGTTACTTGGCTACAGTGCATGCTTTGTTCTGGAATCCCAATTTCCATTAATTAGGACACAGCTTTCTACTGAGTGGGCCATGAATGAGCCAGAGGCACACTGGCCTATTCAACTCCTGGAGATTTGCCACAGATGAGAATATATTTAAGTAGTATGGGATGGCTTTCTCTAGAAACACACTGAATCCAGTATTAATCATTTTAGCACTTTGGTTTTACTCAAAACCTGCTTCTGGGAAGCCTCTGTCATGATCATGAGCACACCGTTACACCTCTGTCACACAGCAGACAGTCCAGGTGGTTGGCTGACCATCTGGTCCCCTGCAACAGTTTGTAAGTTAGTATAAGACACTGGCATTCAAGCTGGGCATGGTGGCTCACACAGAGAGTTCCAGGCCAGCCAGGACTACAAAGAGAAATACTGTCTCAAAATAACAACAGCAATAAAAAGCTCAGCTTTCAGAGATATTGCCAATACTGGTTTTAGTTTTTCAGATTTTCTTTTTCTTTTCTTTTCCTTCCTTCCTTTCTTTCTTTCTATTTTCTTTCTTTCTTTCTTTCTTTCTTTCTTTCTTTCTTTCTTTCTTTCGTTGTGGTTATTCTAGAAATACCATAAAATTTAATTAATTGCAGAAATCTCTTTTGTTACTTTATAGTCTGTAATAGTATGCCTGTTTGCCTTTTGAATGTGGTGCAATATTTTGCTTAAATTTTGACACCATAGAAAGACTGCTTAAACAAAACAAGGCAAACTTCTGTCTGTCGTCAGCGTCAGCAGAATATGAAGAGACCAGACAGAGCCACCCTCCACTGCTTCATTGGGTGGGCTGTTCAAAGAACAGGGTTTTTTTGGGGGGGGTTGCTGTTGTTTGTTTGGTTTTTTTGGTGTTTTGTTTTGTTTTGTTTTGTTTTGTTTTGTTTTGAGAAAGGGTTTCTCTGTGTAGCCCTGGCTATCTGGAACTTGCTCTGTAGATCAGGTTGGATTCAAACTCATAGAGATCTGCCTGCCTCTGCCTCCCAAGTGCTAGGATTAAAGGGTGTGCTGGTCTGTGATATCCGTGGGGATTTGTGGGGCTCTAACCTGCCCAGAGTGACCAAAGAGTTTCACTCTCCAAAGGGGAGGGGGAGTTGGAGGCTCTGGAAAGTCAGTGGAGGAGGACAGGACACTACAGGCTGGCAGGGAACTTTTGGGAGTGTTGAACAACCCTTTCACTGGGATCCCATATCAGATATTTACAATTCATAACAGTAGAAAATTACAGTTATGAAGTAGTGATGAAAATAATTTTATGGTTTGGGGGCCACCACAACTTGAGAAACTGCATTAAAGAGCTACAGCAGCAGGAGAGTTGAGAGCCACTGGTCCATGGAAAACCAGGCTCAAGGTCTCACTGTCCTTCAGTGGAGCCACTGAATTCTCCCCAGAGGGATGTGGAAACTTGGATGAAGCGCTGCAAACCAGAGGAGCACCCCTAACCTCAGTGTCCAGGGTATTTAATCAAGGGCTGTCACATAGGAATTTGGGTCACTCAACCCAACCCATGGAGCTGTCTAAAGCTTCAGGCACAGAAAAGACCTTCAGCCATCAGGAGATCCCACAGGCACAAGGGTTGTGGTCCAGAAACTGATCAAGGGCTAGGCCATCTAGAAGAAGCAAAGATCCAACCCTTCTCCATCTCTCCATCCCTGCCCCACCCCCACCCCATGCAAGTTCATCTTTCACTCAACACATCCAATTGCACAGTTCTTGGATTTTTTTTTTTTAAATCAGAGATTCAAGCATGTTCTAAGTTAGTTTTTGAAACCTCAAAAAACTATGAAGTGGGGGCTGGTGAGATGGCTCAGCGGGTTAGAGCACCCGACTGCTCTTCCAAAGGTGATGAGTTCAAATCCCAGCAACCACATGGTGGCTTACAACTACCCATAACAAGATCTGACGCCCTCCTCTGGCGCGTCTGAAGTCAGCTACAGCGTACTTATGAAGAATAATAAGAAATGAATCCTTGGACCGGAGAGACCAACCGGAGCAAGCCAGGCTGTCCGGAGCGAGCGGAGCCAAACGGGGATGGCCGGAACGAGCGGGGCCAAACCGGAGCGAGCGGAGCCGATCGGAGCAAGCGGGGCTGGCTGGAACAAGCGGGGGCCGTACGGGGGCGGCCAGGAGCAAGTGGGGCTGGCCGGAGCGAGCGGGGTCGAGCAGAGCGAGCAGGGTTGACCGGAACAAGGGAAAAAAAAACCTATGAAGTGAAAGTGACTTCTAATTTTCAACTTTTTTCTTTATTATTATTATTATTATTATTATTATTATTATTATTATTATTTGGTTTTTAAAGGCAGGGTTCACAACACCCAGACTGAGAACCTCTGCACTGGATTTACCCAGGCATTTCTCCTTTTCTGACTTTAATCTGTATCTATTCTCTATGATCCGTAGGTTTCACAGCCATTTTAAATTCTGCATTCTGCGCTATTCAGCCAACCATTGGATCTAGAGATGTCTTGGGAAATCCATCCCCCAATATTAATATGTGTTAGTAACCCCTACAGATTCAAAGAAAAGAGGCTTTTATGAGGATGAAATTACAAATGTTTATCTGTGAATCAGTTGGAATTATGTGAGACAGAAAGAAAAATTATTGCAGCTATAGAGAGCTGTGTCTGTGTGTGAGGAAAATTTCAGCATGACTTGAAGACAATGAACCAAAGTCCATTGTGTTCTGATGCCTCTTGTATCATCTCAGCCAAACCAGCATTGCATGTTGTCCATGAAAGGGGCAGCGCTGTTAGATCAGAGAACCAGAGAAGGAGCCAGGAAGGAGCTCTCCAACGACCCTAATTGAATTAAGAACAAGAAAGCCACTACTGACCATGGTGGGCAGGGTGTGATGGATGTGGCTGCCATTTGCAGGCTCCGCATTGTGCAGTTTCTTGTCAATGCTCACTATGACCAGGAATTTAAAGAAAGGATAATTAGAAAAACATATCCAAGGATTTTGT
The DNA here is from genome assembly GCA_902729485.2 of Mus minutoides. Taxonomy (NCBI): domain Eukaryota; kingdom Metazoa; phylum Chordata; class Mammalia; order Rodentia; family Muridae; genus Mus; species Mus minutoides. Next base: position 92,438 of record LR750412.1, on the reverse strand, counting down.
AGCCATTTCAAGTATAAAATCCAATATAGAGGGGCTGGTGAGATGGCTCAGCGGATAAGAGCACCCGACTGCTCTTCCGAAGGTGATAAGTTCAAATCCCAGCAACCACATGGTGGCTCACAAGCATCCTTAATGAGATCTGGCGCCCTCTTCTGGAATGCCTGAAGACAGCTACAGTGTACTTACATATAATAAAAAAAAAAAAAAAAAAAAAAAAAAAAAAAAAATCCAATATAGAAAACATATTTGGAGAAGAAAGCTGATTTTTCATAAAAACTCTGAAACTATATTACTTGGACATTTTATCCTAGTTAAATATTTACTGCCTTCTGAAATTTCTTTTTATGTGTGCTATTAAAGAAAATGTGGCTAGGAAAGTTCTGAACTGACTTTGACAACGCCAGACTTTCTTTAATGTGTCTTAAAATACTTCCATATTCCACAAGTCCCACCCGTGACGTGTGAAACACTGGGGACTACCCAGTTAAAATACTTGTCCTGCTGCAACATAATGATAGCTTAAAATACAGAATTGTATTTCCCTCTCCACTGACAACCATCCCAGGATGACTGAGGGACTTGGAGGGACAATATTCAGCTGGTTCCCTCCAGCAGGGAGGCAGTAGGGTGCCTTCTGTACTCTGCTCATTGTACCCAGCCTGCATTGTGAGTTATTTTCTCAGCCGCCCACTTCTCTGTGCTTCCAAAAGGAGCAGCACCCTTAGAGCCAGACAAACTCATATCGTCCGACCCCCACATCTCCGTTGATTAAAGCTGGGGGTCAGGGCCGGAGCGAGTGGGGCCGAAGGGGGACTGCCGGAACGAGCAGGGCCAACCGGAGCAAGCAGAGCCGATTGGAGTGGGGGGGGGGGCGGCTGGAACAAGAGGGCCGTATGGGGGCGGCCGGAGCGAGTGGGGCTGGCCGGAGCAAGCGGAGCGGGAGGGAGTGAGCGGGGTCGAGCAGAGCGAGCGGGGTTGACTGGAACAAGGGAAAAAAATAAAGCTGGGGGTCAGGCTAGGTGCTTACCCTTTCTAAGACTCTATTTCCACATCTGTGAAATTGGGAGAAGAGGGCCAACAACCTAAAAGGCATCTGAGAGAACCAAATGAGGAAGGCAGGGAAAGCGCGAGCAGACGGGTGCTCCTGCTTTTCTTCATTATCTACTGCAGTGTCTGACCAGTGCAATAGTGTCGGTGGTGAGGAGCTGAAGTTAATGAGATGTTAGTCTCTGGCCCAGTGGTCTCTTGGGCACAGCAGATCTAGTAATCAACACACACACACACACACACACACACACACACACACACACCAAACAACAAAACAGAACAGCATCACCACACCAAACCAGCTAACAAACAAAGCAAAACCACGCCTCTCCTTCCCCTAGGAGTGATTTAGATTCTGATTTGGACAGAGTCACACGTCCTGGAGGACTAGGGACCTAGACAAGGGACTCACAGCATCTGCCACACTTGCTAATGTTATTTTTTTCACATCATTTGTGAAATAGCTGGGGGGCTCCTACAGGAGCCTGAGGTATAGAGGGAAGTGGGGTGGAAAGGGCATTTAGTGAGGCATACTTGCTTCTAGACCTGAAATGGTAGCCAGGATGCTGTGAGCCCCTGCAACCATGTAGAAATAGTTTATCTTGGTTGCCCAGCCTGGAACTGTACTTCCCAGTCTCCCCTGAACCTGAGCTACAATAAAGGGTATGCATTCAGCCAAAGAAACCAACCCCAAGTTTCCATAGCTTAAGCAAAGTAGAGTTTTTGCCTCTCCGGCCACTTGCCCAAGCATGAGCAGTGCAGGCCTGGTGCATCTGGCTGGAAGACAGGCAGTGTCTTCTGCCACATGAGGAACTCCTCTTCCCACATTCTGACTCTGCGGGCCACAGAGGTGCCAACCAGGCACCAAGCTGCAGCCTTAAAGTCTTCCCCACTGTTCCCTTCCCTGAGGCTGGCTGTCGTCAGCTGGGACAGCTCCTCAGGAGGACTGTAGCCAGCCTCCCCTCGCTTCTCTAGCTCCCCATTCATGGCGCAGGACTGATTGCTCTATTGGTGCAAATCAAAATGATCTCATTCCCTCATTAATCTCTTGACTCTTTTTGTTTTGTGTTATATTGTTTTAGGACAAATTTCCTCAGTTTTCCATCTGACTTGTTGCTTCTTGAAATTTAGTCTTATATGCTTCCCTGTTCTCCACCCCCCCCCCAAAAAACCCTAACTACTAGTGAGTGAAAGAGAAAGGGAGAGAGAGAACATAGGTATAACACAGGTATAACTCACAGAGCTCTATAAAATGGGAATATTAATACATTTAGACAAAGATCCTCAGAGGTTTGTTTTTTGTTTTGTTTTTTTGTTTTGTTTTGTTTTTTTGTTTGTTTGTTTTGTTCTGTTTTTTCTTTTGGTTTTTCGAGACAAGGTTTCTTTGTGTAACCCTGGCTGTCCTGGAACTCACTCTGTAGACCAGGTTGGCCTCAAACTTAGAAATCCGCCTGCCTCTGCCTCCCAAGAGCTGGGACTAGAGGAGTGTGCCACTACTGCCCAGCGATCCTCAGAGGTTTGATAAGATTATTCTAAGTTTAGCCTTAAAAAGGCACTCCACATACTCATGTACCTAAACCCACAGGAGCCCTCCCCCGTGCCCATCCCCCATTCTCCACTCCCAAAAGAGCACCCAGAAACCAAACCAACGGCATTAGAGGTCAAGGCTGTGGCTAGGCTAGAATGGCAACTCGAGGGGACCTAGGAAGTTTCCAGGCTTCTGTTGGTGTTGTTTCGGGGTCTGCTGTTCAAGTTCTGTAGGTGGGACAAATATGGAGAATTTATCAAATTATGTTCTAACAATTTTTATACCTTTCTAAAAACTTCAAAACAAATACCTTTAAAACTGTAACATTTAAACATACAACAGATTTTTTTCATCTTTTGACACATATTTACTTATGTATTGGTCATTTGTGTGTGGGCTCACCCATGTCATGGAATATATGTCCTTTATTTGCTCAGCCATCTCACCAACCCTCCGAATATAATATTAAACTTCATAGCACGAAATAAGAAACTACCAGCTCCAAACTTCTTTCTTCAGGTTGTCTTTAGTGCGCAAAATAATTCAAACTCAGAAACAGATGGAAGTTTTTGTTTCTTTGAGCTCAGATGAGTTAAAAGCATGTTGAATGCAGTTATTTGAAAAGGTTGACTCACTTAAAAACTCTCACATGCAATGGGAAGTGCTTATTATGTGAACGTGAGGGCTGTTGGATGCCCTGTTTTCCACCAGGTTTCAAACACACCTTTCATGTGCTAATGACAGGAGTATGAGCTGTTGCTCCTGGAGACAGAATACATCTCTTAGATAGATCTTGGGTGCAGATGTCTGGAGCCTGGCCCAGCATCTGAAATTACAACTATTGAGTTTTATACACACACAATAGCTCCAGTGAGTGCTTGGTGAATGCAAAATCTCTTGATTTTTCTCTCCATGTTACGTCATTAGGTTAGCTCACTGGGTGGTGTGGCAGCTGGGAGAATGCTGGGTGTATAGTGGGTGCCTAGAACACATCAACACACTGATCCATGACAACACCCAGGCCACAAACCACCCTTGGGACACATTGCCTGACAATGATCAAGACCCTCCAATTATTGGCCTGAGCTGATGCAAAGATCGTTTTTGTGGTGTTTTCTAACCAACTAAAATACAATAACTGGTTTGCTTTCAAGAATGCTGATTTGTCTTGGTCAGATAGATGAATAAAAGCCATACCATGAAGAAGTTTACAGCCACAAGGTAATTTTAGAACTTTAATTTAGTTCATAATTGAGGGGTTGATATGTGCCCAGCTCTGTATTGGGAATGGTGGACAAAATGCTGTTTTTCTTTTCTTTTCTTTTCTTTTCTTTTCTTTTCTTTTCTTTTCTTTTTTCTTTTCGTTTGTTTTGTTTGTTTTTGTTATTGTTTTTTTTTAAAGATTTTTTGTTTTTTTTTAAAGATTTATTTATTTATTATATGTAAGTACACTGTAGCTGTCTTCAGACACTCCAGAAGAGGGCACCAGATCTCATTACGGATGGTTGTGAGCCACCATGTGGATGCTGGGATTTGAACTTATCACCTTCGAAAGAGCAGTCGGGTGCTCTTACCCACTGAGCCATCTCACCAGCCCATGTTATTGTTTTTCGAGACAGTATTTCTCTGTGTAGCCCTGACTGTCCTGGAACTCACTCTGTAGACCAGGCTGTCCTCGAACTCAGAAATCAGCCTGCCTCTGCCTCCCGAGTGCTGGCATTAAAGATGTGTGCCACCATGTCCGGCCATAATGCTGTTTCTAAGACTGAAAGATAGTGCAGCTGATAGAGTATTTGTCTGGCATGCAGGAAGCCCTGAGGTTCTGTCCCCACCACATTCTTGTGTAATCTCAGCTCTTGGGAGATAGAAGCAGGAGGATGAGAAGTTCAAGGTCATCCTTGACTACATAGGAAGTTAGAGGCTAGCCTGGGCTACAAGACATCCTAACTTAAGCAAAAACAAACACAAACAAACAAATTAACAAACTGGGTTGGAGAGATGATTGAGCAATTAAAAGCACTCTCTTGTAGGAAACCCAAGTTCAGTTCCCAGTACCCACATGATGGCTCACAACAATCTAAATCTCTAGTTCCAGGTAATCCAACATCCCCTCCCTTTCCTTTCTGATCTTTGTGGGTACCAATACACACATGGTACACATACATACATGCAGGTGAAATACTCAAACATAAAATTAAATAAATCTAAAAAATTTATTAAAACAAACAAAAAACTCTAAATATCCCCCCAAACAAAAGAATGTTGTTTCTCGAGCTGCCATATTGGAAAGGGGGTACCATTAGGCTTGAGGAGGGTGGTTGAAGGTCATCTTCCAGGTCTGTCCTATAATGGGTATAGTTTTATGTAGTCAACGTTCTTGGGATGGTTCTGGAGGACCTGTGAAAGTTGAGGGTTAGCTTTACCTACGCTTCCTGCAGGATTTCTGAGTTCGAGGCCAGCCTGGTCTACAAAGTGAGTTCCAGGACAGCCAGGGCTATACAGAGAAACCCTGTCTGGAAAAACAAAACAAAACAAACAAAACAAAACAAACAAACAACAATAAAAACCTAAGCTAATGTATAACCTCTAGAACCAAAACAAAGCATTTTGTTTCCTTGGTCTAGAAAGCAGAAATCCGTATATAATCTGGCATGTTGTATGTGCTGGGACAGGGAAGTCAAAAGAGGTTCTGCAGGTCAGAGGAGGGCTACCTACTACCTCCAATACCTGCCAACAGGGGGAGAGGTGATATGACGGGCTCACAGATGGGGTTACTAAGTAGCCTAAGCTTCCTTTGTTGTTGTTGTTGTTGTTTGTTTTTCTAGACAGGGTTTCTCTGTGTAACCCTGGCTGTCCTGGAACTCACTCTCTAGACCAGGCTGGCCTCCAACTCAGAAATCCGCCTGCCTCTGCCTCCGGAGTGCTGTGATTAAAGGCGTGCGAAACTACCGCCTGGCTTTTTTGGTTTTTTTTTTTTCCAAGAAAGGGTTTCTTTGTGTATCCCCAGCTGTCCTGGAACTAGTTCTGTAGACCAGGCTGGCCTCAAACTCACAGAAATCCACCTGCCTCTGCCACTGTGCTGGAGTTAAAGGCTTGTGCCACCACCTTTTGACAAGATTTTTTTGTTTGTTTTTTGTTTTTTGGAGACAGGGTTTCTCTGTGTAGCCCTGGCTGTCCTGGAACTCATTCTGTAGACCAGGCTGGCTTCGAACTCAGAAATCTGCCTGTCGCTGGGTGGTGGTTGCACACGCCTCTAATCCCAGCACTTGGGAGGCAGAGGCAGGCAGATTTCTGAGTTCGAGGCCAGCCTGGTCTACAGAGTGAGTTCCAGGACACAGGACAGCCAGGACTACACAGAGAAACCCTGTCTAGAAAAACCAAAAAAAAAAAGAAAGAAAGAAAGAAAGAAAGAAAGAAAGAAAGAAAGAAAGAAAGAAAGAAAGAAAGAAAGAAAACTGCCTGTCTCTGCCTCCCAAGTGCTGGGATTTAGGGCGTGTGCCTCCATCGCTTGGCAAGATTTTTTAAAAAGTGAGGGTTGAGTGCCACTGTGATTTTGCTAGATATCTAAGGATGATCTCAAGTTCCCAATCCTTCTGCGTCTACCTCCTGAGTGTTGGGAGTACAGGTGTGTGTGGCCACACTCGGTTTTCCTTTAAGGATTGAAACCATGGCTTCATGCACGCTAGGTAAGAACTCTATCGACTCAGTCACATCCCTGCACATGCTTTTATAAAGAGGTTTTCCCCGTAAGTGTGTTGGACTAAGAGTACATGATTATACTGTATGGTCACAGACTCTGTCAGTGTACATTATTATAGGCCTCACACAGGACAGATATCTTTGCCAGAGTATTCTCACATCTCATAGTGTTCCCTGCAAAGGGCATTAAGGTGAATATAAAATTCACCCCCCTGCCTAACTGCTGGCTGTAGGCCTTCTGCATTTAACTTGAATACATAACAGCTTCCTTAGATCTATCCCAGAGTTAACATTAGGTCCACAGCACTTCACTAACCTAGTGTCCAGGAAAAAGCATCACAGAGGAATAGCAGTGGATACCTTATGTCTGTCCTGGGCAAGCCAGCATCACAGTGTGCACACCTTCACTTTCTGTGAGGCTGTTTTGACAAACTTTCACTTGGTGACATTGCTATGAGCTTATATCTCAAGTCATTATGAGGAACAGGCCGGTGACTCTTGCCTGTGTCCTCTCCATGAAGACTAGATGGGGGGACTGATTTCTGAGGTCAGAGGCAGGAATAATGGTCTTTTATTTGTTCAATAACCATTTGCTGAGTGTCCATTGTATACGGACACTATGAGACACTGTGGTTAGACTTACAGATGTAGTGAATACTCAACTCAACTCATCAATTAATTTCATAAAGTATTACAATTTCCATATCTATTACTAGGAAAAACAGGAGGGACTTTAGGATGCAAGAAAGTGAATCCAAGAGCTAACAGGGGTTGAGGGTGGGATGTTTCTCCTGAGCAATTATTATGTTTTCTTTCTTTTTTTTTTTTTTTGGTTTTTCGAGACAGGGTTTCTCTGTGTAGCCCTGGCTGTCCTGAAACTCACTTTGTAGACCAGTCTGGCCTCGAACTCAGAAATCCGCCTGCCTCTGCCTCTGGAGTGCTGGGATTAAAGGTGTGCGACGCCTGGCAATTATTATGTTTTCTACTCATTCACACTGGTTCTTTTCACTTTAAAATAATGGAAAGGTTAAGAAGTTTGTAGCTCACCTCTGAAAAAGTCTGTGGTCTGCTTTCATTTCATTTTTGGAACAACTATTAACTAAAAGCCTACTATGTGTTGGGACCAGGAAGACACTGAGCAAACAAAAGAAATAAACAAGGGGAGACGTGGATGAAGAAGTGAACCATTAAAGGATGACGTCAAATGCTGTGCTCAGGACTCCAGGCAACACAAGCATCACTGGCAATAGCATGGCTGGCTTTCAGCTGGGAAGAGGCTCCTTGGTGCAGTTTCCAGGAATGGTTCTGGGGGCTGTTATTCATTTCTAGGCTTCTATCTCAGCACCAAGGAAATTCAGGCACATGATATGCTTCTAAGAGATTAAAACCTTTTTTTTTTTAATTTATTTATTTATTATATATGTAAGTACACTGTAGCTGTCTTCAGACACTCCAGAAGAGGGCATCAGATTTCGTTACGGATGGTTGTGAGCCACCATGTGGTTGCTGGGATTTGAACTCGGGACCTTCGGAAGAGCAGTCGGGTGCTCTTACCCACTGAGCCATCTCACCAGCCCCGATTAAAACGTTTTTAAGCCCAACTGTGTATAAGCACATGTGCAGAGGTTAGAAGATAGCAGGTCTCTTCCTCAGAGGCAATGTCCACCTCCTTTGACACAGCCTCTCTTTGGCCTAGGGTTCATCAGTTAGAGTAGACTGGCTGGCTAGTGAGCCCAGGGTCTTCTTGTCTCTGCCTCTGCAGTGCTGGGGTTACACATACACATCACCACCACATGGGGCATTTTTACGTGTATTCTGGGGATTGTACTCAGGTCCTCATGTTTGCTAGAGTTGTTTTCTCTCCAGCCATAGTATGTGTCTGTTTGTGTGTGTGATTTTATCTAGAAGGCAAAGACATAAAAAAGTGAAGTTCTTGCCGGGCAGTGGTGGTGCACGCCTTTAATCCCAGCACTTGGGGGGCAGAGGCAGGTGGATTTCTGAGTTCAAGGCCAGCCTGATCTATAGAGTGAGTTCCAGGACAACCAGGGATACACAGAGACCCTGTCTCGAGAAAAAAAAAAAGTGAAGTTCTTTGGAATGCAGAGAGAGGTGGATCTCTGTGATTTTGAGGCCAAGCTGATCTACCCAGCAAGTTCCAGGACAGTCAGAGCTATATAATAGATTTGGTCTGTCTGTCCATCTCTCTTATACACATACATTCTTACCACACTTTGTGGGAACTGATTGAAATGACAAATAGCATTTGAGAGACCAGAAGGGAAAGGTGTTGTGAAAAGGGAACCTGCAACATTTCTGGGGCCACAGAATAATCTCCTACTAGGCAAGGCAAAGGCTCTGGGAATGCTGGCAACATCCTCAGCCATCACCACCATCCAGATAAGCTTGTCAGGATGGACACATCTACTGCGGTTCTCATACTGGACACATCTTCATTTGCTCCTTTCATCTTATACAAAGTGTGGCAAGGATATGGCAGACTTCAGGGCCCAGGACAGTGCCATTCCCTCTCTTCTCAAACATCTGAAGGCCTACAACATAATCTTCATAGGTTCCCAGCCCTTATTCTTGATCACAGTTTGCAGCACGGGCACTAGGTTTTTAAATCTTCTTATTCATTTTATTGCTCTTGGGGCTCATTGGGACCTTGAGCACCCTGGCCTTGGTGGAGTTCTGTCCCAGAGCCCTCATTAGTGCCCTACATTGGGTAGATGTAGTGAGAAGTCTGGATTTTGGGATTCTTAAAAAAAACATGGAAATATTATATGAATGTTTTTGTTTTAATCCCAGGTGTAGGGATGTAGGACTGTTTCAGACTGCAGCAGCTGACTATGATTTGCCTTCTGCCATAGCAGAGGCACGGTTTTGTCAGCTGCAGATCGTTTCTATGACTGTATGACATTTGGAAATTTTGGGAACTTTTCAGAGGGTATATAAATGCTAGGGCCCCAAGAGGCATGGTGGGTGGTTGTTGGTTATTCAGGTAGTTTGGCATGGGTTTGTTAGTTGTGCTTAAAAAAGAAATAAGAAAGAAACTAGATTCTGAGATCTCTCTCTCTCCCCACTTTCCCTCTTTCTCTCCTAACTAGTGATAGAGAGTGAAACTGGGGGGAATAAACTGTGGGAAAAAGAAGAACCCACAAAGTAGCTAAGGTACAGGTGTACAAGACCTTGATATGGCCTACTCAGTTAAGAAGTTGCAAAGCTTCTTTGAGTTCTATGGTTTGATTTTTTTTTTCAAGACAGGGTTTCTCTGTATAGCCCTGGCTGTCCTGGAACTCACTTTGTAGACCAGGCTAGCCTCGAACTCAGAAATCCGCCTGCCCCTTCCTCCGCCTCCCGAGTGCTGGGACTAAAGGCGTGCGCCACCACGCCCGGCTATTTTTTTTTTTTTTTTGGACAAAATTATTTTTATTGCTACTTCATAAATGTAATTTTGCCACTGCTAGGAATTGTAATATAAATATTCGTGTTTTCTGCTGGTTTTAGGTAACCCCTGTGAAAGTGTCACTCCATCCAAAGGGGTTGAGATCCCCAGGTTGAGAACCTCTGATCTACTAGATAGTGATAATGGGGGTGTTTTCATTTGCATTCTCTGCCATCTGTTCTTCATCGTCTGTAAGATAGTGATAATGGTAGTGTTTTCATTAGAGGGTACTGGTGAGAAAGATGTTAGATCCTGTTTATTAAAAGGTGAAGAAGATTGTACCTGGTAAAGAAATGGAGCCAGAGAAAGGTCAAGTAACCTCAAAGAGATTCCAATCTGAGGTAGAGGAGACAGACAAACAGGCCATGCCAGCCTAGTATGACAAACACCTCAGGCAGCATCCAGTAAGCTGAGGATGTGTGGGAGGGGTGCTAGATTAGGGTCCCCTGGGAACATGGCCTGAGGTGGGGCTCTTGAGTCAGTGATGACTGAAGAGTGCTGGAGGGCTCAGCTCCTTTCACCATGACTCAAAGCCTCAGATGGAACTGTATAGCCGAATGTGAGTGCCGGGTAAAGTTTCTGAATGCACACCACCAAAAAGAACTCAAAAATGAGTGTGTGACAAATCTAAGGTGTTTCTTAGCTGTGCTCACATGTGCTATATCATGTGATTTTTTTTTTTTTACCACAGCCATGGTTCTAGACATGCAACATGTGTAGTTGCTTTGCATGACATATACAAAGCCAGCGACTGTTGCCTGAAACACCTCTGTTCAGATTTAAAGCTGTTGCGTGCTATAAACTGCAGAAGGCATGCTGAGTACAGACATGCTCGTATAGACGCCTAGTAGCTAAATGACAGGAAACAAACAAAGACTTTAATATTTTCCTGCCATCATTTCTTAGCATGTAAGTATCACATTTATATATATTTCGGTTGTATTGTGTTAGAGTATATAGTTGGTAGAGTGCTTGTCTGTTATAGTGCAAGCCCTGGTTCGGTGCACAATCCCAGGCACAAAAAGCTTGGTGGTTCATGTCTGTAATCCTTGTATTTCATAAGTGGAGGTAGAAGGATCAGAAGTTCAAGGTTGTACTTGTATTAAAGAGAGAGAGAGAGAGAGAGAGAGAGAGAGAGAGAGAGAGAGAGAGAGAGAGAAAGGAGCAGGGCAGTGGTGGCACATGCCTTTGGTCCCAGCACTTGGGAGGCAAAGGCAGGAGGATTTCTGAGTCCAAGGCCACCCTGGTCTACAGAGTGAGTTCCAGGATAGCCAGGGCTATACAGAGAAACCCTGTCTCCAAAAACCAAAAACTAAAACAAAACAAAACAAAACAAACAAAAAAAAAAAAAAAAAAAAAAAAAAAAAAAAAAAAAAAAAAAAAAAAAAAAAAAAAAAAGAAAGAAAGAAAGGGAAAGAATGCTTGATTAAAAACTTGCTGTTTGAGTTGCTGACTGACTTGATTTGAATTTTAAAAGAATCATTAAATGAATTTTGGCTTGGGATTAGAACTTCCAGCAACTTCTGAAATGGCTATAAGCATAATTCTGACATTTTTACATTTAGTTATACACATTTATTTGGTCTTCTCATCACTGATTATACAATCTATCAACTCTAGAAAACTTTGATGATACCCTATATGCTGTAGTATCACATATTCAACCAAGATTTAGAGTGTGTGTGTGTGTGTGTGTGTGTGTGTGTGTGTGTGTGTGTGTGTGTATTTACTTGTATTGGGACATGTTAAGGCTAAGAGGCCTGAGAATGACATTAGAATGTCTTCCTCATATGTTTCTCCAGCTTTATTTTATTGTTTTTATTTTATTTTATTTTGTTTGTTTGTTTTTTTCGAGACAGGGTTTCTCTGTGTATCCATGGCTGTCCTGGAACTTACTTTGTAGACCAGGCTGGCCTCGAACTCAGAAATCTGCCTGCCTCTGCCTCCCAAGTGCTGGGATTAAAAGCGTGTGCTACCACTGCCCGGCTCCAGCTTTATATTTGAAAAAGTGTCTCTCACTGAATCTGGAGCTTGCCTTTTTGTCTAGACTCGATGGTCTGGCCAATAAGCCCTTGAGACCCACTTGTTTCTGCCTCCCAGTGCTGGGGTTACTGGTGTGAGCTGCCCACCTTTTCACGTGGGTGCTGGGGATTCAAACTCAGGTTGGTCCTCATGCTTGTGTAGAAAGTACTTTATTGAACCATCTTCCCAGAGATCTAATCTTTTTATGTAAAAATAATCTCATGTATTTCAGTAGTATGCAAATTGCTTTAATCTTCAATATACTATGTATATATATGTGTATATATATATATATATATATATATATATATATATATATATATTACACACATAAAAAGAGGTATCTTAAACTTATGATCTATTACAGCAAATCTTTGATTTACCTATATATCCGGGGTTACTTCTTAGGTGGGTGAAAAATGTTTCCTGTTCTAGGCTAAAGCGCATGACAGAGTGAGGGGGAAGACCATAGGGCAAGGAAGAAGCTAGGTAATATGTATGTTTCATTTAGAGACTGGCAGGCTTTGGCCTTCATACCATTTCTGTACTTCTGTAAGGAAAGGTTTATTGAAACACAGTTTTCTTCGGACAAGCCATACTTACTTCATGATGTATTAACTGTTTCAACTTCTGTGCTATGAAGACCGAGCTCAGTTGTTTGTGTAGCATCAAGTATTGGTTTCCTGTCCTTTTTAGAAAGTTTGCTTTGACCTCATTCTCTGAGGAGCTGATGAAAGGCATCACAGAGAGGCAGGTGCAGATGGAGGACAAGATGCCTAGCTGACTAGGGAGGGGAATTACTCATGAAGTTCAGAACAAGTCCAGGCTAGGGATATAAATTCCAGAGTTGTCATTTTGATCATGATTATTTAGAAGATGATTTTAAGTGTAGACTTTTCAAATAAGGCCCAAGGCAGAACAGTATTTACAAATTAAGAAGAGGATCTAGGCAGATGCAGAAGGCCTATAACTCAGGAAAAGAATGAATATGGTTTCCTAGAAGCCAAGGGAAGACCATTTTAGGGAGGGAATGACCAGCTGGGACACAAGATGCTACAGAAGATGTCAGTTCAGCGGGCTGTTTTTTTGGGACTATGGCTGCACATAGAAGCTTACAGGAAGGCTGAGTCTAAGGTTAGGAAAACAAGTAGTTCAAGTATGTGTGCACACACAAATGCATTCACATCATGTACATATTGTCTTCCTTTAGGGCCTGAGAACAGATATGAAATTAGAATCTGTATCCTATGTTCAGAGAAAAGGTTTGGGAACATGAACTTGATTTTTGACCAAAACATTTTTGGTGGAATTACAGAACATAAAGTAGGCTGGAGACAGTTCAGGCTTTAACAACTATGGCTCATGACCAAAACACATAAAAAGTTTAGTTAACAAGAACATGAACAATGGCTGACTAGAACTCGTACAAGGAAAGGGGCAAAAAAACAAAACCCAGAGATAGTGCCAACATTTTTCTTGAGTTTTGCTGAAAAGTGATAGAATGGGCGGTGAGCAGAGATGGCAGTAGACATCCAAACAAGGGCCCTGGGCAAATATGGGAGGACACGGAACACTCCGCACTGGGGTAGTAAAAGGTGATGTGGAGGGGAGACATCCCAGGTATCGGTGAGTTGACAGGCTTGTATGGCACCTGAAGCAGTGAGGAGAGGGGCTGCCCTCTCCAGTGCAGCCACTTGTCTGAAGTGCCAGGATGAAAGACCATGCTGCCTGCACACACGAAAGCAAGACCATAAGTGGAGATAATATGGGAGCGTGGAGGGGAATGAAGGGGTCCCCTAGAAGAGCGACTGGGTGAGGAGTTCAGTTTTGTACCTCTTACTGAAGCTTCTTGGAGCAGAGCTGTTTGTGTATTCGGGAAGACTCAGAGCATGCTGTTGGTTGCGATCTGAAAGAATCCGGAAGTCTCTGAGAGGAGCCCCTGTGGAAGACTCCTAAGTGGTTTCTTGGAATTTCACTTGTTTGAGTCATTTTCTTGAAAAACCAGTATGGTCATGGGGGCATACCTTTTCTTTAACTCTTTCAGCAAAGACAGGGGGAAAAAAAGCAGTAAATTGCTCTTAATGGAAGGAAACAAGCCTCCTGGATGGAGTTCAAGGTACAAAGTACTTCCCATGGAAACCTTTGTGTAGTATTTGCAGGGTAGAGGGTATTAAAAACTCACATGGATTTATGTACTATTCAAAAGACAAAATTATCACGTTATAAGTGTCTACAGCTTTCCACTCTCCTCAGGGGAACTGAAAACCTTTCGCCTACAATGCTCTTCATGGAGCTGCCCTTCCAACTCTCCAGCCTGCACTGTTTACTCTGCAAGGCTCTTCTGGACCTCGCCTGGAATGTGCACACAGGCTTTTTCTTCTGCCTCTTTTTCTATTCCTACCTCCCTTCCTTGCCAGTAAACGTTTCTGCTTCTGACCCCATCCCACATACGTGTTCATAACCCGCTGGCCATTAACTCCCCAAGTCCCAAGCATCTGGGAAAATCCCGATTATTTGTTAGAAGTGGGTTCGTTTGCCTCTCTACATTTAGTGCCGGATGGACCTAGGCTCGCGACCCTTGTTCTAATGCAGGCACCGTCAGGGTGCGTTGTGTGGAAAGGCAGCTGTCTAGGACGTGAAGCCAAGCGGCCCGGTACAAGAAGGGGTCACCGGGAGAAGGCGGTGCGGGGCGAGACCACGAGATGGTTTGGCCCACAGCCTGAGGGAAGGCGGATGGGAGGTGAGAGTGTCCACCGGCTACTGCGGGACGAGGCGAAGGCCCTCAGGATTCCGGTTAGATGCGAGTCACCAGCAGCCTCTATACCTCGGGCGAGGAAACCCACGGAACCCACAACTCCCGAGACCCACCCGCAGCAGCCACTCAACAAGCCGCGACGAGGCGCCCCGCGCATGCGCACCCTAACCCCACCCTCCCCTGGGCCCGCCTCTCCCCGCCCTCTGCGTGCGCACCGCCTAGAGCCCGCCTCTCAGAAAGACGGCTGGCGCATGCGGCCCGGCCGAGCACTGGCTGCCCGAGGCTCACCGCGCGCGCGCCGGCTTTGCTGTGGCTGACACGAGACTCCGAAGCCGGCCTCAGGTAGGCTGACTTCAGGGATCCCGGAGGAACGGCTCTCGGGTGCAGGAGCCTGTGGCGCCCACAGTGCCCGGCGCGGACGGCCACGCCGCCGGGGCGATAAACGCCTCTTCTCACCAATCAGGGGAGAGCTGGCCCGGCGTTCTGCCCAATGGGCTGCATCGCTAACGGGAGTGGGGCGGGCAGTCCCGGAACGCGAGCTGCCGGCTCCCGCGCGCGGGCCGCGTGGCCCGGCTGAGGAAAGGGACCGAGTCGGGCGGCGCGGGCAGCCGGGTTTGGAGAGGTGGCGAGCGCCGAGTGCCGCCGCGGAGGGGTCTCCCAGAGCCCCAGCCTGTGATGGGGCCCGACTGACGGCCTAGGGATCCTCCCGGCGCTACCCGGCGCGCGGGAGGAAGGGGCTTGTAGGTTCGCTGGGCCTCACGGCCCAGGCTGCCCGGCTGCTGTCGTTCTTTCCAGCCCAGCACGAAGATGCTGGCGTTCTAGAGTCCACTACGTCTGCGTGGCTGCCTGACGTCCACACTCATTATTTTAAATCCTCAGCAGCCGGGTGACGCGGGTGGGTGCCGCTGTGGTTCTCGTCCCACTTTCTACGGCGGTGCGAACCCGGGCTATCAGGCGCTTTGGGGCTAGATTTAGATCTCAGCCCATCAGCGGTGGATCCTGAGCCTGATTTTCACCGATTTCAGTTTTTTTTTTTTTTTTAAACAAAAGCTTTCAAGGTTTTCATTCGTGAATTTCTCTGGTGCCCCTTGCTCTATATTATATAGCTCCTGTACTTGAAAAACCTTTTGTGTCTTGTCATCTTCAGAAAAAAAGTGCAGCGTGGACATTCAACTTTGTCCATGGATTGGCCCCTCCCTGGCCATCCCTTTGCCCTAATCTGATTTTCTTGGTGCATCCTGTGGGCTCACCTACTTGTTCATGCTTTGCCTGATTCTTAGCTCATTTCAGTCAGTCAGCCTTTCGGGCCCATTACAAGGAAGGTTTTCAAAAGGAGCTCCTGGATCCTCTCTCAGTCCAGGTCATCTCTCCCGGGGATACTTAAGTATGGACCCAAATTTGACTTGAGTTTGTGGTGCCCCCAGCATGTGAGTAGCTCTCCCATAATAGGTAGTTTGTAAATGTTAGGGAATGGGTCCTCTTCAACTGGCTGTTTGTGGCTTTTGGAATTTTTTTTGCCAGTCACTCTGGGAGACTGCCAGAATATCTCTCTCTCTCTCTCTCTCTCTCTCTCTCTCTCTCTCTCTCTCTCTCTCTCTCTTTCAGTGTGTGTGTGTGTGTGACAGAGAGAGTAAAGCTGGGACAAGATGAGGTGATTCCGTGACAACCTGTTCTGAACCTAGGAATCTGTAGGAACATGAGAAATTGACTCTGAGTCTAGGCTGTAATCTTAGAAAGGTATGCCAGGATGCCAGGTTAGGACATATCTAAAGTACTAAAATATAGCCAAGTTTGATAAATGCATTAATAAGAAGGAACCATATAATTATGAGGTGACAGTTTTTCTCTCAAGGGTATTGTCTACCCTTTTGGGGTTCACAATTTGCATTAGCATACTAAACACTTCTGAAGGTCTTGGGTTAAAGACTCGTCATCATTTCTTTTGATTTTTTTTTTTCTCTTGCCCATAAAGTCACCTTCCCCTCTTTTGAGATAGGACCTCCATATGTATGTAGATCAGGGTGTCTTTGAACTTGGGGCAACCCTCTTTCTCTTTCCAAGTGCCCCTTTCTTTACAGGAATGGAGTACCACATCCTGTCAAACGTTTCTGGAAAACCCAGTTGTATTTTGCAGAAATATACTTTTGAAACGACTGTGCAGAGGGTAGAAAAAGCAGGATAACATTCCTTACTGTTTAAGGGGAAAGGTATTTCAAGAATTAAGATTTCCTTGCCAAGTATGTTCATTCTTGTTCCTGGGAGGAGTAGAACTGGGAAGTGTGTCCTGCAGAATTCCCCTTTCTTTGTTCCTTAGCTTATTTTTGTTTTAATTTGGCTTCACACAGGGTTTTTAGAGTGGGGGGGGGGGAGTGTCTTCTCTGTGCTAAAGCAAGCATTTCTTGATGCTTGGTGGTGGCATTTTCTTTTTTTGGTCACATTTGGATTTGCTGACCAATTGGTGGCCTCTGAAGCTGGGGACTGGTGATAAATCTTTTGACATGTCACTATGTCATTGCTTGTTGATGCTGTTTTCACTTGACATTCAACTCTGCTGGTCTTGTATTCACTCTACTTGTCTCATGTGTTTCTTTTACTCCCTGCCACTATGTTATTACCCTCTGGGTTTATGAGTTTAATGTCTTGTTCTCTATTCAGTGTGTGCTTCTGACTAGGTTATTTCACAAGTTTCATTTCCTGCAACCGGTATCATTTCTGTAGGGCATACCTGGGAGAGACTGCTCCCAAGAAGCAACTTATTAAAGTACAGATGAGAACTACCTGTAATTGAAGGAACTGTATGGTTTTTTTAGACTTCTTTTAAAGGCTCAACAGTTCTTTTCTGTTGGTCAGACTTCCAGAACTTTGTTTTCTCTGTGTGATAGCAACTTTTCAAGGAGAATTTGAATGCTTATTAAAGATTGTGATTTCCCCCACCCTCCTATACCAGGCAAGTGTCTCAATATTTACCCTGTGTGGGGAAAAAAAGTCACAATCTTGAATAAGCTACAAAGTTTTATTTGTAAGATATATGTATATAAACGTGTGTATTTATATATAAAATTTCCATCCAGGTTAAAAGAAAAATGAAGTACATTCTAGTTACTGGTGGTGTTATATCAGGAATTGGAAAAGGAGTCATCGCCAGCAGTGTGGGCACAATACTTAAATCATGTGGCTTACATGTAACATCAATTAAAATTGACCCCTATATTAACATTGATGCAGGAACATTCTCTCCTTATGAACATGGTAAGCAAATTGCATTTTTTTTCTCATTTAAATAGTAATGTGCCTGGGAGAACATGCTAGCTTTGGGGCATGAGGTATACATCTTGTATAACTTCCATTTCCTTCCTTCTAGAATGATCCTTAGTGTAACAGAATGATGCTTTTTCTCTCTTAGATTAAGAGAAAGCTGCTTTCTTAATAGATTACCCAAGAGTTTCTATAATACATGTGAAATACAGGGGTGAGGTGGGGTGGTGGCAGCTGAACAAAATTTTTTATTCCCTTGAAAAATGAAACATTTGAGAAGATGGAATATGCTGCTTTGTGTCCCCAATCTGTAGAAATTGCATGGGTGAGTAGAAGCTGTAAGAGAAGAGATTAGGTTTTGGGCCTGTTATGACAAGTGTCTTTCAAACAGGGACATTTTGTAGCAAAAAGAAGATGCTGGTCTTGAAGAGTAGGTAAGCTTGGGATTCTTGTTTTCCTACTAGAGTTGAGTAATATTCATAATGAGGATATTTTGGAGTGAAAGTTGAACCCATAAAGGATAGAAGATAGCATTTTACTTTGTTATTGAAATATTTTTTCTTTTTGATTTTTGAGATAGGGTTTTTGTTTTTTGTTTTTTGTTTTTCGAGACAGGGTTTCTCTGTGTAGTCCTGGCTGTCCTGGAACTCACTCTAAAGACCAGGCTGGCCTTGAACTCAGAAACCCGCCTGTCTCTGCCTTCCAAGTGCTAGGATTAAAGGAGTGCGCCACCAAGCCCGGCAACAATAGAACTCTTAAGTCTCCATGCCTTCAAGTTTTAAAATTCTATACATTTGTTTTCTGGTTTTGAAGTAAAAATTCTGTAAGGATAAGTAGCATTAGAAGATCCATATATTAAAGGAATTTTGTTGTTGCTATTCTCATTTCTAGGGAATTGAGCCTAGGGCATTGTGTATGCTAGCAGTATCTATCTATCTATCTATCTATCTATCTATCTATCTATCTATCTCTAGATAGGTATTTTTTTATCCCTATAGATAGAGCTAGATAAGTAGATGCTGCTTTTGGAGGGATTTTAATATAAAGTTCTTGAGAAGTGGATGAGTTCCTTTTATAAAAGGTTGATATAAGACTGTTTCCTTCCCTGTTTTTGAGCTTGTCCTCTATGTTGGTGGTAAGAGTGAGTCATTCTAGGTAGTGTTTCCACTAGTAAGTTATAAAGAGTAAATGTTAAACAAAGGATGGAGCAACTTGGGCTGCTGAATAACTACTCAGAACTAAAGTGTAGCTCAAGCTGGCTTGTAAATTCAATACCACCTTTTTGTGTATATGTCTAGGGATTTCGAAATGTCCCATTTCTATTCTTGGACATTTTCTACTTCAGTAGGTGTTTTGCTCAAGATGCTGGCCTTGCCCTCCGACCCGTGCTGCTTAACTGTTCCCGGTAGAGAGTGAGTTCAGGCTGAAAGCTTCCTCTCTTGGAGAATAATTGCTTATTTTTCTTTTTATGACATATTTAATTTTCTAGAAATGATGTCCTTGTTTTGTAATCAGATTATACAGACTTTGTTCTGAGTGTTTATATTTCAAGATTGAAATTGCACCATAGCAAATGTGTTTTTCATTTCCTTGAACATGTTCACTCTTCACTGCAGGAGAAGTCTTTGTGCTGGATGATGGTGGAGAAGTTGATCTTGACTTGGGAAATTATGAGCGTTTCCTTGATATCCGCCTCACCAAGGACAATAATCTGACCACAGGGAAGATATACCAGTATGTCATTAACAAGGAGCGCAAAGGAGATTACTTAGGGAAGACTGTTCAGGGTAAGGCTGGATTTACCTTTAAGGCATAAGTTATTAGCCAATTTAATTTCTTTTTAGTTCAAAAACTTTTATATGATTTTACTATTTTGTCAAGGTATTACCAAAATATCCTTTCAGCTGGAAATTCAGAATTGTATGGTTGTTCACTCAAAAAAGAATGTGAGAAAGCCATTGTTGTAGTAATGGCATTGGTAGTGTTAGTCTAGCATAGTGGCATGATTGGAGTCCAGCGAGCTGTTACTTTTACATGCTGAGCAGTGAAGGCAGCTTGATTGGGGCCTAATGCCAGGTGGCTGTGTAAGTGAGGAGGAAATGAGCTTCCATTGCATATGTTGGTTTTCTGTGTCATGTGGGCTGGTGGGAGTCTGAGAAGTAGGCTCTTGGAGCCCTCTTGAGCTTTCATCAGCACAGCTGACATCTGTTGACTGTTCTGAGATTTCCTATAA
This sequence comes from Mus minutoides, assembly GCA_902729485.2. Lineage (NCBI taxonomy): Eukaryota > Metazoa > Chordata > Mammalia > Rodentia > Muridae > Mus > Mus minutoides. Next base: position 72,454 of record LR750412.1, on the reverse strand, counting down.
GTAGTCATTTGGGAAAAGTGTTCTCATTTGAAAAGGTGGCATTGGGACACCATTGGTCTAGTGGGCCATTGCTTTCCTCGGAGTTATAAGAACAGATTTGCATTTGATTTTTGCCTTGGTTGCACTGAGAGCTAAGGTTCAGCTTGACACCTGGTTCTGGCATGGGGCTGCCTTTGCCAGATCAAGGCTTAATTATTTGTTTATTTGGGGCTTAACTCTGTTACTTACTCGCCCTATGAATACCCTTTCTGTGAAATGGAGAAGGCCAAGGCTTCTGCTACTTGAGTTAAGGGACTGCGTCAGTATGGTGCTGCTCCAGCTTTCTTTCTTTCTTTCTTTCTTTCTTTCTTTCTTTCTTTTTTTTTTTTTTTTCCCCCTAGGTTTTGTTAAGACAGGGTTTCTCTGTATAGCCCTGGCTGTCCCGGAACTCACTTTGTAGACCAGGCTAGCCTTGAACTCAGAAATCCGCCTGCCTCTGCCTCCCACGTGCTAGGTAGGATTAAAGGCGTGCACCACTACTGACCGGCATGCTGTTCCACCTTTCTGACATATGGAAGGGACTATTGTGAATTAAGGTTACGTCAGACATACAATTGCTGGTTCAGGTGTACTTGTTTTTCTGTTCATTATCAAGAAATGTTTACTGAATACTCAACTGTGGTCAGACCCTTACTGGTCCAGCTCAGTATATGTGATGAGGAGACCATTGAGGTCACTATCCTCATGTTAGTTGGCCATGGGACAGGCAGAAAACAAATCACATGAGATGTCTGATAGGATGTGTGATGGAAGTAAAGAGTAGGGCCAGAAAGCGTGACTGGGAAAGCCACACTCCAGGCAGGTGCCTTGGGGCTCCAGGAGAGAGCTTGAGCTTAGGAGCCAGTTAAGAAGCGTGAAGGAGGAGGCACAGCACACAGGCCTCAGACCACTGGGATCTTTGGGCAAGGGTTAGAGGGAGGCTGCTGTGGCTGAGACACTACAGTCTGGAGCAACGGAGCAGACACTCTGTGGATCTTGTGATGCTTTCATTGAGTACTAGAGTTTAAATGTGGAATGGTGAGTTCTGATTAGTGTTTATAGATCACTTGGCTGCTCATTAGCACTGCTTCCAACCCCAGATCATTCCCAACAGTAACCTTTGTACTTTAGGGACTTTCATTCTTGAGCTCAACAACTGTGATTGTAAAGTGTCCCATAGTAGCTGGTTATTACTTATTCCTGGATGGGCAGCTGTAAAGACATTCTCACAAGTTGAGATAGCAGTTATTGCTACTTGATAGATGGAGACACCGAGCTGAAAAATAGAGGAAACTTTTTATTCTTATATTAAATCAGTGAGCCACATCTAGTGCGTGGTGAACTGAGATTTCATCCTAGCTGCTGTGCTTTCATACTCTGCTGTGTTGTTATGTCTCTTGCAGTAGATTGTCTATACTTTGGTAAACTGCAATCAAATGGCACAGGGTTCTGATAGACCGTTTGCTCCTGGAAAACCACTCAGGTGTGATGTACCCACCGCAGCTTCAGCTAGGAGCAGTAGGGGTGGTCACATGGTCTTGTGTCCATGTGTGGCCAGAAGAGTAGACTGCATAGGGTAGGTGTTCTGAGGTCTTTAGGGAGCCACTCTTATTTTATTTTTTAAAAAGCTATATTGAAGACAGGTTTATTGGGAAGCTGCTTTCGGGTGAATTCACTAGTCCCAAGGACTGAAGCCAGGGAAGTCACCATGGGGGTCGCAGGTTGGGAGAAACAGCAGAGAGAAGAGAGTAGGGAGCCACTCTTGGCTTCATTCACCGACTTCCAGCAACAATCTGGAAATGAGGCTTAGGGAAGTGTGAGCCCAAAGATTTATTGAGTCATTTAAAGGTACTTCAAAAGTGATTATATGATTATATTTCTTGTTTAGGCAAAAAAGTACCTCATTATTTGTTCATCCAGGCAGAAAAGTATATAATTTTATTTTATCAGTGAATGTATTTACCTTCATAAATGCTGATTGACAGCAAGAGCAAGTCACAGGTCTCTTTTCTCTCTCTCAGTTGTCCCTCACATCACGGATGCAATCCAAGAGTGGGTGATGAGACAGGCATTAATACCTGTAGATGAAGATGGCTTAGAACCTCAAGTGTGTGTAATTGAGGTTTGTATGATTCTTGTCTCTGTGAACTAATTCAGTCATTCTTCTCCTTAGCCACCAGTAGGACTATGTCCAGTGAAACCCCACCCTTCCATTCCTGTCCATGCAGTGTGCAGCAGCAGGTGGAGTTCCCTTCTGTGTGTGCTGAACTCGTAGTGGCAGGACACATTTCTGTCCCTCCCTTGATGTTGGCAGCCCTTTGCTTGCCTCTGGCAGAATTTACCCTGTTACTGTCCTTTGCTTTGTTTCTGTTCTACTGTCCCTTCATTTCAGGACTGCAGTTCACAAGTCCCAGCAGTTTTGTTATAACTGGTAGTTTTTATTAGAAAAGTTATCTAGCTGGGCGTGGTGCTGCACGCCTTTAATCCCAGCACTCGGGAGGCAGAGGCAGGCGGATTTCTGAGTTCGAGGCCAGCCTGGTCTACAAAGTGAGTTCCAGGACAGCCAGGGCTATACAGAGAAACCCTGTCTCGAAAAACCAAAAAAAAAAAAAAAAAAAAAGTTATCTATACTTAAGGAGATACATCTAGGTTTCACTCTATCCTTTGTGGCTCTCAAGTGAATTAAAGGTACCTAATAATAATAGTTTAGTTCCTGGTACAGTTTTTTTTTTGGGGGGGGGCGGGTTCAAGACAGGGTTTCTGTGTAGCCTGACTGTCCTAGAACTAGCTCTGTAGATCAGGCTGGCTTCAAACTAACAGAATTCTGTCTGCCTCAGCCTCTCAAGTGCTAGGATTAAAGGTGTGCCTAGCTCCTGGTACCTTTAAACCTGACCATTTTCCTAAAATGCTGTGGCAATATCTACAATATTCTTGAGGTAATCAAGAGATTTTAACAGCACCACTTTTGAGCACAAAGCAGTGTCTGAAGACTGACTTCTGCAGGGCTACTAGGCGTTTGCGGTCACACTGTAACTGGGTACTGAATTGAGACAGCTCGGGTTAGAGAGTCAACATTTAACTCCTGACATGCTGTGTCCTTTCAGCTTGGTGGCACAGTGGGAGACATTGAAAGCATGCCCTTCATTGAGGCCTTCCGCCAGTTCCAGTTCAAGGTCAAGAGGGAAAACTTTTGTAATATCCATGTCAGTCTGGTTCCTCAGGTAAGGCATGTAGTTTAGCTCTAATAGCTTTCAACACTGAAGGTTCTGGAAATAGGAAATAAAGAACTGTGAGTTGAGTGTTATAATCACTTTTTTTTTTTTTTTTTTTTTTTTTTTGGTTTTTAGAGACAGGGTTTCTCTGTATAGCCCTGGCTGACCTGGAACTCACTGTGTAGACCAGGCTGGCCTCGAACTCAGAAATCCGCCTGTCTCTGCCTCCCAAGTGCTGGGATTAAAGGCGTGCACCACCATTCCCGGCTATAATCACATTCTTATATTTACTTATTTTGTGTGTGTGTTGGTGGGTGGAGAGCATACCTGCTGAGCCTTCTTGCCAGTCCATGATATGAAAGATTAAATGGAAAACATTTAAAAAATGAAACAGGACAGTTGAAATTAAAGATGATAGATTGAACTTGTATGCTTATCTTTACTATCTGTCAAAGTAAAATAATTTAAGACAGAAATTCAAAAAAGATAGATGGCGTGAAGAATTGGTGGTAATGAAAGTAAGGAATTTACAAAGCTGCTGAAGGAGCAGCCTTGCAGCAGAAGATGTTGAGAAGTCACCCCTTTTCTCGTGGACTCTTTAGAGGCTCAGGATGGGCAGTGGGAGGCTTTCAGGCTCTTCTGGGAGTAGAATAAGGGCTCACTGTAACTGTTGCTTTAGAAGAGGTGAACTGCCGGGCGTGGTGGTGCATGCCTTTAATCCCAGTACTTGGGAGGCAGAGGCAGGCAGATTTCTGAGTTCGAGGCCAGCCTGGTCTACAAAGTGAGTTCCACGACAGCCAAGGCTACACAGAGAAACCCTGTCTCGAAAAGACCAAAAAAAAAAAAAGAGATGAACTACTTAACTAATTGCTTATGTGCTCATTCTGTCACCTGTGTTTCTTTCTTGCCATAAGATAGCCCTGGGAAGGGTTTCTTGACAGGCAGACACTATGGACAGTTGAGAGCAATGATGCTGGCCATAAACATGCTGTGCTGCTGAGATAGATGCCTTGCTGTCTTCTACCTGCTGGTATCCAGAGGCTTCAGAGCCAGAGTGGGCCCCTCCGCATGGGAAATCTGAGACCTATATATGACTAGCCTAGGAGAAGACACTTACCCTAAGGCTCCCCAGTCACCAGCCTGTCACTTATAGGGAACTTGTAGTTTGCTTAAGAGTCAGCAGCCGGGCTGGCGAGATGGCTCAGTGGTTAAGAGCACTGACTGCTGTTCCGAAGGTCTCGAGTTCAAAATCCCAGCAACCACATGGTGGCTCACAACCATCCGTAACGAGATCTGAGTGTCTGAAGACAGCTACAGTGTACTTAGATGTAATAAATAAGTAAATCTTTAAAAAAAAAAAAAAGTCTGCAGCCAGTGACTGCATGTGCTCAGCAGGAGCTAGATACTGTGAGACAGGCAAGAATTGAAGTTAAGAATTGGGTAAACAAAGATGAAAGTATGAAGGAGGGAGGTTGAAGGAATACCCAGAAAGAAGGAGGTAGAGACAGAAAATAGGAGCGAAGAGGTAAGAACATTAGGAGATTGGCTCAGATGTGTTATATATAAAAGGATATCCTGAAAATTTACAACAAAGAAATGAAGAGAGAAGTGTAGCCTGAAGCAAGTTATCATGTGGCTGGGGGCCAAGAGTTACTGATTGGCTATGGGAATAGAGAAAGATTCCTTTGTGAATGGGTCATCTTGGCTGCTTTATCCTGAAACAACAGAGTTGAATATATATGAAAAGCCATATGATTCACAAAACTCAAAAAGAGTAGTGGGTTTTGAGATAGGCAATGTGTCATAATGTACCTCAGAGCGGCCTGGCCTCACTGTGTAGCCTAGGCTGTTGGCCTTGAACTTTTGGCATCCTAAGGTAATGTGCATGAGCCACGACGCAAGGCTGAAACCTAAAATACTATTAAAACTCTTTTCAGAGTTTTCTGACCTCTTCTCTGAACAAGGAAACGTCAAGATACAGATTGAAAAAGCCCACTGAGTGCTTACTATATATTGGCCAGCACTAAGGTTATTAGCTAGGAGAGTACAGAATAATGGAGCAGAAGACCTCAAAGGCTCTAAGGAAAAAAAAAGATCAGATGACAGTATGGCAAAACTAGGAGCCAGCAGAAAGTGGAGCCATGTCATTAAAGCATTCTGAGGCAGTGATTTTCAACCTTTCTAATGCTGCAACCCTTTAATTCAGTTCCTCATGTTGTAACCCCAATAAAATTTTGTTGTTACTTTTTAACTAGTTTTGTTACTGTTAGGAATTGTAATGTAAATATTTGTTTTCTGATGGTCTTAGGTGGCCCCTATGAATAGGTCCTAAGGCTCAGGTTGAGAATCACTGTTCTAAGGGAAGGTCCTTTCTGAGAATTGTAAACCTAGCAGATTTGTCTTAAGTGTGGGAAGAGAATAAGGACACTTTAATATAGACAGAGATATGGCACATGACTTACCTGAACAGGTCTTTACATACTCAAAAGTGTACACAGCTGAAAAGGATGGTGTCATGATACAGGACAGAGAGAGCTCAACAGAGCATGCCTTAGACAGGAGCCAAAAAAGTAGCAGTGAAACGCAGCAGAAGACTTGAGTTAACATGGGGGTTAGCTCAATGGTAACCCCTTTGTCCTGAGTATGGGCAGAGCCCTGGTTCAGTTGTGCCCAAAATATAGATATAAGCAGAGACATTATTTGGAGGGTTTGGAGAGTGGGAGGACAGGGCCAAGTAGTACTGTCTGTTAAGCTGAACCCCATAGAACCAATAGACTCTAAAACATGCATGTGTAGCTTTAATAAAAATCGAGGCTGAAGTGTACAACTGAATTATTCAGAGGTTTAAAGAAAAGTCATGCTAGGAATTTTTCCTAGAGAAATGAACCACTGTTTTTTCCCTTTTGTAAAACAGCCAAGTTCAACAGGGGAACAGAAGACAAAACCCACCCAGAACAGTGTTCGGGAACTTAGAGGACTCGGGCTTTCTCCAGACTTAGTAAGATTTCCAAGTCATCTCCCACTTGTAATTAAACTCTGACCTGTATGGCAGGGTGGACGTTTGTCAGCATGTGTTTGGTAGTGGAGAAAATAGTTCATGGGGTGGGGCTGGAGTTTGTGTGGACTTCCTGGGTCTTGCTTCTTGCTGCCCTCCATTCCTCCCGAGAACTTTAAGGAGGAAAACCAGGCGGTTAGCTCCTGTAGTTCACTCGTTTCTCCTTTGCTGCCTGTCATACTCTCCTTGGGATGTAGGAATTTTGGAGAAAAAACAGATAGTGGTATGTTTGTGGATTATATGCATTGTGCTTAGAGCTGACATTTTCATCTCTATTTTAATTCCAGTTGTGAAAAAGCCCTACTTTGACCCTTCTTTCTGCTCAGAGTCTCTTGTTTTCTTAATTGCTAGGTGGTGTGCAGGTGCTCAAACCCTCTTGACACATCTGTGAAAGAGAAGATATCAATGTTCTGCCATGTGGAACCTGAGCAAGTAAGTACAACTTCAGCTCTGGAAATGGCTTTTTACTTCTTGCCTAAAGCCAGGACCACAATCTACTTCTCAAGACTTGTTATGTCATTGGTAAGAGACAGAAAACTGTTCCCTAGTTCTTAACACTTTTCCTCTCATCTCCCATCTCTTGTTCTTTGTGCTGTTTGGCGTGAACGTCTCTAGGGTTTCACCTTATTCCTTGTGCATGCTCATCAGTTATCTCAGGCCTGTACTTTTACTTTTGGTTCTTTCTAGCCTTGACTTTATGCTTATCTAATCTTAGTCTCTCAAGTGCTGAGATTACAGGTATATGCCCCCAACCTAGCCATTGCTTTGCTTTTGTGCTTCTGGTGCAAATCCAGTTACACAGTGATACATGGTAAATAGGTGATCTCCAAAAAAGATTGCTAGAGAATGTATCTTACTTAAGCATGTGTACCCCAAGCCAGTTCAGACCAGATTAACCCTTCTATTTTTTATACCCAGATATGTTGGGAGTTTCCTTGACTACAAACTGTCTAAATTTGATTGTTATTTCACCGGCAGGGAAATTTACACTATTGTTCAGAGATGGTAGTACATGTAGCTTGGTGCAGGTTAGAGGTTGAGGGAATCTGAGGCTGCTAGGTGCATTGTTTGAAGATGGGTATATATGTATAGTATGTACAAGTGGAGGAACATGGTTGCTAAGTACATTATTAAAGGGGGGGGTACATAACCCCAAACCAAATGTGGGTCCCAAGCTAAACTGTCTCCTGTTTGCCTACCTTGGTTCTTATTAAAAGCTTTTGCCACATTCTCCTTAACCCTCAGAACCAATCACTTCCCTTTCTGGGTTGCTTGTATGTCTAAGATATGCTGGTCATGAACATGTTTTATGCCTCTCGATATGTATATATACATGCATGTGTAATCCATTTTATGTTTCTGCAACCTGGTATCCTGGTTTTTGTTTTTGTTTTTTTGTTTTTTTTTTCGGTTTTTCGAGACAGGGTTTCTCTGTATAGTCCTGGCAGTCCTGGAACTCACTTTGTAGACCAGGCTGGCCTCGAACTCAGAAATCCGCCTGCCTCTGCCTCCCAAGTGCTGGGATTAAAGGCGTGCGCCACCATGCCCGGCTATCTGTTGCAATGTTAATAGATCCTGTGATATCTAAGTATGGTGCTTATTTATGGAAACACTAGTGGATATAAATAGAGCTTATGGCATTGGTCAGTGTGTTAAGAGTTTCTTTTTTTTTTTTTTTTATTTTATGTGTTTGAGTGTTTTGTTACCATGCACATTATGCATGCCTGGTACTTGTAGAGGTCAGAAGCGGGCACGGATCTGGAATTTGAGTTGCAGATGGTTGCAGGCTATCTTGTGGCTACTGGGACTTGAACAGAGGTGCTATAGGTGAACAGCCAGTGTTCTTAACAGCTGAAATCTCTCTTTAGCCCCAACTAGTTATTCTTAACAGCAAGATATTCAGGCAACTAATTGAATAAAGAAAGGTTTATTATAGTTTAGAAACTGAAGTCTAAACAGCATAGTATAGACTCTGGAAGGACCTGTGGTGGCTGCAGGCAGAGTACAGGAGTTTGAAAGATCAACTTTCTATTCCAGCTGCAGAGAGATTGAGAGGCCAGATTCCTTATGGGAACTCAAGGGTTACAGGAAGAGTGCTGTAATTCCTTCCAAGGGCAGGTTTCCCAGCATTTCAAGGACCGCCTAGGCCTGGTCTTAAGAGTTCCCCAGCACCTTCTAGTTATGCTAGCTTGGGCTTGACCCTCCAGTCACATGGGCACTTGAGAGGATCCAAACCATGTGGAAGCCATAGCACTAAGAATAGCCTGAAGGAGATAAGGAGAAAGGTGCAGGCAAGGGGTTTCCAGATGAGAGTATGTAGATAAGGAGAAAGGTGCAGGCAAGGAGTTTCCAGATGAGAGTATGTAGAGGGTCAGGAGACAGCAGGAGAGCCCAGCTAATCTGGTGAGAACAGCAAAGCAGAGGCCTTAAAATGAGAGCCATCCACTAGTGAAACTTGAAGGACATTGGTAAACAGGGCAGTTCAGATCACTGGCATGCTTGGAGCAAGGGGAAAGTTCCTTGACCTTTACAGAGGACTTCTTCCATGAGGAATCAGGCCTTGGGATAAAGGCATCCAGGGCTGAGACAGCCTACGCCAGGGGCTCCTTCTCAGGTTCTGTTTTATACTCAAACCACTGAGCATAGAATGATTTTGACTTTTTCACAGTGCCCCTCTATTATTTTATTTCAGGTATTTCTGTCTTTACAAGTGAAGAGAGGGGAGATTCCTTTCTTTAGAATTGACTTTCTGAAGAATTAGTCTCTGGATGTGGTGCCACATGCCTTTAATCCCAGCATTTGGGAGGCAGAGATAGGTGGAGTTTGATGCCAACCTGGTCTATAAAGCTAGTCCTAGAACACCTAAAACAAAACAAAAACAAAACCAGAAAATGTAGAAAAAAACAAAAACAAAACCCAAAGCTGTGAAAACTCTACTTTTCACTGAGATGAGTATCCCTCAGTTATACATAAAACAGATTTGAATCTCAGGTCTTTTGCCTGCTTTAAACATTGGATTGTTTTGTCGCGTTTTAAGAGGTTAGTTTGAATGTGATCGTTTTGTCATGTATGTGATGTGTGCAATGTTTTCTTAACCTCTAGTTTGCTTTTTTAAGCTCTTAGTGTCCCACAAAAGCTTTTACATGCTTTAATTGTTTCTTTTGTGGGCTGTGCTACTTTCTGGCTGTGTGGGAACTTTGCTTAATCACAGTCATGAAGATTTTCCTCAATTTTTGCAAAAGTTTTAATTTATACCAGACACATCTTGAGTTGGTGTTTGTGTTTGATAAGAAGTAAAAAGTCGCCGGGCGTGGTGGCGCATGCCTTTAATCCCAGCACTCGGGAGGTAGAGGCAGGTGGATTTCTGAGTTCGAGGCTAGCCTGGTCTACAGAGTGAGTTCCAGGACAGCTAGGGCTACACAGAGAAACCCTGTCTCGAAAAACTAAAAAAAAAAAAAAAAAAAAAAAAAAAAAAAAAAAAAGAAGTAAAAAGTCATTTTTTTGTGTGTATGTATTTCCAGGTAAGCAGCTCTGTTTGTTGAAAGGGCTATCTTGTGATAATTATTTTTTTTGCATTGTATATGATATATACATAAGTTTTGTTAACTATAGTGAATGATATTTTTAAAAATTGTATTCTTGGGCCAGGCAGTGGTGGTGTACGCCTTTAATCCCAGCACTTGGGATGCAGAGGCAGGTGGATTTCTAAGTTCGAGGCCAGCTGGTCTACAGAGTGAGTTCCCGGACAGCCAGGGCTACAGAGAAACCCTGTCTCGAAGAAAAAATTGTGTTCTTGGTTTGAAATGGCCCACACATGAGGCACCATAGTGATTTCTTTTGATTCATGGTCTAGCATCCTACTGAAACTCAGACACAGATAATTTCTTGTCTTGTATGGGCACACACAGGAAGTAGTGACACACTTATGTAGTACCAGTTGCTTTTGGTTTTTCAATGGGTGACATCTTTGGTACCTGAATAGTGACTGGGTCCATCTTGTTCATTTTAGTTCCCTAGACTTGACAGGTAGCAAGTGTCAGGCTGAGGCTGTTTGCCATTTTCAGAATTTCCCTAATCATAATTTACCTAGAATTTTTATTATGAACATGTTCAGAATTGTAGTCTTCTGACTTGTAATTGTTTGTGTCCACACAGATGATCCTTTTTAATATGCTGTGTGGCATGTTTCATTGTTACTCTTTTTACTGGCAAGTACTTATTGTACGGAAAGATAGACTTTTTTTGTTTTTTGTTTTTGTTTGTTTTTTGTTTTTCAAGACAGGGTTTCTCTGTATAGCCCTGGCTGTCTTGGAACTCACTTTGTAGAACAGGCTGACCTCGAACTCAGAAATCTGCCTGCCTCTGCCTCCTGAGTACTGGGATTAAAGGCATGCGCCACCACGCCTGGCAAACCTTCTTTTTTCATGTCCTAATGGGAGAGTAGCCAAATTCCATTTTAAAATGGTTCAATGTGGTGGATTTCAAATTTGACTGCACATTGCAATAAGTGGGGAGCCTCTGCCTCCAGAGACTTGGATCTTATTGGTTGTGGGTACGGCATAGGCTTAGGATTCTTAAAAACTCCCTCAGAGGTTCTTCTGTACAGATGAGTTTGAAAACCACTGATCTATTTGTGGATTCAGGAACAGGTCCTCTGGGGGCATGCTTTCGTTTTTGTATTATGAGATAGCCTAATCTTAGCCTCCTGAGTGCAGGAATTACAGGTATGTACCATCCCATCTGGCTCTCTTATAAGGATTTTTGCATTCCTATTCATAATAGCCTAGTCACTAATTATTTTCTATTCTTGAATCAGTTTTGGAAGTATATCTTTTTCTAGAAAATTACCTTTTTTGTTCCAAATTAAAGTGTTCCTCTACCCCCAAGGACATATAGATATAACCAAAGTTACCTGTTTTTATTTAAGCACCTATTAAATCACTTTTTTTTTTTTTTTTTAATAACAGGTGATCTGTGTTCATGATGTTTCATCCATCTACCGGGTACCCTTGTTGTTAGAAGAGCAAGGGGTTGTAGACTACTTTCTTCGGAGACTCGACCTTCCTATTGAGAGACAGTCACGAAAAATGCTAATGAAATGGAAAGAGATGGCAGACAGGTTTGCCTCCTCACATACAGTTGGGCACACATGAATTCATCTTTTGCAGGGGTTCCACCATGCTGTAATAGTGTGTTAGCACTCCTAATAGAAAAGGTGCTTGGTAGGAAGAGAGGGTCAGAAGGCTAATAAGGATTTTATAGTCAGCATGTGGTCACAGCACAAAGGAGGAGGCCTCGCCCCAGGCCTCAATGCAGAGAGTTCAGATAAAAATACTCTCAGCAGCTCAACAGCACCACTAGCAGCCCAGGGGCAGAGGGATATACATATTCCCAGAGCCCCTATGAATGCTGGTTTTTGGCTTCAGCACTCCTGTTGTGTTTCTGTTATCTAAACGGAGTTTGGGAACATTTCCATTCATTCTACAGAAATGGGCTCAACAGGTGTGGGCTGCTGCCACCTTGTCCTGAAGCTCTCATGGTGTAGAGCAGGGTGAACCCAACTGTAGTTGGGACATCACTGTGGTGGTGGTGTTTGTTTAGGGTATTTCTTACACGAGGCCCCCCACCTTGGCCTTTTTTTTTTTAATGACATATATTTATTTTGGTTATGTTGGTGTGCTTGAATGTGTGCATGCCACAGTGTCTGGAGGTCAGAGGACAGCTTGTGGGGATCTGTTTTTTTTTTTTTTTTTTTTTTCTTCTTTCCATGGGTTCTGGGGATAGAGCGCAGATCTTCACACTTGTATGGCAAGTGCTTTTAACCACTGAGCCATCTCATTAGCTCTAGTCCTGCTTTCTTTGCAAAGCCTGCCCAGTTGATCTGAGGGTCATTTTTATTGTCCTGTGCACAGTACTGAGGTGATAATCTCTGGTTATCATCTTCCCAGGCATGTTTCCTGTTTCATGTAATTTTAGTCTCCTGATGGCATGGACATTGCAAGTAACTGTCTTGATTTTTATTTGCTAGATATGATCGCCTGCTGGAGACCTGCTCTATCGCTCTTGTGGGCAAATACACCAAATTCTCAGACTCGTATGCCTCTGTCATTAAAGCTCTAGAGCATTCTGCATTGGCTATTAACCACAAGTTGGAGATCAAGGTAAGGAAGTGGGGGTGCAGGTATAACCAAGGAGTAAATGGAGATAGTGTGTGATTTAAACATTTTTGGTTGTATGTGGTTTGTGTACCATGGTGTACATATGGAGAAGGCAGTGTGTAGAAGTCACTTCTTTTCTTCCACAGTGTCAGTTTTAGGAATTAAATTAGATTGTTGGGATTGATGACAAATGCCTTTTCCCACTGAATGCTCTCAAAGACTCAAGCTTACCTGCTTTACGGCTTTTGGAGCTCTGCATTCACTTTTAGGGATAAGAAAGATTTATATTGGGGCTGGTGAGATGGCTCAGCGGGTAAGAGCACCCGACTGCTCTTCCGAAGGTGATGAGTTCAAATCCCAGCAACCACATGGTGGCTTACAACCACCTGTAACGAGATCTGACGCCCTCCTCTGGTGTGTCTGAAATCAGCTATAGTGTACTTATGAATAATAATAAATGAATCCTTGGACCAGAGAGAGCAGGGACTGAGCAAGTGGGACCAACGGGGGCGGGCGGGTCCAGCCGGAGTGAGTGGGGCCGACCAGAGTGAATGGGGCCGACTGGAACAAGGAAAAAGAAAAAAAAAAGATTTATATTGGCTGTTGGCTCCAAGAAGATACTAGAATATCTTTCAGAAATAATGAAAAGGCCTTAGTGCTTGGGTCTGACTGTCAGTCTGTATGGAATGGGAGGGCCTGGTGGACATAGGTACCATGCACAACTGAGGGAAGTGCCTAAGATCCCTTTCCCAGTAGCTGCTCTGATGAGATGTCAGTACAGGATTCTAGCAAATATCATGGTTAAGAACACAAGACTACACAGGCCTATGGTGCTGGCTTTGGTGCCCAAGTGCTCTGTGACCTTGGATATCTTCACTTCATGCCTCAGTTTCCTTTAAAAGGGGATAATGATAGCCCTTCCTGCTGTGGTTAAGAGCTCATGGTTTACTGGGACCTGCTGAGAATGAGGCTGCCATTTAGTAACTGCTGGATATATGAATTGCCCTTCAAAGGTAGCTTGTCAGTCCCTTTAGAGCTTTTGTTGCTTTTGCACTGGCTGCAGCTTTTCAGGAGATGGAGGACAAAAGAGTTGGAGCTTGTGAAGCTGCGCCCACAGTTGGTGTTAAGGTTTCCCGCCTGCTTCTCCACATAGTTCTATGATAATTGAGTGTGCTGGCACATAGGTTCCTATAGAGTGGGTTAAGAAATGGAAGAGCCCAATTTACTACCTTGCCTCTTTTTGGGGGGGCGGGGGGAATAGTTCTTTTCATAATTTATTTTATCTATTTGAGGTTAGCTTGTGGCTACCATATGTTCAGTGGTGGAAGTTGAGAGAAGAATAAAGAAGAATTAAGTCCTGGCTTTTTAGGGATACTGAGGTTCTCAGACATAGAACATCTAGGAAATAGGATCAGCTGCCTTGGTGAATATATGAGAGGGGTAGACTTCTCAAGGAACATCTTAAGGTTGAAAAGGGTTGGGAAGGAAGATTGTCCAAGGGCTTGGGGATGAAGAGTATTTGGGACTTCAGCATGAACTGGAGAGGGTCTTTAGGTAGTGGTGAGGACATGAATTGGGTCGGCATAGTTTTTACCCTGAGGCTTGGGAAATAATAATTAGACAGGGGAGATTAGGAACAGTAGCAGAAAGAACATTATTTTAAAATTAGTCGAAAGAATTTAAGAGAGAATACTACAAGAAATAAACCAGATATAATTGGAGTAGTTTTTAGGTCAAACAATTGAGATAGGTAGGATCAGAACTTCAAGGTCATCTTTAACTTCATTGCATTAAAATCAAATACTGCTAAAATGCTCATATCTTATTATAAATAATTATGTTATCTGTATTATAAATAATACGTCATACTTCAATTTGAGTTTGAATCCAGCTTAGAATATATGCGAATATATGCAACCTGTCTCAAAAAGGAAAGGGACAGGGAAGGAAGGAAATTGTAAGATAAGATGCTTGTGAAGACATGCTTGGCACTTGGTTTTCACAGAAACAATTGTCAATGAATTCAGAGGAGCTGGCAGCGCATACCCATAAGGTGGCTGAGAAGACAGGGGACCTCGTGCTTTGCTGCCAGGAAGGCATGATAACGGTGCACTGCTTTAGAAAGCAGTCTGACAGTTTCATATAAATGCAGAGTGGCACTCAGGTTTTTATTCAAGAGAAATGGAAATGTTTCGGGCTGAGGAGGTAGCTCGGTTAACTGAGTTCACTTCACAGCACCACATAAAACTGGGCATGGTGCTGTACCTGTAATTTCAGCACTTGGGAGGTAGAGAAAGGATCAGAAGTTCAGGGTCATTCTCAGCTACATAAGACAAGTGGGCTATATGAGACCTTGTTTAAAAAGATAACAAAAAAATCCCACAAAAAACACAAAAAAGATTTTATTATACAAATGGATACCGGCATACCCACCTCAAGTTTAGAAACAACCTAAATGTCTGTATCAGGTCAGTGTGTAGAGTGTGATGTGTTTATGTAGTAGAAATTGATTCAGCAATACAGAGAAGCAAACATCTCATACTGTAGCAGCATGGATAGATATCAGACAGTCTGAACAAAAGAAGCTGGGCTCAAGACTATAGATAGCTGCATGGTTCCATTTACATGCCATCAGATCCCATTACAGATGGCATGTTCTAGAATAGACATGGAGTTGTATGTAGAAGAGGTAAATCCAGTCTGTGGTGGCAGAATCAGCCCTGTGGTTTTCTAGAATTGAGAAGCCAGGAACAGCTGTCCCTAGGCTGAAAAGGTCTTTTGGGATAATGTCTTTGGCTGGGTGGGGTACATTCTTTCTTCATGTGGTACAGATATGTCTTAAGTCAGGATCATTATTGCTGTGATGACACCATGACCAAAGCAACTTGGGGATGAAAAGGTTCATTCAGCTCACACTGCCACATCACAGTTCATCATCAAAGGAAGCCATGACAGCAAATCAAGTAGGGCAGGCACCTGGAGGTAGTAGTTGATGCCGAGGTTATGGAGGGGTGCTGTTACTGGCTTGCTCATCCTGCTTTACCCTATAGAACCCAGGATCATCAGTCCTGGGGTAGCACTACCTACAACGGGCTCTGCTTTCTCCCATCAGTCTCATCAAGCATGGAAATGCTCCACAGGCTTGCCTACAGCCTGATTTTTTTTTTTTTTTTTTTTTTTGTATGAGTACACTGCAGTGGTCCGCAGACGCACCAGAAGAGGGCGCCGTCAGATCTCATTACAGATGGTTGTGAGCCACCATGTGGTTGCTGGGATTTGAACTCAGGACCTTTGGAAGAGTAGCCAGTGAGTGCTCTTTAACTGCTGAGGCATCTTTCCAGTCCTACAGCCTGATCTTAAGGAAACATTTCTCAACTGAGGCACCTTCCTTTCTGATGACTCTAGTTTAATATAAAACTAGCTGGTACAGGGTACACTGGACAAATACTCTTTAAAAAATGTTTTAAAGATTTATTTACACTGTAAATGTACACTGTAGCTATCTTCAGACACACCAGAAGAGGGCATCAGATCTCATTATAGATGGTTGTGAGCCACCATGTGGTTGCTGGGATTTGAACTCAGGTCCTCTGGAAGAGCAGTCAGTGCTCTTAACTGCTGAGCCATCTCTCCAGCCCCTCTAACATGTTTATATCTTATTGTTCATAAGTCATGTTTTGAATCAGATAGAAAAAGGAAGAAAAAAATGAGCCAGGCAGTGGTGGTGTACACCTTTAATCTTAGCACTTGGGAGACAGAGGCAGGCAGATTTCTGAGTCAACCGAGTGAGTTCCAGGACCACCCAGGGCTATACACAGAAACCCTGTCTCAAAGCGGGCCCCCTACCCCCCCCCCCCCAAATGAAAACCAGCTGACAAACCAACCAGTGGAGTTGTGGTGGCCTGGGTAGAGTGTCATTTTTGTCTCCTCCAGTGGCTTACTTGTAAGAAGATCTAAACCCTCTGAATGGAATGGGCAGAACTAAGGCTAAGTCGTTAGAAAAGAGAATTTAATTATGTTGTCACTTTAAAACTGACATGAAGGGAGATGGAACATTGATAATGTTACTTGAAAGTTGAGAGTATGGTTGGATTCATAAGTTGCTGTTTCTCTGCCTGCCTTGGTGCACTAGTACATCGATTCCACAGACCTGGAGCCAAGTACCCTGCAGGAAGAGCCTGTGCGCTACCATGAGGCTTGGCAGAAGCTCTGCAGTGCTCAGTAAGTAGCCTTTTTTTTTTTTTGGTTTTTTGAGACAGGGTTTCTCTGTGTAGCCCTGGCTGTCCTGGAACTCACTTTGTAGACCAGGCTGGCCTCGAACTCAGAAATCCACCTGCCTCTGCCTCCCGAGTGCTGGGATTAAAGGCGTGCGCCACCATGCCCGGCTTGTGAGTAGCCTTTTTTGTCATGGTGTTTGTGCCAATGAACTTGGACCTGTGCTTCTAGTGCTGAGGGAGGTCATTGCCTGTAAACATGTCTTTAGTGATTAGACTGTCTAGTAAATGGCATAAGTTATTAAAAAAAAAGTGCAGCTCACAATTATCGTTGGATAAGAGAAAAACATTTTCATTATATTGATTCTTGCTATATATATATATATATATATATATATATATATATATATATATATATATATTTTTTTTTTTTTTTTTTTTTTTTTTTTTTTTTTTTTTTTTTTTTTTTTTTTTTTTTTTTTTTTTTTTTTTTTTTTTTTTTTTAAGATTTTATTTATTTCATGTATGTGAGTACACTAGCTGTTTTCAGACACACCTGAAGAGGGCATCAGATCCTATTACAGATGGTTGTGAGCCACCATTTGGTTTTTGGGATTTGAACTCAGGACCTCTGGAAGAGCAGTCTCATCATGTGGCTTAAAGATTTTTTTTTTTCATCCAGGTTATTATTTTATATATGTGAGTATATTGTAGTTGTCTTCAGACACAGCAGAAAATGGCATCAGATCCCATTACAGATGGTTGTGAGTCATCATGTGGTTGCTGGGATTTGAACTCAGGATCTCTGAAAGAGCAGTTAGTGCTCTTAACCATTGAGCCATCTCTCCAGCCCTCTTTTTGTTTTCTGAGACATGGTTTCTTTGCTTAGCTCTGGTTGACCCGTAACTCTAGTCTGGTCTTAAATTCAGATATCTGCCTGCTTCTACTTTCCAAGTGCTGGGATTAAATGAGTGTGCTACCATGTGTCCAGTTTATTTTTTTAAATAGTAAAAACTGACGAGTTTTTTTTTTTTTAATGTTTTTTTTTGAGACAGGATTTCTCTGTATAGCCTTGGCTATCCTGGAACTCACTCTGTAGACCAGGGTGGCCTTGGACTTAGAAATCCGCCTGCCTCTGCCTTCCAAGTGCTGGGATTAAAGGCCCGGCTTATTTTTTTAAATAGTAAAAACTAACGAAGTTTCTGCTTAGATGCTTGGTCAGTGTGACACACTGTTGAGGAAAGTCCCCTCACAGAATCTAAGAGGAGTGTTAGAATTGGGAGGAAAAGTGAACTGATTGTATGTCGAACACACCCATAGTCTGGTACTTAGGGAGCTGAGGCAGGAGGATTGTGAGTTTGAAGCCTCCCTGGGCTATGCTGAAAGACCCATCTCAAAAAAGAAATGAATAAAGAATTTGGGGGAAGGGCAGTAACAACATCGTCATTATAAACTATTCTCTGTTCGTGTGATGGTGCCCATGTCTTTGTTTGCATTAAGTTCCCTGTATTTATAAAATTAGTTACAGTCCAGGCTGTGCTAGATGGGCCCAAGTTCAGGGCCTCAGTGTCTTAGCAGTGACTTCTTTGCCATGACTGAGGGCTGGATTAGTTGATAAGGGAATTTGCTCTGTGGTCTTTTCTCTGCAGTGGAGTGCTGGTTCCAGGAGGATTTGGTGTTCGGGGAACAGAAGGAAAAATTCAAGCAATTGCTTGGGCTCGGAAACAGAAGAAGCCTTTTTTGGGTAAGCCTTTTTGTGCTCTCTTCACGCTGACAAAGAAGAATGAGTGGAAAGGAATTTTCTGAGGGAAATTCAATTACATTTATTTATGTATGTGTGCATAGGCCCATGCCATGGCACACATGTAGAGGTTAGAGGACAACTTGCCAAGGTCTGTCCTCTCCTTCTATCAATGGTGTCTCAGGAATTGAACTTAGGTTATCAGGCTTGGTGGCAAGCACCTTTACCTACTGAGCCATCTCATCGGCCCTTAGATTCACAATGTGGAAAGTTTAAGAGCTGCATGCAGATGACAAGGAATTTTGAGAAAGTGGACTCTTATGTAGGAAATAACTGTTTGTAGTTCATGTAAGACTGGACTTGGTGTTCTCATTTGGCAAACCAGCCAATAACTGGGCCAAGTGATTTTGGATGCTTCCTGTTGCCACAGATTTAGGCAGTTTTCAACTTGATCAATTTGTAAATGAGAACTTAGTGATAGAGGATTAGGGACTTGGAGTTTAAGGTACTGATCATAGCATAGAGTCTTTAACTGAGTAGCTTTGCAGAACCCTGAGTTTTTCATGAATGTGTAGGTTCTGTTTTTAATTTAGTACAGGTAACACCCTTGGGTGTTTCTTGCATTGTGTGATTTCCACTTAGGGTGGTACAAGACACTGACAGGCTGGGACATGTGAGAGTTGCCCTCTCACATGAGAGTGACATGTTTTTCCTTTCTTGGAAGGTGTGTGCTTAGGAATGCAGCTAGCAGTGGTAGAATTTTCAAGAAATGTGCTGGGATGGCAAGGTAAGTGTATGTTTAGCAACTGATTCCTGGAGGACCTGACAGCCACTGCTGGTGGTTGGGAGCTGTGGGCATGATGCCTGCTTTCTCAGCGTTTCTCGATGTTCAGTGAACTGGGTACCTTGTTCATAGGGAATCACTCTACATGTCTGAGGGAGCACCAAACAAGCAGGCAGGCCTTTGGCTACTGACCCTGCCTTTCTTATCTCAAGATTCTCACTTTGAACACAGTGACTACTACCCAGATGGTACCCAGCAAGAAGCCACTAGTCTACTGAACAGCTGTGCAGTTATAGACTTAGGCTCAAGTTCTGGCTTTATCACTAATTGTGGGTAGTTTTAGGCAACTTTCTGTCTTCTGTTGCTTGTAGAATGGGCATCAAAGTGATTCCTACTTCACACAGATGTAAAAGGTAGGTGAAGGTGCTAGAGAGATTGTTTAGCAGTTAAGGACTGTCTTCCAGAGGACCCATGTTCAAATCCCAGCATCAACATGGTAGCTCACACCTGTAAGTCCCAAGATCTGATACTCATATAGAAATACATGCAGGCAAAATATTAATGCACATTAAAAAAAAAGTAGCTGGGCGTGGTGGCGCACACCTTTACTCTCAGCACTCAGGAGGCAGAGGCAGGCGGATTTATGAGTTCGAGGCCAGCCTGGTCTACAAAGTGAGTTCCAGGACAGCCAGGGCTATACAGAGAAACCCTGTCTTGAAAAACCAAAACAAACAAACAAACAAACAAAGTAGGTAAGACCAGGTGATGCTGGTGCATTCATTTAATTTCTGTGAGTTCAAAGCCAGCCTGATATACAGGTTGAGTTCTAGGATAGCTGGGGCTACACAGAGAAACTTTGTCTCGAAAAAAACCAAAAAAAACAAAAAGTAGGAGAAGTGGTATAAATAGTCCCTAGCGGTTCCTGGCAAATCCAAAGTGCTTACATAGTGTAATATCTACCTCTACTAACTGAACTGACATTGGAGCATACCCAGAGGTCACTGGCTTCTCGGAGCATACCCAGAGGTCACTGGCTTCTCGGAGCATACCCAGAGGTCACTGGCTTCTCGGAGCATACCCAGAGGTCACTGGCTTCTCGGAGCATACCCAGAGGTCACACTGGCTTCTCGGAGCATACCCAGAGGTCACTGGCTTCTCGGAGCATACCCAGAGGTCACTGGCTTCTCGGAGCCATTTTTGAGGCTGCTACAGAATGAAGCAACAAGTAGGTATGGAAAAGCTGTCTGGCTTAGGCAGTGAGAGTCTGGGAAGGTGCCCTGGTCTGGGATGACTGGAGTGCTCTCACAGCTCCTGCTCAGGCTCCTGCCTCTCTACAGGGTCCCAGGTGGGCATGTGGTTGTGGTATGGTTTGTATCCAGGCAGGGGACAGGACCTTACCTGAAAACCCAAGCACACACTGCTAGGGGCTTGATCTATTGCCTTTTTTGTCTAGTGGCTTTGCTTATGGTTAGTACATTTCATAAAATAAAGGTTGTTTGTTGAAGGCAGTTAACTTCCCAGTTATTTCAGAGACTGGGGCAGGAGGATCACAGATAGAAATCTGCCTACAGAGTGAGTTTCATGACAGCCTTGAGTATACCAAGACCCTGTCTCAAACTAAACATGGAAAAGGGCTGGGCATGGTAAGCCCTTGGATTCAGTATCAGTACTGCAAAGAAAAATAACAAACCAATTAATTTCTAACTTAGCCAAGGATGACAGCGTATTAGATGCTCAGGATGAAAGAAAAGGTAGAGAGAGCAGTTCTTGTTCATCTCAGAGAAGCTATAACAAACTAAAAAAATTAATGTAAGAACTGTTACTAAAAAAAACATGGTAAGATGATTTTGATGTACTTTGTACAGCTTGATTTCAGCTTTCAGAAAGCTGAAAATTCACCTGTGTTTGTTGTCTTATCATAAAAATGTTGTTCCTGGAAGGGGAAAACAGTGTGATTATATTTTAAAGTTACTATTTTTCCTTTCCTTTCCTTTCTACCCTATGTAATCTTGAACTCTCAGATCTATCTACCTTAGTGCTGGAATTAAAGGAATGTGCCACCACACCTGGCTATTGGTGCTCCATAGTTTTCTAATAATTTTTCTTTATTTTGTGCAAATGAGTGTTTTGCATGTATGTAAGTGCACTCTGCCTGCCTGGTGTCCATGAAGGCCAGAAGGCACTGGATCTTCCAGAACTGGGTCCTCTCTCTGTTAAGAGCAGTGAGTGCTTTAAGTACTTGGCCATTCTCCCCAGCCTGTATTCATCAGCTTTAAACTGAGAGAGCTCATAATTTGATGCTTAGCAGGAAACTAGTAACTAAGGATTTGTTTATAGTTATTTTCATGACTCAATTATTTTTTAACTTTTCAGATGCCAATTCTACAGAGTTTGACCCCAAGACTAGTCATCCTGTGGTGAGTCAAGCATTTGAACCTCTGGGGCTTAGAAGGGGTGGAAGGGCATCTGTGAAGCAGGGGATGGCAGACAGGCAGTGAGACCACTGTGTCCCAAAGACCCTTCTGACCTCCTGACAAGGACCTTTTGAGTTTTCACCTAATTCCTCACCAGTCTTTCCAGGTTACATTGGAAGTCTTTAAATGATAGGTGTACTCCCTAATAGCAAGAGAATTATCCTCACATCCCCTCAGCTCCTGGTGAGGGCACGTGTGAAGGCTTGCTGCCACTGTTCTCAGAGCTCCATATTTTAACAATTCATGTTCTTCCCAGTGCCAGTCCTAGAGGGTAGACAGGCTCAGGATTAACAAGCTAAGGGGTGGTGATTTCTTAAGTGGTAAGCAAAGCTTTCCAGGCTGTTGATCATCCGGGGCCTGGGGCCTAGTCAGCCTTTGGTGGTACTAAGACTCACTAGGGACGGGCACTGTCTTTGTCTTTGAATTCCTAGCCCATGAATGACAGGCATGCTTAGGCATTTGTTTTTTCAGTATTCAGCAAATGCTGAGCATTGGTTGTATGTGAGGTACTGTTTTTATCAGTCACTGAGGATACTGTGACAAGCTGGACATGGTTTTTGATCTTATTGACTTAGCTTCTGCATATTTGTCCTAAAGTTGCAGTTTTGTTAATGTAAGAACAGTGGTGGGGTGAGGGAGTGGACTGCAGGCGGCTTGGAGGGGTTTAAAGGTGCTTAGCTGACTGTAGTAGCCCCTCTGCGGGACCAGTCTACCTGTCCACAGACTTGCTAGTCGCTGCTGGTCTAGAGAATGGCTGTGTAAGGACTAGTTTAGTCCTGTGTTCATGTTGCTGTGCCACAGCACAGAGCCTTTGGCATCACAAGTGCTAGGGCATGGGACACCATCATGAGGGAGGCTGGAGGCCGGGCGGTGGTGGCACACGCCTTTAATCCCAGCACTTGGGAGGTAGAGGCAGGCGGATTTGAGTTCAAGGACAGCCTGGTCTACAGAGTGAGTTCCAGGACAGCTAGGGCTATACAGAGAAACCCTGTCTTGAAAAACCAAAAAAAAAAAAAAAAAAAAAGAGGGAGGCTGAAGCATTGAGTTCCTGCCCTGGAGGGCTCCTCTTGGGGAAGGAGGTCTGGCTCTAACAGAAGCAAAGTTTGGTAGTCAGACTTGTTTTCTGAACATCTCTAGGTCATAGACATGCCAGAACATAACCCTGGGCAAATGGGTGGAACCATGAGGCTGGGCAAGAGGAGAACCCTGTTCCAGACCAAGAACTCAGTCATGAGTAAGTTGCTTCACTTGAGTCTGGCTTTTGTCCTGGTCTATGCAGGACATGTGGGATAGGTGGTTCTAAAGCTCCAAAGAACCAGGCCAGCCTTTTCTTGGCTATGTGGCTACTTATGCATCTTTCTTCCTCCTCATCTCATGCTTGTTTAGGATGTATGGTGTTAGCTAGATGATCTCTGGTAATGCATCTGGGCCCTTGGGTGTGGGTAGATTAACAGAACAGGCCATTAGGTTAAAGCCATTGCAATCTGTGCTTACTTTCTTAAACTACTAGTAAATAGAACTATGTGGAATTTGGTGATTAAAAAAAACAAACAAAACAGCTATGCAGAGAAACCCTGTCTCAAACCCCCCCCCCAAAAAAAAATCAGTTTCACATAAATATGTTTTATTCTAACAAATAGCAATCGTGGTTAAAACTTTGGGGGAATTGGAGGAGGAAAATGCCCCTACACGTCTTGCCCAATGGGAACATTGCTCTTTTAGCCGTTGGTAGAGGTGCCTAGGGTTCCAGTCAGACTAGTTTGAGAATCACTTGTACCATTTTCAGGATCTTCCATCTAAGCTGTTCTGTGGTTTGGGGTCTCAGTTGGAGTTAGTGATGAGTGGGTCAGTAAGCACCCCATTTGCACACACTGCTCTTGTTCATCTACAGTCACCACATACCAACCAGCTTTTCATTTCCCTTCCCCACAGTGTTCTCAGGGACCTGGTTTTCTGGGAGGGCCTGGCCTGTCTGTGGTGTTTCCCAACAGCACAGTGCTTGGCATTTAGCAGTGGTGTGTTCGAGGGAGGTGGTGAAAGTTTGGTTTCATGTGGTTCTTGGTTTGGGCAGAGGAGCCAGAGGCCCAGGAATTCCTCTGAATTATATCAAGAACAGGCGAATGTGGCTAGCAGAATTTTGGTAGCCTGATTTACTTTTTTTTTTTTTTTTAAGATTTATTTATTTTATTATATGTAAGTACACTGTAGCTGTCTTCAGACACTCCTGAAGAGGGCATCAGATTTTGTTACGGATGGTTGTGAGCCACCATGTGGTTGCTGGGATTTGAACTCTTTTGGAAGAGCAGTCGGCGCTCTTAACCATTGAGCCATCTCGCCAGCCCCTCCCCCCCCTTTTATCTGATTTACTTTCATAATAAGTGTGAATTGGGAATAGTTAGTAGTTTGCATAGACTTTTTGTGCAGGTATAAGTCCTAAATTGCCTGGTTTTCTTCAGGGAAACTCTACGGAGACACAGACTACTTGGAAGAAAGGCACCGCCACCGATTTGAGGTGAGGATATGAGCCTGTTCCTTCCATTACTTTGCAAAGAAGGTAATAGAGAGGCCAGAACAATCTTTTCTTGTCCCACCAGGTGAACCCAGTCCTGAAAAAGTGCTTGGAAGAGCAAGGCTTGAAGTTTGTTGGCCAAGATGTTGAAGGCGAGAGGATGGAGATCGTTGAGTTGGAAGGTGACTGTCTGGGCAGTGATAACTCAGTGGACAGAGTGCAGTGAGGTTTTCTTGGTGTGTGGGAAAACAGACCGATCTGTCCCACATCTGCAGTCCAGCACTTGGAGAGCTGAGGGAGGAGGATCCTAAGTTCTAGGTCAGCCAGGGCTACAGAGCCAAACGCTATCTCAGGAAAAAGAGAAGTGTGCCACGCTTTCTCTGAGCCTGTGTGGAGGCTGCAGTGTCAGGGGAGGGGCTTCTGACAAGGCGCAGAGGCAGGAGGCACACACCTATGTACGGTTTCCACAGCAGTCATGTAGCATGAAGACCTAGCTGGAATGAGTGCTAACTCCCTGTTGGCTTTCATGTGAACAGTGTAGTTTAGCCTGTGCAAGTGACAGGATACTCAGATGGGACTCTGAGAGCAGGTACCGAGCTTTGAGTTACACAGTGCGTAGCAGTGTCAGCTGACTCGTGCTTTGTGGTTCCCTTTCCCTACATTTTAATGACAGACATTTTCAAATGCTAATTGTTCCTTCTGAATTTGTGTTGCAGATCATCCATTTTTTGTTGGAGTGCAATATCACCCCGAGTTCCTGTCCAGGCCTATCAAGCCCTCCCCACCCTACTTCGGCCTCCTCCTGGCCTCTGTGGGGCGGCTCCCACATTACCTTCAGAAAGGTTGCCGGCTCTCACCCAGGTGGGGACACTAACTCATCATAGTGAGGTTCTACACAGTCCTGAGAAAAAGCTATAGGTCACTGTGCAGGTGACCACATACTCCTTGGTATGCTGTGAAGGCTCCTATTGTTTCCTTGGGGTTTTGTTAGGCTGCCCCTCTCTTGCTGGCCAGGCCTCATCTTTAGTTGCTGGGTTCTGTTTTTGCTGCTGAGCATTTCCTGTCCATGGCAACCAGGTACACATGTGCCCTGTTATTTCTTTTATCTGAAACTGGTGTCTCTGGGTGGTTAGTATATTAATGTTGAACTACTGGGGAGGGGCTGGATTTCTTGCAACTAGAGGAAGGAATTTCCCCCACAGCCTCAAGTATGTGGGAGAGATAGCTGCCACATGTGCACACATGCTGCGTATAACCGTGGTTACAAAGGTGGGAAAGTCAAGTGAGTCCTTGATGGGTGCTGAGTAACCCTTGATTCCACAGGGACACTTACAGTGACAGAAGTGGGAGCAGCTCCCCTGACTCGGAAATCACTGAACTCAAGTTTCCATCAATAAGTCAGGACTGATCTGGTAAGTGACTTTAAAAAAAAGGAGTACACTGTAACTGTCTTCAGACACACAGGAACGGGGCATTGAATCCCATTATAAATGGTTGTGAGCCACCATGTGGTTGCTAGAAATTGAATTCAGGACCTCTGGAAGAACAGTCAGTGCTCTTAACTGCTGAGCCATCTCTCTCTAGCCCAGTTAGTGACATTTTTAAGGTTTAGTAGAAAACTGGAAAAGTGGTAACAGTCTCTCCCTAAGAGCTCACAGGCCAGCCAGCTTAGCTCTCCCTGTGAGCTGCAGTTTCTGTGATTTGTTATCTCACAGAGTAAATTGGAGACTGACAGGAAGATGTCTTCCACATATTGTGTAAGCACACACACAGAAGCACCTACATTTCTCCATTTGTCAATCATTGGGAGTTGCCTGTCCCTCAGCAGCCTTGTAATGTGCTGGTGCTGTCAACAGAGAGCTTGTATCTGGCTGAGACAAGAGGCTGCTGCAAGGCCTTGAAGGTCTATGGATTGCAAACATAGGCTCCTGCTATTCTCCCACAGGAACAGGCCTCGTTCCCTGTGTGCTGGCAGCTAAGTTCTGACACTTTAATAAACATCATATATAATTCTAGCTTTTTGTTTTTCTTTACAGGATGAGTCTTCAACTTCAGCTTTGACAGTTTACAACTATGATTTTACATCCTGCTTTTGACACTTCTTTTAAATTATGTTTTTATTAAGATTATTTTATTATGGGGGAAAAGCATTTGGAAAACTGTCACTTGCATGTCCCGTCATTTATACTGGATCCTGCACACATGTATCTGTGCGACAATACCTTTGCAGTTTTGTGCTTCTGTGATGGGAAACTGGGCTCTGGATGGAACCTGATGGTGGCTGCTGGCTGGTTAAGGGCCACCGTGTTTTTCCAACTGCTTGAGTCACTGTCATTGGAGTGAATTGCTGTTGTTTCCTGGGGTGCCAGGACTCCCATGCTGGGGTGCTAACTGGGTGTTGCTGGCATCTGTGCTGCTGAGTTACAGGGGACTAGGTGCCAGCTGTGGCTGCCCTCACCATCCAGAGTTGTTTGGTTCTTTGGTACATCAGACAAGCCCTGTCTGTATAAAGTATCACATAAAAACCCTGGGTCTCTGGCTACACTTTCTATTCCTGGGGCTGAGAAAACCCCTTGCATCAAGGGGTCAAGAAACAAGGAATTTTAGGGTAACCAGTTCTAAAGCCCTTTCTTGTGTATGCACCATTGGTTTGAGGGTATTTTTTTCTTCCAGAATGGTGTTATTGCATTTGAAATGCAATTTGAAGTTATTTTCTTAATGTGATATGGCAGTGGGCATGACCATGTGCCTACAGTACGGTGGTTAGCTTGATGCATACTCCTAACTTAATAAATGATGCGGAACCATTGCTGTGCTTTCTCTCGTCACCGGCTGGGCTCCTTTCCATGGGCACTGAGCTTCGATGCCAGGGCTTCTCCTGGGCCAGCTCTGTGAGCAATCTGAGTATCAAACTAAGATGCAACTAGGACTTCTCAGCAAGTCAGGTTGTCATGACACAGTTGGTGCTGTGTGCTACTTACGTAGCAGGAAGAGAAGAGGGGAACCATGTGCTGCCTGAACAGGGTCCTTTGCACACTACAGACAGGTAATCAACCAATCATACAGGGAGCCAGGCAGCTGATCATGGGCTGTCCTAACCAGCTGTTAGGTTTTCTTTCCCACTTTGCACTCATTCAGAAGTTCAAGGTCACGGGGCAGGGGCAATTCACTTTCCAAAGAGAATTATGTATGCAGTGTTAGTGACATTGGTATTCACTTACTTGGGCTACAGGCCTGGCTGTGTATAGACAGTAACTTCCTTCACTTGCTACAAGTTGAATTGGGGCACTGGGGAGGAAAATGTGTCTCACCTGTTTGCCTAACTCCGATTCCTCATTCCCTAGTCCAATGTCACGGTCACCCTTGAGACCCAGAGCCCTACTCTTCTAATTCCTGTTCAAAAGCATCCTATCCTATATTTGTGTTCATTTCTGTGAGCTCACAGTTCTCTTCTGTAGGGATCCTGTCTGGCTGTGGGATATTCTAAGCTCTTCCCACACAGAGGGTCTATTGCTGTTGTCACTATAGAGAGGGCGTGGCTGGGTGTGGAGTGGTTTGGAAGAGCCATCTCTAATGTTTTTCTACTGATCTGAAGATGGCCTCACTTGACCAGTTGCCACAGGGTAGCTACATGCATGACCTGTCAGCCTCCACTCTCCAGAGCTTGCCATGCTGCTGACAACCCCTACTTGATGCTTGATGGTGCTGGAAGGCAGCCCTGATTAGTGACTACTAGTACACAGTGGATTCTCCCTAGTGTTCTTAGTGTGCTGACCTCAGACTTGGGGGACAAGGGTAGACGGCAACTGTGTTCCCTATTACTGTCTGCTTTTGCCAAAACAGCTTCCAGAGAAAGTACTTCTGCGGTGGTAGCACCTGGACCAGAATCTACCATGGTGCTTGGCCCATGCATGTGTGGTGCCCAGAAACATTCTTCTCTCACCTTTTGAATGATGGCTTTATTTCATTCATTATTCATTCATTCATTCTGGTTATCCTGGGCCTAGAACCCATGACTTTAACTTACGCTAGTGAATGAAGTACTCTATCACTGAGCCACAACTCAGCCTCAGGAGTGCATTCTTTATGTAGCACTGGGGACACCAGTATGTGGGTAAAGGGAGTTTGGTGATCTGTCATGAACATTTATGATAATGTTTGGTTCCTGGGAGCATCATGAATGTTGTCAGGGGTTGTATCCTGTTTGTAATCCGGAAAAAATCAGGTCTAGAGTATCAAGTGGTCCAGTAGTGTCCAGTGTCTGGTGGGTGGGGCATGGGAATTTTCAAATCCAGTTTATGTGTGCACATGTATCAAAGACGATCCAGTGCTTGTCAGCACTCACCATTTCTTTTTTTTTTTTTTTTTTTTTTTTTTATTTCAGTCCCTACTCTGAATATAGCCAGCAGCCTCAAGGAAGAGAGAGCTGATAACTGTATACTTTAATGGAAACCCTTCTCTTGTAAAATGTCAATACTCCATGATTATCTGGTAGCTCAAAATGCAAATGTCATGATTCTCATTAGGTAATTATTAGGCACCCACCACAAGACTGCGTGTATTCTGAACACAGACTATACCTAACCTGCAACATGTATTTTAGTGGGAGAAGCTATAATGGTGCTATGGAAAGGGGAAAAAAAAAAAAAAAAAGGGAAGCTGGGGTTCCCAGAAAGTTGCTCTTGCCTATAATCTTAGCATCTTGGTGGGATTTGGGGGGTGTGGTCATGAAGCAGGAGTACCAAGTTCAAGGCCAGCCTGGAGGGGAAGCTAACGTCCTGCAGCTCAGAAGGAAGAAGGCCCTAGGCAGAGATTACCCAGTGCAGAGGTGGGGGTGGGTTGGTTCTGTGGCATACATTGCTGTTTTAAGGGACAGCAGGAGAATCTAGCATAGGTGGCTTTCTTAGGACAAAATGCATGTGGACAGGGCAGGTGTGGCAGGATCTAGCTCTGGGTTTTGTGTTAGTAGACAGGCAGTAGTCCTGTCTGGCTAGACCCCTCCTGTGAATGCTATTCTGCCACAGCCTGCAAGGTACCAGATGTGATATGATGGTGACAAAATATCCCTTGCCCACTGTTACTGTCTCACAAGTAACAAGACTGAGGCAGAGGTAGGCACTGTTGCCCTAAGTGCCTGTTGTCTTAGGCACTTAGAGGGTGCTGAGTGGTTGCAGTGTTGTGCCAGTGGGCTCTGGCTCCTGGGCAGTAGTGGGCTGGGCATGGCTGACCAAGTGTCTTAGAAATAACCAGGGACTCCAGTACATGCAGTGTACGGAGTGATGGCACGGACGTTCCAGCAGGTTGGGTGAGCTGCAGAGTGCTCATGCCCTATAACTGGTTACAACGTAGGTCTTGTTTGCTGCAAGTGGCCTTTCCAAGTTGACGTTTCCTAGCCCACTGTAATTAGTGCATTTGGTTGGAATTAGAGTTACAGTCCCTTATAGCTCAGCTCTAGAAGACTAGCCAACTTTCCTGGAAGCAGGGCTCCTTGAGGATGTGCCAAGAGTTGTTTATTAGCTCTGTTACTGTGCCCACACTGAGGTAAAGTCCTGTGGCTCCTGTGTGTGCAATGCCAAGGGAGAGGGGGTGGCCCAGGTAGGTTTTATTCCAAGTCTTAGCCCACATCTTATGTCCTCACAGGACACAGCAGCTGCAGGACAATGGCTGGCGCTGCCTCAACTGCTGCTGAAGCTGCTCCTTTTCCAGCGTTAACACCTTCACCTTCTCTTCCAGCTTGCCCAGCTCCATCGTCCACTTCTGAGAGGACAGTGAGGCAGTAGATAATTAGGTTACCATTTTCTTAGGCTGTCCTCTCTCCAGGGATGGGCTGCAGCCTGAGAGCCTGACTATGCTGCTGCCTCTGACGAAGGGTTTTGAGGTTGCCTGCTTACTATCCATCCACTTGGATGGAGCCCCTTTGCAGCCTTTCAAGGGCTGGCATAGGGATCTGTCTATGTCCCCAGTGTAGCTCCCTTACCCTCTGCTTTCTACCATTTGGTGGTTCCTTCATAGAAGGAACTCAACCCTCCCCTCTCTCCTCACCAGGCTCTCCTTCGGTACAGTGCATACCCCTTTTCTAGTTTCCTTATAGGATCTCAGTAGTCTAATCTCTGATCCTTTGGCCTTTCAGGTGGGTGTGGCTTTGTGCTATGGAATGGGGTACAGATTTTAAGATGACTACTGGGACTTTTCCTCTAACCACTGAGCAGTGAATTGTGGGAAGAGGTGGCAGAGTTCCTTTTCTCAAAGGCCTCCCTTCTCTCAGCTTGCCTAGTACTTAGGGGTTAATGGCTGGTGGGGTCTGAGTCAGCTTGACCCCAGCTCACCTTGGCCAGATCGTCCTTACCTGCCTGCACCAGTCCTGGATGGCTCCAACCGACAGTGGGCCCTGGATGCTCCCATCACGCCTTAGAAATACCTCCCCCTGGTCTGTCTCGTACAGCTGTGGCTCACCCTGGGCCTTGGGAGTGTGCACCGTCAGGCGGAGTACCTTAGCAGGGGCAGTGGAGGCTCAGAGAGTGCCACATCTCATGGTGGTAGTTCCAGTTCTACTTAGGTAGCCCCATACTTTAGCTCCTGAAGGTAGCCTGGTAGGCTCCTTTCCTTAAGCTAGCTCCTGTTGCTGCTTCCCACCCCTATCCTGCTCAGCAGTATCACAGGGCAGTGTCACTGTCCTGCATGATGACGGTGCAGCTCACCTTGAGAGGTGTGTTGGTCGTGGTTGTGCTTATGACGGGGATGAAGGTGAGGGTGTAGGCATCGGGAAAGACCTGGGGTTTGAAGCCCTGCAGGATGGAGTCTACCAGCAGGCGTGTACGGTCCTCATCACGATGGCTGCAGTGGATGCCCTGCACCAGGCCACTGTCCTCGACACCTACCAGCAGACTGCCACCCTCACTGTTGAGAAAGGCACATACGTAGCGCCGCACATGGTGCTTGAAAGCCAGGCTCAGGTACTCACCGCCGCCTCGCTTAAACTCCACGTTCCGAGTCTCGCTGCCAAGGAAGGCACCCTGGAATAGCTGCTCCTGGCCCAGGATCTTCTGGTGCACGATGGCACTGTCAGAGCGCACGCCACTGGGTCGGTTCTGAGAGATCTGCCGACGCCCAGCCGAGCCCCAGATAGGGGAAGGGTCTGCCAGTTGGGACAGTGGTGGGTGCCTGATGCCTGTGCTGAGGCCAGGGCTGCGGCTTGGGCCAGGGCTGCGGCTTGGGCCAGGGCTGCGGCTTGGGCCAGGGCTGTGGCTTGGGCTTGGACCGCTGTCGTCCTGCTGGGGTGAGGGTCAAGATTGGGTGTATAGGCAAAGGCAGAAGGCAGAGGACCCTAACTTAAAAGGACTGCCAGACCCCCACCCATCACACTCTTGCCAGCAGTTCTTTTCTAGGCCAAGAGCCCAATTCTGCATATTTGCAAAAGTTAGTGCTGGCCCAAGGGCTTAAGCCAGCTCTTGGGTTGGGTTCTTCCTTGACACCTGCTGTAGGATGCCTTGGTGGGTAAGAAGACTGCCACTTTGAAGTTGGCAGTCAGCATACCTATAGGCCAGTCTCTCTACTAGGAACGTGCAATAAGGTCCTAGGCACAGATGTTCCTAGGAGGCATCTTGGTAGCCCTGTAGTCCTTTAGGCAGAGATGCAGGTCCCGGAACTAAGGGCCCCTTCCCTCTTTGATGTCCCTGAATGTCTGCTAGCTACTTCCTAAGTAATGAAAAGTCCTCTGAATCTCAGTGTTTTCTGCCCTTCCCGAGTCCCTCTGTGGCTTCTGCTTTGTCTTTAGGGCTCTGGCAGTTTGTTCATGCGTAGCCACCTCCATAGGTTTCATCAGCTTCCTCTTCCCATCCTCTCAGCAGCTCTAAATGCCAGGTCAATGGCCACATTTCCCAGGTCTCTGGTACCTTCACATCTACAGGGCTTGACACTCAACTGAGTTAGTACGTGGAGATGGACAGAGCCCTAGTAGCCCAGCAACTCCCAAGAGAAGATGAACTTAGCCTCAGAAATATAGTAGGTGCACATGTATCAAAAGGTTTTCAGAGCCAGGCGTGGTGGCGCACGCCTTTAATCCCAGCACTTGGGAGGCAGAGGCAGGCGAATTTCTGAGTTCGAGACCAGAGTTCCAGGACAGCCAGGGCTATACAGAGAAACCCGGTCTCGAAACCCCCCCCCCCCCCAAAAAAAAAAAAAAAAAAAAAAGGTTTTCAGAGCCGTTTAGTTCCACAGTTCAAGCCCCATGGATTTGGTCTCAGAAGACCAAGGATACTGGTAGTAAAACCTTTCACCCCCAACAAAACTGGCCTGTACCCTGCTTTCCCTTGTTACATCTGTAGATCTGGGCCTACCTTCTAGCCCAGCCTCCTTCCTCAGTTGCCTCTATAGCCTCTAGCCTGAGCTCCAAAGATACCCTGTATCTCTGTCCTACATCACTACCCCAACATCTTTTCTGTGCCTTCCATGATTCCTAAGTCCCAAGCCTTAGGACTGGATTTCTGGTCCCCTATAAATTTATCCCCAATGGGCAGTGAGGGCTTGCCCATTCTCACACAGCTACCAGATTCTGAGACTGGCAAGAGTTGGTTCTGTTCTTGGAGGGCTTGACAAGGACAGTGCATAGATTACCTGCCTCAGCCTTGCTTCTAGTGTTTGTCAATGGAACAAATGAGGTAGACCAAGGAGAAAACCACGACTTGCTATGTTCCAGGCCCAAACCTGACCAGAATGCAAAAAGGTCCCTAAGAGTTAGTCTCCCTCTTAGCAGAGGGTCAGTCATTTGAGTCACATCTCCTGGGTGTGCAGTTCCTCATGCTATCCAGTCTTAGGTTTCTTCACGCCCTGCAGGGCACACTTGGGTTAACTGCACTTACCTCCCTGTGGTGTAGGGACTCTGAGGCCTCACTCAGCACCAGCTCCTTGCCCCGGGCTGTGAGCTCTTTGAGGATCAGTTGCTCCTCCAAGGCCATCTGCAGGCGGCAGGGGAGGGAGGCCAGCACTGCCTTGGGAGCAGCCACCTGTACCAGTGCATAAGTGTTCCGTGGCCGCCTTACTACCTCAATTTGACCTCTGGCCACTGGCAGCTCCAGCCGCTCTAGGGTGTCTCGCAGCAAGCAGGCGAGCACGGGCACAGAGAACTGGGGGTTTAGGTGGCCCACATAAAGAGTATGTGTGCTGGGAACTGCCTTGAGGTCAGAGTCTTTGGGTGGGGACTCTTTTAGGGGCAACTCTAGCAGGGACTGTTTCCCCTGGGGCATCACAGGAGACTCCCACATCTGTGTCTGTGCTGATCTCTTTCTGAGGCTCATGGTGGTCTTCCTCAGAAGGAATTTTGGTAGTCCTCACTGCCGATTGCTCCTCCTGGGCCTGGTTCTCAGACTGGCCAGGGCTTCCCAAGGGACTCACAGGTGCTGAGGCTTCTGGAGGCTTGTAGAGAGGCAGAGGCTAGGCAGGGTCAGAAAGAAAGGGCAGAGGGCAAGTAACCAAGTAACCCCCTTGGGTGCCTAGGAAAGAGCCAGGCGGGGCTGAGCCAGGCCTCTGGGCCTGTGGGCAGATAAGGAATTTGCCTGAAGGGTTAGGAGGAATCCTTGAGGTCTCTATACCCTCTAGATAATCCTCAGTATCTAGGACCTCCTGGCTGTCTCTGGGGTTTCCTGACTTCTAGAAGGTTCATAAAGTTCTCCAGGCCCTAGCAAGATGGTTAAAGTGGGCCTCAGAGAAGAGGCCATAGTTCCAAACTGAGGGCGGCCTTTCCCACCAAGTCTAAAACCTGCTAGGAGGCTAGTGTGGGTCACTGAAACTATTTAGGATTGGCTTGGCAGGTTTTGGGGTTCTGGTACATAGACAACAACAATGGTGTCTCCCTATAAAAAGAGCCTTTGCATATACACATAAAACTTGAGGTGGCTCAGGACTAGAGATAGTTCCTTGCACCTTACCCTAGGCTTGGGAACTCATTTACAGGCTTGCCACAGACACACACACACAAGCCTTCCACTCACCCCCACACCTCCAGCCTCCAACTTGGGTGGCAGGCACCACCAGCCTGCATCTTTCTAGATTGGGTCCTTGAGGTAGTCAGAGTCCAAGAGCCACCACAGCTGCAGTGGGGGTATTCAGGACAATCAGGAAGAGGAGGAAAGAGGAGGCCTATGATCTTCATGTCCTGCTGGCTCCTGCAGGGGCATAGGAGGTGTCAGCCCTGAGCTCCCACAACTCCTTGACCCAGGACACTTAGGACTTGGCATGGAGACAGAGAGAATCAAGGTCTAGGGAGTGGGCGGGGCCTGTGTAACAGCCTCTGTGATCTCACCAAGGCCAACAATGCCTTCTGGTTCAGACAAGCAGGGTTGGGATGCTGAGCAAGACAGACTTCAACAACCATCATGTCTGCTAGACAATATAAGCAGACATAGCTGCTCGACGGATACATACCTTGGCCATGGTGTCCTCGGAGTAAAAATCTAGAACTGTGGACCTGAAGACACTCCTTCCCTCTACACCACCTCTCTAGCCTTCAGTGTTTACACAAGCCACCAGTTACTATCTCCTTTGGCTCTGCAGTCTAAAGTCTCCACTTCCTTCCTTAGTCCCCAATTCCCACTGAACACTCACCGGACCTAGCTGCTCCCAGGATGAACCAAAATGTACATGGTGTGGTCCAGGGCTCCCCTGATACAAGGCCTCTCTATGTGGCAAACACATATTTCTAGTTATTGCTATCTAGAAGGAACTAAAAATCAGCTAGCCATCTTAAGGGACAGAGCTGAGGGGCAGAGCTGTCTGCTGCTTGAGTGACATGCAGCCTCTGCCAATGTGGCAGCTAGTTCCTTGAGGGCAAGTCTTAGCTTACAAAAGGACTTTTTATGATTATTAGAAAACTGATTTATGCAGGGCAGTGGTGGCGCACGCCTTTAATCCCAGCACTCGGGAGGCAGAGGCAGGCAGATTTCTGAGTTTGAGGCCAGCCTGGTCTACAGAGTGAGTTCCAGGACAGCCAGGGCTACACAGAGAAACCCTGTCTCGAAAAACCAAATAAATGGAAGGAAGGAAGGAAGGAAGGAAGGAAGGAAGGAAGGAAGGAAGGAAGGAAGGAAGGAAGGAAGGAAAAAGAACCCTGATTTATTACTGTGTATGATGTGGGGGAGGGAGTGCATGTGGCACACATGTGGCTGTCAGAGGACAACTCTGGAGTTGGCTCTCTCCTTCCTACCTTTGAATTTTGGGGGTCACTTTTTTTTTCCCCGAGACAGGGTTTCTCTGTATAGCTCTGGCTGTCCTGGAACTCACTCTGTAGACCAGGCTGGCCTCGAACTCAGAAATCCGCCTGCCTCTGCCTCCCAAGTGCTGGGATTAAAGACGTGTGTGCCACCACGCCCAGCTGATCAAACACTTTTTACTGACCAAGTCACCTTGTTGGTTCCCAGATAAATACTTCATCACACACTTTCCTACTCTACTTCTAGTGCCCCTGATTACTGGGAACAAGGGGGAGACCACAGTGACTGATTGGTTCAAGCAAGCAGCTGTTTGCCTTCCTGAGGGCGGCCATTTTGAAGGCATGCCTGAGCCTTTGTTGCATGTAGGGTTGAAGGCAGAAGCTTGGGCAGGGAACTGCAGGGAAATAAAAAGGCAGTGGTGTGCGGGCGAGGAAGAGGCCTAGCTCCATAGGGTGGCCGGATGAGGCTCTCTAAGACTTGGCCATGCCTGTTCCAGCCGGTCCACAGCTCTCACTCCCACGGCAGCAGTAAGCTTGGTGGCTCCCTGGCTGTGATCTCAGGCTGCCTTGTCCTACACTGGCTCCAGTCAGCCTTCTCCACCTCCTGTGAACCTGCTCCCACTGTAAGGCAATAGGCTGCATGATCCTTGAGTGCCAGGCCCTGCTTAGTACAATGGGTACCATGAAGGCTGTCTGTGCTGCCTCTTCTCACCCCACGAGGAGGAGGTCAAGCAGCCTACTGAGGCTTTGGAGTTGCTATCTCTTAAATTGGTTCTTGGCTTGATGAAACTATAGTGCAAATGATTGTCAACCTGACAGGGAAGCAACTGGGAGAAGCCTGGGGCCTGCATGGCGCTGAGAGCTGGGGCACTGGGACTGTGAGTCAAGAAGAGATCCTAGGGATGATTGTTTTACATGTGAAAGAACCAAGAAGTGAGGGGTACCCTGCTTGCTGAGTGATTTGGATGTCAACTGGTTAAAAAGACATGGGCATCTATATTGGTTTTTATTTATAAACAAACGGACACAAAATAGTTCAGATGGCAGTGGGGCAGCGGTGCTGCGGACCTGCGTAGGAGGAAAGCACAGGAGCTAGCAGAGGCCCAAACCCTCCAGCCTGGAGGTCCTCCGTCCCACCATTGGGGTCCCGGGACCTAATGGCATTAGGCCCCATCTTTTGCAGCAATTCTGACCAGGGCAGGGAGCTGTGGGGGGCAGGGTGAGGGGAAACTCCATCAGAGATGAAGACTGGGGCTACAAAGGACCCAGTGTAGGAAGAGAGACCCTCACCTTTTGCTCAGTGAGCCAAATACTTTGTCATTCCAGAGAAGAAGTGCCCTAGGGCAGGGTCTTCTGAAATAGGGCCACACTGCTCTGGACCACAGAGGATGGTCTCCCTCTTCCAAAAAAATGTTTGGTGCAAGAGAAGCATTAAGTCCAAATGCCAGAAGCAATAAATTAGCAATAAGAAAGGATCTCTTTATAAAAGGTCTGCACCATAAGTTCAGAGTCTGGGGACCCAGTGAGAAGGTGTGAGCTGGGGCCGTGGGACACTGTGCCAAGCCCAGGAGGTGGCAAGGGGCCTGGGTACCAGGGCCTTCCAAGGTCCTAGGGCTGGCGTCTTCCTCATCTCTTGAAAGGTGCTCGTCTAAACTTGTGGAGAGGCTGCTAGCCTTGAGAAATAAATAGAAGGGCCTGGGAGCCACAGCAGGCTAAGGGGAGAGCAGCACCAGCCCTGGGCCCGCTGTCCCCTCCTCCGTCCTTCATGGAAGGACACATCAGGGCAGGAAGGGTAGCAGTGGTGGCTTTCCAGCCTCCTAGAGTCCTGAGGTCACCCAGAGCCCTACTAAGGTGCCTGGGAGCTGGCTGGCGGCTTCCTGGGAGAAGAAAGAGTGCCTCCTGTTCAGAACTTGCCCTGCTTCAGCCGGTCAATGTGAAAGGAGAGCTTGAGGGCGGGCCCCAGCTTCAGGCCCATGTACTTCATCATCATGTCACTGCGCAGCAGGAGCAGGGCCTTACCATCGATTTCCTGGGGGTGGGGAAGAACAACCATCAGAGGTCTGCTTGGTCTGACTACCTCCGTCCAGAGCAGTGCTAGGCACACCGTGCAGTCAGGAAGCTTGCCCGCTCCCCTCCTTGTCACTCTGAGCACTTCTCCCCAGGCAGGCACTATAGGACAGGCTACTTCCACCTTGGTCTTCTCTGCTACTGGGGCTGGTTTCCTGTCCTGAGCCAGTCCATGTACCTCTGCAGGCTGGGCAGACACTGACCTTCAAGATGCACTGAGCCCTCTTGAGGCAGTGGAGACCTTTAGGCCTGCTCTGGACGGAACCCCTGCAGACCCACCTACCTAAAAGATTTACATGGTCAGTGACAGGGGGTAGACTTTGTCTCTGTGACCACAGGAAGAATGGTACCAAGTGGCAGCAGAGGTAGGGAAATGGGTTTGAGCACCAAATTAGGGTGTGGTCAGAGCAGGAAGGCAAGAGCAATGCCTAGCCATGGAACCAAGTGGTCTCTTGAAGGGAACACTGGGTTCACAGTTCAGCAGAGGAGAGGACCCATGAAGACGGAAACAGGGGCCACTCACATAGGATTCTTTAACTTGGGCTGAAGTCCCTGGATCTCATACCAAGGCAGACATGAATAAAGCACCCTTGAGAAAGAGATCCCTGTAACCTGGAACTGAGCCCCAGGCTACAAACCCAGTAGGAATGTGGCTCAATGAGAGCCTGTGCTAAGATTGAGGTAAGCACAATGCCCAGTGGGTCTGCTTAAGGGAGCATCACTTGCATCATGTTTCAGTGGACACAGAGCAGACAGCCATGCCCTCTGAGATCTATTGGTTAGAGCACACACAGGAAGTCAGACAGAGGCACCTACATGTTTTCGGAAGAGGTCAGCATGGAATCCAAGCTGAGGATCGGCTTCCCGGACAAACTGCATCACATCCTCCACTGTCCATGAGGAGGGGTCCCGGCCACTCAGGCGAGGGGGATCTCGGTTCTCCAGATGTCGATCTGACCCTGAAGGATACAAGGGCACTTAGCACAATGACTGCTCGTCCATGGCCACTGGTCACCTGGCACACTCCATGGCCTCTGAAGTGACACTCATAGCAACATTCAAATGCTAGGAGATGATAGGAGGTTTCCGAGGGAATGAAGAATGTTTCCATAAAGAGAAGTCACCACTTCATTCTGTAATTACATTTCTTTTGGAAATTTTACACTGGGGCAGTGATTCACATTAAACCCAAGGTAGGTATCAATATAAGGGGGCTACTCCTAAGTTTGGTGGTGGGACAGAAAAAAGTGGGTACTTACTTTTGCTTTTGCTTTGGGGACTAGAGATAAAACCGATAAAGCATACTCTGGGTCCTTTGCCAAGGGTTGAAGAATACGTGGTTTCCCTACAGTTCTATATACTAGGGCAGAACGAAACAAAACAAAACAAAACACTATTTTTGCCTTGGCTGCCAGGAATCTCAGTATTAATTTAGGACCCTGTTTATAGCTTTTATCTCAATTGTGGTTGAAACACAGCTCTTCTTTGTCCCTGTGTGACTTGGTATCTGGTTATTTTGGCCGTCCACTCTTGCATGTCTTTGCACATGGGTTCCCTTTTCTCCTCAGTCTCTCTATCTCTTCAGGCAAACTCCAGCTTATCTAAGGAGGTCCTGCCTCCTAGGACCACATGAGTTTCAATGCTGAAATAAATGGTCCCTCAAAGCATCTCCTATATTGGTTACAACCTATTCTGTAGACAGCACATGTAGACACATAACTACCTGGTAGCGTAGCTAAGACACATAAACAAAGAATGGTATTCTTTACCTATCCCTTCCTGAGGCTGAGAATCTCCTCCTGCCTGCCTGTCTTCATTCTGGGTCTTAGGGCTAAAAGCACACTAGTGGGCACACCTGACCTTTCCTTTTTTGTTTAAGGTTAGTAGAGCTTCAGCAAATCCTTCCAGCTTGTGGCCAGGCACTGAGCAGACAAGTGTAGAAGTGCTAAGACAGCAGATGACTAGAGGCACAGACCCCCTGGGGGGGGTGTTAAGGAGCTAAGACTGAAGTGGGAGGGTGCTCTGTGAGCTTGTCACTTTCCTGTAATGCCAAACACGAAACCAGCACTGGTACTCTGGAGCGGAGGCATGGTTGAGCAGTGAGTGTATGGTGTAAATGTGCCCCTTTTGGACCATCCAGCTGATGGTCCACATACTAGAAAGTATGTGTGTTTGTTCACATATACATACACATGCAGGCTTACACACATATACATTACACAGCATACTGTTAACTGTGTTGTGTTTTTCCCAAATTCCTATCTTGAAATTCCCAACCCTCAAAAGTGATTATATTAGGAGTTTGGGCAGAGCCCAAACTTAGTAAAAAGATCAGTGTTCTTTTTATGACGGAAGCCTGAGGGGAATACCCACCAAGTCTATGGGTTAGGGGAGGTTAGCTGGTCCTCATCACATGACAGATATGCCAACACCTTAATCTTGGCTTTCCAGCTTTTAGAACCGGGAGAAATAAATTTCTGTTGTTTGCAAGCTTTACTTTATAGTAATCGTTATAGCAGTCCAGAGGTGCTAACACTTTACATATTGATACTATTATGTATTTATATTTGTCAGCAACCTCCATTAGAATGTAAATTCAACTGGGCAGGTGGCAGGAGTTTTAATGGATGTGATAATCAGAGAGCCTGTCATGAAATGACATCTGAGCAAAGGCCTGAAGCATCAGAACAGTTGGCATGTTTAAGGGTATTAGGAAGGGAATGAGGGAGAAACAAATGCGTGAGGTGATGTGTGTGAGGTGACGTGTGTGGCATGTGTGCTGACTAAGGGGAAGAGGGCAGAGTGGTGAAGATAGGAGAGAACCATGTATATCACGAACCACTACTGACTGTTGCTCAGGTAGCTCTGACAGATGAGTGATGCACCAACCCAGGAGAAGGCTCATGTGCAGTCTGCTGAGAAGAGGTGTTCAGGACAAGGGGAGTCTTGGTGATAGCCTAGGCCGCAGACACCCGCACAGTGTACTGCAGAGGTAGTCAGGAAAGCAATTGGAGCTAAGAACAGCAGTCTACAAGTTAGAAGACCTACTGTTCTCAGCTTCTGTGACTTCTAAAACAGCCCTGAAGGAGGAGTTAACCCATCTTCAGCATTGAAAGAAGGGGACTGAGGCCTAGAGAGGTGAAGTGACTAGCTTAAGACTACCCAGCTTGCCGGGCGTGGTGGCGCACGCCTTTAATCCCAGCACTTGGGAGGCAGAGGCAGGCGGATTTCTGAGTTCGAGGCCAGCCTGGTCTACAAAGTGAGTTCCAGGACAGCCAGGGCTAGACAGAGAAACCCTGTCTCGAAAAACCAAAAAAAAAAAAAAAAAAAAAAAAAAAGACTACCCAGCTAAGGAGGAGATGAGTTAGTGCCTTATCCTTGACTTGCCTGCTCCCTTTTCTGTAGAGAGCTGACCTCAGGGCCCTCACCTCCACACTCAGGACAGACCAACCATACTAGTCTGAGGATGACAGGGTCAGGTAGAGAGCATCGATAAGGGAGCAGGGTAGCATACTTAGGTCTGATCTTCTGAATTAACGAAATCAGACTCTAATTATTTTTTGAGATAAGCAATCTAGAGCTCATCAGATAGAATCCAGCCTTAGAGGCTCTTCATGTACAAAAGAGTTGAGTATAACCTGGCCTGTGACATGTTTAAAGAGGGGAGAGCTGATCCACAGTTCCATGTGTGCTCAGGAGGGGAGAGAGCCTATCAGAACGCATCCCTCCTAGAACCAGCCCCTGCTGTGGTGGAGAGGAAAATCACGGTGACTCCCCACATACCTGGGGAATGATTTAGTTTCCAAAACGATTCCACATCCCTTCTTTCCTTCTTTCCTTTTAACACTCCTGTGGAAAGACCAGGTTGACATGAGACTTTCCATTCTTCATGGGGAGCACTTTGCACATAGAGACCTGAGGTGAGAGAGACAACTTATCCA
The DNA here is from genome assembly GCA_902729485.2 of Mus minutoides. Taxonomy (NCBI): domain Eukaryota; kingdom Metazoa; phylum Chordata; class Mammalia; order Rodentia; family Muridae; genus Mus; species Mus minutoides. Next base: position 31,078 of record LR750412.1, on the reverse strand, counting down.
TGTCTCAAGGCAAGGAAACTGAGGTAGCCATGTCTCAGCTACATCTCTGCGTGTCAGCTCTTTCCACTTCATTTTGTGCCCTGCTATGGTTGGGGTATAACACAGGGAGCATGTCTGTCTCGTCCTCATGAAATCTCTCTTATAAAGTCACCTTTACTTCTTGTTATTGTGATCTTTTTATTTTTCTACACTTTACACACTCTGTGCTGAGGGAGGCTAGGGTTTGAGGATAGTACATCCTCCTGGCTTCCTGTTGGTATTTCTTGATCACCTTCCTATGAAAGTCATGTGTTTCAGAGGCTAAACCCATATCCAACCATCAGTTCTTTTTGAACACTGTTATTTATCAATAAAGTTCTGTGTTACATTCCCAAATTAAAGAGGTTTTTTTGGGTGCATAGCTCACTACTTTGCTCCACCCCATGGGGCAATCCATTCAACTTTCATACCTCCAGTGACTTTCACCTCTCTTCTACTTCTGATATCTACTGCTAAGGTCACTGTGTGGTATTTACCAGCGTTTGGAACAAAGTGCTTCAGAATTTAAACCATGCTCTTCTCTGATACCACCTGGTCATCTTTCCAGCTCTCTTGAGATGAATCCCAGAGCTGTTATGTTACGATGCTTAGCTGCCAATGATCCCTACCATGCTCCTCTGGTTCCACTGAATTCTTTATACACTGTCCTCCTTCCTGGTTCTTGCCTTACTAGCACACCATAAAACCTTGATTTCCAAACTGTCTTGTCTCACCTCCTATAAGAGACTTTAAGAAACAAAAGAAATCCATAGCTTTTACAAATTAGTCTCTACCCACAGCTGGCCCCTGAGATTTCTGGCAAACATTCTTTTCTTTATCCACTGTCTTTCATTGTCTATATGACTGGTCTAGTCTCTCACCACTCCTAAAGCCTTCCCTGTTAAGTCCTTTCCATGTTCACTGCTAGCAGTCTTCTTCCTGTGCCAAAGAAAGTATATCTTCCAATCCATCTGCCTGTGCTCTGGACCCCTACTATTTTCCACCATTCCTTTCATCTCTGCTATATTCTTAACCTCTCACAAGTTCAAGTTCTCTATTGGCAATCATGCCCAAGTGCTCTACTCAATAAGAATTTCTTTGGACTCACAGGTTCTCTCATCTGTCTTCATATATTTTATTATTTATTTATTTAATTTATTTATATTATTATTTTATTATTATTGTTTTATTTATTTATATTAAGTATTATTTATTTATTTTATTTATTTATATATTTATATAATTCTCCCGTAATATTTTTTCAACTCATGGCAATACCCTCCCCACGTCTCTTGATAAGATTACCAACTACCTACCAATGATTGAGTTGTGTAGGTATTCCTCAGGTCTGTTGCTAAACATTCTTGGAGTGCCCAGCCACCATCCAACCAATGCCCCCTTCTCCTCACACTGGGCGCCTTTCCTGCTGTAATCCCTGTTTCTGCTCCCACTTTTCCCACCTGGCCTACTAGGCACCCATCTTTGGTAAGCTGCTCTTCTCATCCCACCTTTACTCCTGGGAACTCATTTACTTGTAAAGTTTCAACAGTAATTGATGAATGGCTCCCAAACACTTAACTTAAGCATTGCACTCTTCCTATGAATCTGACCTACACTAGCTGCTGTCTGCTGTATATCTCCAAGATAACTCATGCTCCCTCTCCCTTCCATCTCTAGGTCTTTTGTAGTGAATGGCATACCATTCAGCAAACTGTATCTAGATATCTAAACCTAGGAGACAGTCTCCATTTCCTCCTTCCTCACTGTCTTCAAGCTTTTCTAAATTAATCTAGTGAGAAGTTTCTAACACTATCCTAATTTTCAGGCTGTTCTTACTTCGGTTCTGGCCCATTCTTTCTTGTGTTGTCCCTCAAGTCCAGGTTCAAGCAGGCACTCTGTTGTTCAGACAGAGTTCTGTTTTTATTTTGCCTCTGAGCAGCTACCACTGGTAGCCTAGCTCTGCCAGCATGATCAACTCTAAACTCATCAGTTTGGAAGTTTTCCATAATATAAGCCCTAACTTTGACACTATGTTTCAGTAATACCAAAGCCATACAGTCACCATGCGGCTGATTCTATGCTCTACCTTTAGCTCCATTCTGTTCCTTTTTGTTCTGAGTCTTTGGCTCCCAATTTATGGGTGTTTGTTTGTTTGTTTGTTTGTTTGTTTGTTTGTTTTTAAACCAAGCCCAGAACACCAATAACATCCCAGATGACTGGGCAAGGCACAAAGGTGAGTATAGCCTCAGTCCTAACACCCAGTAGGGCAGCAAAACTAGTTTCCCTTAGTACTCTTTGATTCCAGGAGCAAGGGATGAAAGAGCAAAGAGTCATGAGGACCACAGAGCCCTGATCAGCTTACCCTTAGAGCAGAGCCTACGCACAGCAGAGACAGTGTTTAATGGGAGGCCACAGGAGGGAAGCAAGGGCCGATAGCCAGGAGTCCGAAGGTTTTGGGATGTGCTGACAAGGTTGGCAGGCTTCAAGGCAGAATCCATCAGGCCTGAGTGTGTCTCCAAGGACCGGGCCAGGCTATTCCCCAGGACAAAGGTTTCACCTGGAAAATAATAAAATCAGAGTTGAAGTAGGGACTGGCTTGGAGGGACTGGCAGAGTGCTAGCTCCAGGTACCTTCCTGAGAGGAACAAGAGGCAGCAAGACATAAAGCCCTACAAGGACTCAGGACACCTGTGTATCACTCCTGGCTTCTGGCTCAGGAGCTCAGGACTTGGATTCCTCCCTGGACTCTGTTTCTAGACTGTTCCTTTTGGCCTGAGATAGTAGTAGTCCTTCCTTTTCTGGATAAGGACAACTGAAGAGGAATAAAGTTACATTAGGCAGAAGATAATTCCTTAGTCCTAAGATGCTAGAAAGAGGGTAAGAGCTGTGGGAAGGATGCAAATGCTTCTGGAGGTGTGTGCCCATGCACACACATGTCGAGGCCAGAGGATACTGAGTGTCTTCCTCTAGCATTTTCTGCTTCATTCTCTTGAGACAGGATTTGTCACTGAGCCTGAAGTTCACTGTTTTTTGGACTAGGCTAGCTGGCTAGTGAGATCCCAAGATCTGCCTGTCCTTGACCCCCAATGTTGGAGTTACTAGCACATACAACCACAATTACTTTTTAATGTGGGCAGTAGGGATTCAAACTCAAATCCTCACGATTTCAGAGCAAGTGCTTTTAATTACTGAGCCAGTAAATCCTCGCAGGAGGATTCTTTAGAAGCAGATGTTGATCAGCAGGATATCCCAGAAATACTCCATGACACCTGATTAAAAGCCTGTCTGCAGAGAACCTGTTCCTCCAATGCCTCTAGTCATTTATCTGTACTGACTTTGTTCCACAGAAACATTCCAAGAAGCTAGGGGAGCTCAGGCACAGGGACACAGATCAGGGTAAGAACTTGACTCTGTCACTTAGCAGAATTCTTCTTACTACATTGTGGGAAACCCTGAAGAAATTTATTCATACACAGGAAGCCTTCTAAGAGGTTTGTGAACATCTGAAAGCCTTTGAGAAGGGAACCTCATGACAATTATGCACCTCTCTGAACAATATCAGATAGTAGGACCCAGTCACCAGGTTGTGGATCTAACCTAAAGCTTAGGGTGTATGCTGGCTAGTCTTATGCAACTTGATACAATCTCCAGTTATAGGATAGGAGAGACTTTTGGTTGAGAATGCCTCCATAAGATCATTTTCATGGTGAGGGCAAAGCCCACTGTGCACAGTGCCGCTCCTGGGCTGGTGGTCGTGGGTTCTATTAGAAAGCAGGCTGAATAAGCCATGCAGAATAAAATATTTTCTAGGTTCAGTGGTTCTCTGATCTCTACTTGAAAAAAACTGCTTGCCCACCCTCCCCCAATGACTGACTGTTCTCTTAGAAGATTTTTGGCAATCATGTCAATGTTGAGAGTTCTAATGGCTAAAATGCCCTCTTTTTTTTTTTTTTAAAGCTGAAATCTGTCTTCTTACAAATTGTCCCCCATGTTCTACTCTCTGTACTCTGAGTCTTCCCTGTCTTTCCAGGCTCCCCGGGAGTATTTGTTACCCATGACTTTTCTCCACACTTATTCCCCACCCTTTCCCCTTTCCTCACTCACTTGCTGGCTGCCTTCCACTAGGAATGCTTGTAAGGTACCTTTTTGCAGTAAGATCTGGAGAAGAGCTGCCTTTTATTGATGGTGTGTGCACACAGCAAGGACCTCATCTCTGTCTGCTGATATCCAGCAGAGCAGTGGCACACCCTCATTTCTCCAACATCACTGCAGAAAAGCTAATTTACATTAACACTGGATGATTAGAGATCTATCTCTGTCTGAATAGATAAGCAAGCTGACTCCCAGGAAAAAGGGCACTGAGGATGGATGAATGATCATGCCAGAAACAACTCAAGCCGTTGAGTACTGGAACAAAGGAACTACTTCCCCTAGCAGATAGCAGCCCAGAAATCTCAAAACAGCAGATCTAGAAGTTAAGGCAAGGTCGATTCCAATCACAGCTAATGTCAATAGCCATAACTAGCTGAATTAAAATAAATTTCCTGCCTCATGTTGCCATTATTTTAGGGAATCCAAAGGAGCTCCTTCACATGCCTGGTACTTGACCCAGAACACATGTAACTCTGCAGAAGGGATTCCACTGTTAATCTGCTCTCACTCAGGAGTCCTCTCATCCACTGTCTCTCATGCTCTTTGCTGATCATAAGCGGCTGGCTGGGCTGCAGCATCTCTGATCCATGCTCTTAACCACATGCCTTTTCTCTCTTAGCTTCTGAGTGCAGGAGTTCAGTCTGTATTGCCTCTGTCTCCCAAAATCCAGTATGGAATCTGGCAAAGAGTGAGGATTTATAAATGTTTGATGACCTAAAGCTAAAATGCCTGGACTAGGTTCTTCAAAATGCCAATCAGAGAAGACAGAAAGAGTAGAGAATAGCTCTAGATAAAAGAAGCTTAATAGACAGGATAGTAAAAGGCACCAAATGACCTCTTATTGGATTCTAAATTATAGAAAACAAAGCAAAACAAAAACAAAAACAGCTACAAAAGACGTCACTGAGATGACTGGGAAATGTTCATCTGGATGGTAGAATAGCCCATGAGTATTTTATTTACATTAAATTTATTTTCTTTTTAAAGATTTATTTCAGCAGGGCGTGGTGGCGCACACCTTTAATTCCAGCACTTGGGAAGCAGAGGCAGGTGGATTTCTGAGTTTGAGGCCAGCCTGGTCTACAGAGTGAGTTCCAGGACAGCCAGGGCTATACAGAGAAACTCTGTCTCAAAAAACCAAAAAAAAAAAAAAAAAAAAAAAAAAAAAGATTTATTTCTTTATTTTATTTACATGAGTGCACTGTATATGTCTTCAGACATCCCAGAAGAGGGCATCAGATCCCATTATAGATGGCTGTGAGACACCATGTGGATCTCTCCAGTCTCTACATTTCTTGAATACAAAAATTAATGTTCTTTTTTTTGCCTTTCCACCACCCTTTCTGCCTCCCACTCTCCCTTCTTCCCTCTTCTCTCTTTCTGATGTAGGGTTTCACTGTGTACCTCAGGCTACCCTTGAACGTATGAACCTTTCCCCTCAAATTCCTGAGGGCTGGGATTACAGCTATGTGCCTGTGTTCCATGCTCTTTAAAAGAGGTATGTAGAAAAAATATTTTACTTGTTAGCTGGGCCATGGTGGCACTTGGGAGGAAGAGGCAGGTGGATCTCTGTGAGTTCAAGGGTAGCATGGTCTACAGTCCTAGTTCCAGGACAGCCAGGGCCACACAAAAAAATCCTGTCTTGAAAAACCAACCAACCAACCAAATAAGACAAAATTTCACTTGCAGTTAATTCTTGTGTGGTAAATAAACAAAAGCCATATTATTAAATATATAGATACCAATATATGTGTGAATAGTGCAACAGAGCAAATGCTACAAAAAAATAAAAGTGACTCTTGGCGAAGGACGCATTTTACTTTTGTTGTAATTTTTCTGTAGGTTTGAAAATTTCAAAAAAAAAAAAAACCCAGTGAGAACAGTAAATCTCAGTTCAGGAAGCTTAAAAGGATATCAACTTTTGATGGTTCTCTGTTACACTGTAAGTCCATGGTCAGCTGAGCCAAGTCCACTGAGATCGTAGGGCAATGTGGTGGCACGGCAGGAAGGGGAAAGGGCTCCAGGATACAATCCAGTCAACACAGATGGGCAGCACACACACTACATCAGTAGACATGTGTGACTAGGCAGATGTGGGGGATGGCAACAAAACAGGTTCAAAGGAAAAGCAAAAAAAGCTACAGGTACTGATGGGGCTTTCTGCAGAGGGCAGGTAAATAACCAGAAAAATATAGGTGCCAATGAGGTATCAGAGCAGAGGAACAGGCAGGCAGAGAAGACAAGCTACAGAGAAGAGGAGTCAGAAGTCTAGACAAAGCCCTGGCTTGTCTGGGCACAGTTAAAACTATGTGTAAGAAGCAAACAGAAGGCAGGATGCAACTAGACAACATGCTGAAACCTCCATGAGGAACAGCTTGGTGGGCAGAGAGGCTCAGAGTTGGTGCAGCCTGTCTGACATGGGCTTGATGGGACAGTTACAGCTGGAAAGGGTACATACCCTGCTCTTTGCCATGATTAGAGGCCCACTGTGGGCATGCCCCAGCAGCCGCTGAGTGCTGCTGCAGCCGTACTTTCTCAGTTCATGAGGGGCAGTGTTCTAAGTAAACATTCTAAGTTTCTTTTCTTTGTGCAGCTCCCTCTCATTCACCTCCTCTTTCAGATTTCCAGTTAGGCCTTTCATTAGGAAAACAGAGCCCAGGGCTCCCAAATGACAATGGCTGAAAATATTTAACACGTTGTCTTTATCTGTTCCAACTCCAATATAACATTCTAACTGAAGGGCTGTTCTTATAGGTTCTGATGTTAAAAAAAAAAAAGCAATTTAGAGCAGGTAGTTTAAGAAGTTTCCTCTGAAGAAAAGAGGCATGAGACAGTTGCAGGGACCAGATGTTTGGTTGACATGCAGGCAAAGGAGGAGTTTAGGTATCTTTCCACCTCAAATCACATAAGCAATCCTCATTTGTGGCAGAAGTATAGAGGGGTCAGAGGAGACTGGTTGTGTGGTCTCTTCCCTGAGTACATTCTCTAGAAGTGATACTTTCGTCAGAAGTCTTTTCATTAAGAGTCTGATGAAAGGGAGTATGGGAGTTAGACCCATGCAGAAGCCCCAGGCACCTTTCAGACTCATGCACGCCGAGGTAGACAGAGTAGCCCCAGGCTGACGGTACCTCCTCTCTACTCAGGGCACTATCACAGGTGTCTTTTAAAGAACATTTCCTCCCTCTTAACAGCAACCTACCTCTCTCTGTTTGGACCAAGCTTTCCTCTCTCCCTCGGTTCTGTGTCCTGTATTCCAGATCAGAGCTGACGAGCTCCACTCATTCTTCAAGCCCTCTGGGAAGTGCTTAGTCACTAACCTAGCCACGTGGCATCCGCTTTCTCATTGTGGCTCTGGTATGTTAACTAAAAAGTTATTTTCCAGCCTAGTTGGAAACAGCAGGAACTTGAATGGACTTGTTAAACTGGCAATGCTAGAAATTAGGGCCAAGTGCCAAAGAAAAGAATGGATGGCTAATCAAAAGGAACAACTTCCTCAATCTCTAGCCTAAGAGTAAACCTTGTAGTTAGCAAAGGAGAGCTACATGAGGCCTTTGAGTCATACTGAGAGATGTGCTGGGGCTTCTTGGGCTGCCCAGAAGGAACTCATAGAACAACTTCTAGAGACAGGGGTCCAGAGGAAAGAGAGATTCTAGAGTGACAGCAAAATTTCTAAGACTTAAAGTGTCAGAAAACCAAAATCTCCTAGATTAACCCAGATGTGGCAAGGGTAAAGGGAGAAACCAGATCTCTGGACAGTGGGTGCTAGGCTTGCAGGCGCTCCTGGCTGCACAGCCACAGCTCAGCCCAGTCCCCATCCCAGCTCCTACCTGGTAGGTACCTGTCGTGGTTGTGATTATACTCTGTGGCAGTGAGTGATAAGTGAGTCTGTGTAAAGGGCTGGTTGCCAAACAGATTGTCACTTCGAAGGTTGTGGCAGAGCTTCTCCAGGAAACGGAGGACATAGGTGATGCTGTTGACTGCTGGGAGGTTGAGAGTGTGCTGTTCCCGGTCAAACACGGCTGTGGAGTTAAGTACACAAAGAAGTGAGTTGTACAGTGACGTGCCGTGCCGTGCCGGCTGGAGAAACTCGGCTCATGTGTGTCTTAGGCTTGGCATGTTACAAAACGGCAGTGCCAGGCTGCCTGCCCACTTGTCTTCTTCCTGCTCTCTCCCTTGCTCAAGGGCTTTGATTTTTGCCTCAAACTCCAAAGGGCGTGCAATCATGGGAGTGCCAGGCCAGGTCTGTTGCACCCTCAGGGCTCTGGTGTGGTTTGACTCAACCTGTGTAAACAACTATGAACATAATGCTATATCTGCTTCATCACCTGGCTGAGCCTTTTTCAGGAAGTGCACTCACCTAGGGTTCTGTGTTCACAAGAAATCTGCCCAACAACAGGGAGGCTAAGCCGAAATAATACTGCCATTGCTAGCAGCGGCATAGGCATACAATTTCCAATCTACATCAGGATACTGGATTTGGGCAACATTGGGAAATGTTTCACACTTGTTTTTATTTTTATTATTAATTAATTAATTAAATTTGTTTTTTTTTCAAGACAGGGTTTCTCTGTATAGTCCTGGCTATCCTGGAACTCACTCTGTAGACCAGGCTGGCCTCGAACTCAGAAATCCACCTGCCTCTGCCTCCCAAGTGCTGGGATTAAAGGCATGCGCCACCACGCTCGGCTTGTTTTTATTTTTATACACTATTTCTATCAAAATATTGTCATAATTTTTAAAAAGCAAAAGGCTCATGTAAGTGTCTTTGAAGGAAGTGAGGAAATGGAAATCTGGGGAGATAAATCACTCTCAAGAAAGTTTTAAAGAGAAAGAACTCTAGGCAGTAGAGGTGAAGAGCAACTGCAGGCAGTTAGGATGCCTCAGACCCTGCGGACGGCTGCAAAGGAGGCCAGAGAGTGGTCTGGGCCTTAAGACATGGTTGGAATGCATCTGCAGTACCCATCCTCCATGCATCCAGTGACTGTCTAGACTTGCCTCTGCTACATTTCTGTTGTCACCCTTCTACAGAGTATGTAGATTTTCTTTTCCACCATTGCAGACATGAGCCTGTCATAGTCTGTTTTCCCTTTTCCTGGCTAGTGTTTGGCAGAAACCTCTGCCACATGGTAAGGGCTTAACAGGTATTTGCTAAAAGGACTATTTGGCTGTTTATGCTTCCTGTCAGCTGGTTCCTTAATACCATAGAAGCTTGCTATGGAGGAAAGGGAAGGGACTGTAAGGAAACATTAGAATAAAGACTGGAAGGCATAAGGTAGGTCAAGCCACTGTCAAGCTCGCATTTCCCTCTATCCTGGAATTCAGCTCTCTTGTATGGGTCCTATAGGCCCAGAAGCTTAGGAGTCAGAGGAATAAAAGGAGGTCAAAGGTCCTCTGGAGTCAGTTGAGGAAATTCTTTTGTTGGAACAACATAGGCCCTATGTATTTTCCCCATGAAATGGCTTTAAGCAACACTCATATTTTCTGTGTGGGGACCAAAGTTTAGAAGTTGTGTTAGGTATTTTTTGCAGAGGTATATGGTATGTACTATATGGTATAGAGGTTATATAAGTTCAGCAGAGCCTGGGAGCTGGCAATGAGGACTCTGGAGGAATGGGATACGTTTGCATTCTCCAGAACCTGAGTATGAACTCAGTACTAGGATCTCTCATCAGAATGAAGGTCTGACACTCGGGTTAGGAGGCCCAACTAGCTCAAAAGTTTACCTGAGATGACTTCACCGCCGTGGCCCTGTTTGAGGAAGCTGAAGACAGTTTTCTGGTGATAAGCACAGTCAATGCAAGCCTGGACAGCCTGCTGCAGCACCACAGAGGCACGGGCTGGCCCAAAATGGTCAGGGAGCTGTTGGATCTTCTTCTTATCCAGGTGGGGGCCCGTGCTGCCACTCTTGTTCAAGTAGATACAAACTACAGGAAACAAAGAACCCAGGAACTTTACAGTGTGCCTGGTAGAGAGAAGTCAGAGAGCAGCTCTCTTCCATCTGCTTAACTCTGGACTTGGCTCCATTGGGATTCCCCACAACTATGCAGCAGAGCACTGTGGGTGATGAAGAAGGTTTAGTGCCTAGTTGCTACCAGCCCAAGCTACACCACCAAGAACTCAGAACAAAGCCCATTAGGAGAACAACACAGAACAGAAATCAAGGCACAGGTCTTGTGTTTTGTTTTCTGGTCCCCTAAAAGAAAATGTAAACTTTGAAGAAGACTCTCAAGAATCAAACTGCCTTATCTCCTAACCTAAAGATAGCTAATTGGCAGGAAAAAAGTCCCCATGAAGGTGGATATAAGGGTCAATCTATGAAAAGAAGGATCAGTCTAGGTCTGTCTGCTAAGAAATGGGGACAGGGACTATGACAATGTTCAGTAGATCAAGTGCTTACTATAAAGTGAGGATTGGAGCTAGTACCACCAGAATCCATGTAAAGGCATGGTGGACCACTTCTAATCCAAACCCTTGGAAGGCAGCATTCCCTGGAGCTTGCTAGCTACCTAAAGACTATCCTATATTGGTGAGCTTTGGGTTTAACTGAGAGACCTTGCCTCATTGAATAAGGTAGAAAGAGATTGAGGAAAACTATTGGCACACACATATAAGTACACACCCCACATACACACAAGGAAATAAAACACAAACAGTGCATGTTGTTGAACATCTTCACTTAGGATGCTGAGGCAGAATTCTGGGTTCCAGGCAAGCTTAGGGTAATATTAAGTAGACTCAAAACCTCCCCAAATTTAAGAGAACAAACAAGAACAAATAACAAAAGGCAAAAAGTAAAAAGAAAAGAAAAAGGAAAAGAAAAATAAAAGAGGATTTTCATGTTTGGCAGTGTGACCTTTATTCTAAAATCACTAAAAATAGAGGAACTCAGGGATAAGACACTTAATAAGAACACAAATATTCATACCAGTAGTTTATTTACAATAACCTCAAATTAAAACTTAGGTATTTATCAACAGGAGAAGAAACACACAAACTATGGTATGTTCATCTGAAGGAAAATCACATGGCAGAAAGAAAACTTTAAGTATAGATAACAACAACAACAACATAAGTGACTTTCAAAATTTCAAAAATGTTTTTTGAGTAAAAGAAATGAGATACAAGAGTATACACAGGTGGCATGGCTAATTTATATCAAATTCCAGCTCTGGGAACTCTAATTTATGGTAGGAATACTGCAATCAGATTTGCGGCAGAGACTGACTGCAAGAGCCTGATGGACTTCTGGGGCAGTGGAGGTGTTCTGTGTCTTCCTCACAGTGGCAGTGGGGAGGAGTAACACAGGTGCTGAGATTTATTAAAACTCGGCAAATTGTATGAGTGTACAATAGATTTGCAACTAAGATTTGTATATTTTACCGATGTAAATCTTATATAATTATTCTAATAGTGATTTTAAAAATTAATTATATATGGGTCATATGGTAAAATACCAAAGACCAAACTATGCAACCTCTAGAAGACTGTCCATTTTAGAACATGGCTTTTATGACTCTTATTGATCTCTGTCACACTTGACCAATAGATAGCAGTAGGTCTGGGCCTAGGCTTAAGAAAGCAGCAGCTTCTATTTCCTGATTCTTGGGATAATTACTCTTTGGTCTCAACTCTATGTGTGGGAAAACAAATTATTTTGTGGAGAGGTTCATGTGGAGAAATAGGCAGAACCAATATGCCAGCCATGAGTAAAAGTGAATCCCCAAACCTAATTAGTCCCGCTTCCCCCTGGCCCAATCTAGCACTGTATGTAACAGATGAGCTGTCTCTACCTAACCAGCCCTTAGTGTTTCAAAATTTAGTTCTGTAGTAGTTTGTCACATAGCAAAAGTGTATCAGAATAAATTT